>OY982561.1:19549071-20149071 GCA_963859945.1 Euplagia quadripunctaria
CGTACAGTGTTGTGTGTACATACGTATGTACATATTCAAGATTTAGAGAAGTATTAAAAAGCTAACATTTATAAACACATTTTTTTTCACAATATTTTTAGTCTGAAGAGGTAATAATGTTACTTACGATTTAACTTCTCGTCGCTTATATCTCGACAGAACTCCGTGTCGTGTAGCGTCCCAATGAGCAGAGAGAACAGAGCACAGAAGGTAGCGAGCGGCGCCAACAGCCTGTTGACGCCGCTGTCGTGCGGCAGGCCCCGCGACAGCGCGGCCAGCAGCGGCTGCGCCGGCGCGCCGAACGCCGAGCGCTGCGACATGCCGCTCAGCCACGACCACACGCCGCGGACGAACACTGGCTTGAACGCCAGGGTGTATAGCAGCCTGCGAGTATACCGGGTATTAAGAAAATGCTTCCAAAAACGAAGAAGATTGACAGATACTAATGAGGGTTCAGATGATGATGGGGGAAGGGTACCTTTGATTATGGATCAATCAATGGAAAAAAATTCGATCCCGATAAAAAAAACATGTATTATATTTTATTTTTTAGCATTTTATTCACGCTCCAACATGGTAGTATAGTTAAATGAAACGTTAGTACAGCGCCGGAGGCCGCGTGAGTTAGGCGCCCGCGCGTCCTTTGACCGGAGTGACAGCTGTTTTTGATTTTGTGTTTCACTGCTGTTTTTTTTTTCAAAAAAGTGATGTTTTTTTTGTACAATTAACGTCTCATCTCAAAAAATATTTATGGTTCAGAAAACGATAAAACATGCACAATGATCCCTCATTAAAAACCAGAGCTGTTTAATGTTAGAGCATACAGATGAATACAAAACTCCTATTTTTATTTAAATAGTTAATTCTAATCAATATTGACCAAATGACTGCTTTATTTTCTGTCATACATTAAAAAGCGTTTGATTTCAGTAACTGTAAATAAGAGGCACCTCACGAACATACCCAAGACTTACCTCAGTGAACTATCTATGTCACACAAAAGACAGAATTGTCGAGATCGGGCTAGTAGAACCTGAGACTACCGCTTTTAACAAACAAACAAACAAAATCCTTAAGCCCTACTACATATGTATGGAGAAGTATAAATTTCGTTTATTGAGTTGGTTTAGTCATTTTGTAACTAAGGCATAAGAAAGCTCCCATCCTCACCTGTACTTATGTAATGCCATCCGATGACTCAACAAGAGATTATGACAAATCTCTGTAACACTATCGAGAAACTCCTCACTAAGATCTGCCTCAGTGATATTGGAACATACGGTCATCACACATCGGTCTGGTTCATTTAGAAGCTCTATACACCTCGTCAATAATGTTTGTTCCCTGACAGAAGTGGGGTTTGGTTCCGGCTCATTATCACTGTCGTCGTCTTTGTCCGCCACTGTTTCTTGACTGTACAGAGAGTCTTCATACTCGTAGGTGATTTGCTTATTACAAACATTTACAGTTAACTTAGCGATAATTTTAAAATAGTCTATTATGATAGGATTGTTCGGCAGTCTTGTGTTATCCATATTGCGTATCATGTTTACTGTAACAAAATAATTATTATATATAAGATTGAGGCCCTTAACATGCACGTCCAGAATCTTCAAATCCTCCTCGAATTGAAGCCGTTTAGTAGTAGAGACTTTGCCACAGAATACCGTAAAGCGAATACCATAATATTATTAGGAAAAACACCACTACATATAAAACAGTGTTTAAGAAAGAAAACCAAATACAGAACAACAGAAACCGAGACGCAGTTAAAAATTGTAAGCCCATTGTTAAACACATGTCTTACTTTATTACTTATCTGGAATTGCTGTAATTAGGCATAATAAATACGTTCCTTTTTTTTTCAAAATATATCAATGAAGGATGGCATACTACATAGCTTTAGTAAATAGTGTTGTTGACAATTTGGACAGAAAAGAAAAATCACTGATGGTGTTTTAGATCTCTCTAACAAAAACATTAACAATGTATTGTATTATTTAAGTAATTAACAGAAATCCGTGATGCTTACCAAAATTCGGTGGCTCCAACGCCAATACTGAATGTAGCAACCAGGAGTCATTCATGAGAACTTTACTGTGGTATTTGCTATCGTCTCTCAAGCACTGTAATAGGGCTAGGAACGGGAATCTTTTGAAGGAGTCGTGTGACAACGCCGGTATTATAAACATTTCTACTGGCTCCGGGTACGGGTAGCAAAGGAATGCGGATGAGAACTCTGTCATGATACTGTCACTGAAATCAAACAGAAAAATACCTCTTTTTATTATACACTAGCGACCCGATACACTCTTGAATAACTCTATGTATTAAAAAAAACCGCATCAAATTCCGTTGCGTAGTTTTAAAAATCTAACCATACATAGGGACAGACGGACAGCAGGAAGCGACTTTGTTTTATACTATATAGTGATAATTTACATGTAACTTTTTACATTAAATACCATAGATAGGAAGTTGTCTATTCGCTAAAGCGATCTTCACCAGTCATCCTTTGGATATATTTAGTGATAGAAGAAGGTGGAGGAGCAAGGGGCAGCTGATGGTAGCTTTTCTTTTAAACTCTTCTTCCATAAAAAAATCGAAATCGACCCTGGCTTCTTGCGTTTCTCAATTTTACAGAATTATATCAGTAAAACCTTCAGAAATAAGTAAAAACAGCATACAAAATAACTTACTTATAATGAGGAATATTGACGTACGAAATGAGAGTCAGTGGCCGTTGTATTAGATCTAAAAGTGCTCCAGCCAAAGGGATCGGTGGGTTCGGCGAAGGCCCGTACAATGGAGGAGTTCTCTGACATATTAAATTACACAGATCTTGGAAGTAGCCTGTAATAGAAATATAATAATAAACAATTGAAAATATACTTAAAAATAAATGTATTAATTTGTTCATCATATTCATTCATCCACTCTTTATCAATCAATAAGTCTAATATAATAAAGTTGAAAAATTTTTTTGGTTGAACGCAACGCAACCCTACACTACAATAAAAAAACTTTTTGACACCAAAAAAAATTTTTTGAAAAAAAAAGAAAAAAACAAACGCCAAGCACACAAACACTTCTGTATGAAAACACTCAGACATGCCTTTACGTTTGGCTAGATACGCGACCGGCGAATAAGCATGTCTGAGTATTGGGCACTGATTTTCGAAAGTACACGGCCGGGCTCTAACTTACTCAAGGCTGGTAAGCCCTAGGACCACCCTTTAAGCACCCTGTGGCATGCCGCACGTTTGAAGCTCATTTTGGCTTTTTTTCATATTAATGATCAAGAGGATGCACGTGCATGCACGAGGGTTTTCCGTTTGATCTGAACTAATCCTTCAGTTATATTATAAGAAATGTTTTATTAACCTTACCTCTTTTTACAAGATACAAAAATGTGCTACCCGCAATACTGAGTGCATCATCACAGTTTATAGAAGCTTCTGCTGGATTACAGGCAGTGAATACCTCAAACATTCTCAATGGTACAGCTAGAGGTACCTGTGGGAAAACAATGACATCAGAAACGCTTTTTCACATCAGGTGTACTTGTCATCATGGTCACGGAAACGGTCACAGACGAGTGCCGTGAAGAACCTTAAGTATATCAATTTTAATGAGAACTTCAAACAAAATTTCTTAAATTGTCTGCCTTAGGGAGACACCCTGCAATTTGGAGAATTGTCTCGCGACGCAACATGCGTAACGCAAAGTAGTTGTGATGCTATAAAAAAAAGGTATATTTACAGTAAGTAATGCTTGTAGTTTAACTCGTATATTTCACATCAAAATTTAAGATGTTTTAGGAATATTCCTACCAATGTAAATGTCACTTGACATTTGAAATGTCGCTAACCTTTGTTGTTTAACCTATTAGTTATTATATATGTACAAGAAAAACCTGAGATGAAAATTGCGAAGGAACAACCTTAATGTAATCAGGCACATTTATATAAATAAATGTAGCCAAAAGATCAACTAACTGTGCTATAATACATATGGTAATCGAACCAAAATAATAAAGTAACAAATATATAATACCTCATTATTATTCCTTAACAATCGCAAGTGAAGTTCCAATAATCTTCTGATCTGTACACAGGCACCATTAACTTGGTAAATTTTCTTCCAATGTTTCAATAATAACTGTGATATAGATACCTAAAAACAATAATTACATAATGTAAGGAGATATTAATAAGTAGCAGCACCCTGCTGTTTCACCCGCTTAAGTCCCGATCCTGTAGGAATCGGGATAAAAAGTAGCCTATGCGTTAATTAGGTCTCCAGCTATATTTGGTGTTTAGCTATAGTGGTTTTTGCATGAAAGAGTAACAAACATCCATCCATCCATTCAAACTTTCACATTTATAATATGTGGGATAACCAGAGAACATGTGGTGATCGAATTTTGACCATAATTTATTAATTTTGAACCTATTTTTAACATAAATCTAGCTATAAATTTCCAGTATAAGCTTAACTCATTATATGAGTACAAGCCATTGTTTAGACTTTCTCTAAAAAAGTCCTAGCTCTTAAAAGAAAATGGCCAAACAATAGATAAAGACTTGTACTTACTCTAGTATTCTACACTTACCTTCCACACATTCCACATTACTTAGCCTTATGGTAATAAATTCTTCACATTCCACATTACCCAGCGTTATGGTAATAAATGTAATATGCTAGAAGCCCACCCTACCCCCGCCTACATTGAACAATCATCTATAGTTGCAGTCTTTATGTAACACATACACACATGCACAAACAAAATTCATTATTTCTTTAGTACATATTTTGAGTGGATAAGTGGCTAACTTAACATAAAATATCAAGTCCTTTTTTTTATTCTCAATCTGTCATTCCTAAATGCATAAAAGTATACTAACCAGCCTATTAAAATCTTCTTGAGCATCATAAAAGAACAATATTTTAGCAACAAGTGCAGATATCAAGAACTGGTCGTCAGGATTGACTCCAGGAAATACACTGTCAAAGTGGTCCCTTTCAATTTGTTTCATCCGTTTCCTTGTTAAAAAGCTTCTAACATATGCTTGAATTTTTATTGTACCATTCAGACGCTTTCTGTGTTCCTGTAATACATCATCATAATATAAAAATAACCACATTTGTTACTGCTGTTGTATTATCTGCATGATGTCAAGTCTGTATTTTCCTAATAGGAAAAAATATATATTTAAACTCAGATGTTGCTAAGAGAAATTTATAGAGAAATTGCTGAGTCATTTTGTTCGATTGAAGTCATTAATAATTACTGATTGTCATTGTGTTCAGACAACTGTATAATAAATTATCTTCAGTTTTTATTTGAAATTAAACATCTGAAAAGCTAAAAGTAACAAATAAAAGAGTAAATTATTTTTAATTCTTGATATTCAATATCTATACCTACATTGTTATTAAAGTTTCCAGTAGTTTAAGACTATACTATAGATCTAATTAATAGGTTTAGTTAGTACTATAACCAGTGGAAATGAAATTTTAGTGAAAGTCACAAGATAATTAAAACAAGATAACCTCTCTTTTCTGTCTTTGTTGTTGTGACTGAAGTATCAAAGCTTCTCTGTCTGTCTTGCGTTGTGCACTAGCACCCGCCATGTTTTGCTGAGGCTTTCGCCTGAAATCCCCCTCAAATGAATACATAGCTGAAAACAAAATACACAGCCGATAAAGACAAAACATTTAAAAACATTTTGTAAACAAGAATCAGCTGAACGATTTCACAATTCTAGACAATATTTACCTTATCCAAACTCAATTATGTTGCAATGTATTGTTAATAAATAAGAACATAGTAGAAATATATGAATTAATTCACTTCACATGAAAATTAAGCCATGAATACTCAACTAACGAAATGCAAGATTTTATTGGTTTTTCCAGCAATGAGCAAAGAGTTAAAAATGTAAACTCTGACAGCAAACAAAATTGATATTGCTAGTGTGAAAATTTTAAAATGGGGTTTTTGTGAATTTTATATTTTTAGCTATTTTTAAATATTTTTTTTATTGTAATAATTACATAAGGACCCACATTGGTCAACCCAACAGAACCAACTTCCTGATCAGTTTCCAAATGTAGGTATTCTGTACCTACTACTAAGTTTGGAACAGATTTTTGTTTACTGGGGGACATGGAAGATTGCTTTTACAAAGTCTCTGTCTCTGAGATCGTGCTGCATGGGGAACCATATATGTTCGCAATCTCTAATCTATGGAGGCTGTGACTGTCCATAAATCTGACCCGTCTAGTTATTTAATATCACCTAGGGCCTGCTATCCGAATGTGCAAATTATTCGAATATCCGTTGTATTCAAAATCTGGATATCCTGTGTGCTATTCGGATAATACGAATAATATGAATACTTACTTGTTCTATTGTTGAAAACCCAATTTTTTTATTTTAATATCTAAGTCACAACTAAAATAAACTCGCGCCCTCACTACTCTGTATTCAATTCTCAATTCACCCACTTCTCCTTCATATCTTACTTCCATTTTCCAGTATCTCTGCTCCAATCACAGCCGAAATCTCCGCTCTTCAAATAATCTTCAGAACTGACACACTGCTATTTTGCAATCGTCCTCGTTTTTCGCACTTTACAACGCAGAGGAACAGCGGAAAATTTCTACAATATTTTATTTGAAACAGTTTTATAATTCGGACTTTCAGTAGAAGATGACATTGCATGTATAATTACTGATGGTGCTGGTGCAATGTGAGCATTGGACCAAAGAGCAGCTGCAGAGAAGATGCACTAAACAAAAATAGTAGCGGTGAGGCAGGCCACCAGTTAGATAAAACAAATTGTGAAATAATTGAAAAATTCACCCATGAGAGCACACATTAAAGCAAAGACAAGAAAAACTTGCGAA
The DNA here is from genome assembly GCA_963859945.1 of Euplagia quadripunctaria. Classification (NCBI taxonomy): domain Eukaryota; kingdom Metazoa; phylum Arthropoda; class Insecta; order Lepidoptera; family Erebidae; genus Euplagia; species Euplagia quadripunctaria. The sequence continues at coordinate 19,555,987 of OY982561.1, forward strand.
TCTTTTTTGGCAAAATTTTTGAAGTCAAAAGATGGAATTGGAAAAGACATAAAAAAAAGAAATTCAATTGATCTCCTTTAAAAAAAAACTACGTTTACTATCTCTGAAATAATTATTTTCAAAGATTAGCCTAAATCTTTAAACGTAAATAAAGCAACCCTGGAGGAAATCTCTAGGGAGGATGATAATTTGTTGACTGTACAGGTTCTCAGTATCGTCTTTACCATATGGGCTCGCGGGGCACGTGCCAAGAGACCCAAGGGCAAGGCACGTGGCAAGGTGGGCCCTCAAAGTATGATAAAAAATCACAAAAAGCATTGTTGTATTCCATTTATATATTTTTCAAGTAGCACGTAGTTGAATTAAGCTGCTTTTTCAAAGTTATATTTGTTTCCGATGACGGTGATATGGTGTGATATTTTAGGGGCCATGAATAAAACAAGTACCAGTTTACAGAATAACACTGTGACCATGGATGTTGCAATGAAAGTCTGTACGTAGACCAACCGTTATCTTTCTATTAGAAAAATAATCAATATTTTATTCTTGTTGAGATACTCGAAAAAGCCTGTGTTAATAACAATCAGTATTAAAATATGTATTATTTTTATATTTGATTAGTACCAATTAACCATACTTAATAAATAATAATAAAATCATAACAATAAAACTGTTTTTCTTCCCAATTACTGTTTTGTACTTTCCAATGGGGCCCCAAGTTATTGTGTGCCTAGGGGCCCCGGCCTTGCAAGTTCTTTAAAAATGTATGTTTCCAAAACTTTTTTATTAAAAAAAACGCATTCCTGCATTAGGAATTATTTCTGTGCTGCGGGGGACTTTACACACATTGCAACAACGAAAACAAAGAACACCCAGACTCCGGATAACTATTTGTGGATCACACAAATTTTTGTCCCGTGTGGGAATCGAACCCACAACACTCGGCTTCTCTAAAAACTAATATGCAATTAACTACGCAGATTATTATGTGATTTGTTAAAAAATCAAATCGAATGAAATATATTTATTTGAATATAATTAAAAAAGTACTTTCATCGGTCACGACTGATTACTGAAAAGGAGTACGATAATGACGAAGGTCTCATTTTTTCATTACTAAAAATAGCAAAGCCTCCTTAGTTAAAAGGACCTTGTCAAAGGCACTGTCGACATCCGCCGCATTGTAAAAATCCTTTGTCGAGTACAAATGTTCTAAATATTGTTGTATTCATTTTCATAATTAAGACAAATATTGTTATTTTTCTGAGAGTATATATTATGGTCCTAATAAAAATATAATTAAAAAGTTGATCGGATAAAAAAAACTTAAAAAACATGTTAAGCTTTGACAAAAAAAATAGGAAGCGTCAAATGGCAACTCCTACATATGCTCAGTCGGGTTATTTCATAATTAACTTTGAAAAGTACCACCACAGATTTCAATGCGTCTAAATCATGATAAATTGTAGTAAGCTGTATTCTTCATCCCTTAATTTTCTACTCTTAGAGGTGGAATATTTTCTTCTAATTTAAATAGGACGAATCTTGAGTACAACCAATCAATTAAAAATATAATTATTGAAAACGGTTCAGATACTGAAAAGCAGTATTCAGCCGAATTAAGAACCTCCTCCTTTTTGAAGTCGATAAAAAACATAAGGGTTTAACAGGATCCGTAAATAGAGTGACATCTTCTACTATCGGAAGCGTATACCTATACTATTTGAGCTGCCCTGATTACTTACCATACAAGGGCATGGGGGACGCGTGCTACTAAGGTACCTCATTGATATGCCTACTTTTCTAAAAGATTACTCGCTCTTTGCCTAGAGATCTAAGCTGCTTCATGGACTGTTAAAAAAAATATTATAAAATAGTCATTCATTTCCTCACGCTAATGGCCTATTCATTAATGACCCCTTCTGAAATGAAAGAGAACCTGACGTGACCTGATATTAAAAGAGATACACAGGCTGGCGTTGACACTGTAATAATATGCTTCTAAGACCTTTGTGTTTCATGAAGATGACCAAATAACAAATATGATTTAAACCTAGTCTTACTATAAAAAATAATACCCTTACCTTAACCTCCTGAGATACTCTATATCACTTATGATATAAGTATCAAACTTCAATCTCTTAAGCGTGTCCATGTCACAGGCCGATTAATGACGCGCCTACAAATAGGGCCACGAACCAGCAACGATGGACAGGGATTCTTCATCTGACTCGTCCTATTCACGAAGGTGAGATGAGATATCAAAATTCACTAGGAACTCAGATATTTGATGATCTTTCAAACCTGAAAAACAGCAACTTTTATCAGCGCCCAAAGTATCATTTGTTATATCATGAAAAAACCGGGTAATTTATTAACAAAATAGCAAACTTTCACTATTATTTTATATCAAAATACAAATAATTATTTCGTTAGTTTACCGCCAAACTGGTGCTTGAAAAACGAACAAATCCAAATGTGAGTAGTCATTACAAAAGCTGTCAAACCAAACCGTTATCCATTTCATAAACTATGTTATACTGAAATAGACTGGCAACTCCTTTTGTGGAGGTCAGCGCCTCTGAACGCAAAGCAAGGGAACTTTAGTTCCCTACTTCACCTATAGAGGCGATGACTATAGGTGTAAAAATGCATATTATTACTATAGCTATAGCTATAATGTATAATTATGAGAACAGAATAAATAACACAACAGTCTAATTTAATTAGTTTATTAATAACATACTTTATTATAATTTCATTTACAAAACTCTATGTTTTCAAGCATATAGGAACTGTCACTGTCACCACATACATTTTTATAAAATGTAGAACAGCTTTTGACTGTAAGCACATTGTTCACTTATTTGCACGAATTCTTAACGAAAAATACTCGACTATTACAATAAATCTTATCACTTTTATTACAAACACTGATTAATTTAAATTATTTATACTTTGTCTAATTTAGGATGATAATTTTGACAGCTCACGCCTATGAAGTTTTGTATCTGTTTTCGGTAAAATTCACCACAGATAATGTCATACTTCATTGATGGGTACCGCCCACTTAGTGAAGTGCCACGCGGAACGAACAACCAGGCTATCGAAAATCATCGTATTGATAGTGGGTATTCAATTTCGTAAAACAATATACGTAAAACATACGTAGGTGTAATCTTTAAAATGTTACAGTATCATTGTCATTACACTGCCATCAAACGGATTTGGGCTCATGTCAAAGGTTTGTTTGTTTTTTTTTTATAATTTTATCAACTACCTACGTTTATTAAATAGGTTCTTCAGTTTTATTATTATTTTTTAGGCCCTGTAGCCAAACATATCTCCACCATTTACGACTAAGAAAATACCGACTTTATTACAAAATGCCTGTGAAAATGTAACCGCGGATGACTGAAGAAAATTCTTATTTCTCGTTTTATTTTATTTCTGTGAGCGTTTACAGTGATATTATTATTGTTTATTAAATAGAAAAGACTGTTCTTTTGTATTATAAATTTATAATCGACCATACAGCATAATCATACAACTATCGATTCCAAAGTATATGATAATAACAATCGAAAATCGAATCGTTTTAATAACGATTATACACTACCGTCATCCCTACCGTGAGCTGTCAAAATTATCATCCTAAATTATACAAAGTATGGTCGTCCGTTCAATTTTTCAAGATGGACGAATAGACGTCTTGTATAATTATAAAACACTTGACATTGGCGGAATTCCTGTGCTGATTCTTGCGCGAGATAGAGCCCATAATAAAATAATATATATACAAAGTATAACTAAGAGCAATAATTTGAAGTAACTTCAACTTTTGGATTGTGGCTTTGTGGAGTTACCACAATTTTGCCAACGTCAAGTAGGTATACGGAGGACAAAATAATTTGAAGTAAAGAATCCGCTCAAACGCCCGGCGTTTTTTTCTGACATTTGACATTTAGACAGATACCAGAGTTGCCAGCGTGTTATACTGGTTAACTACTTTATAGTCTCGAGTAATAATTTATTTTATTGCGAAACAATGATTTATTATTTTAAATATGAATAAGTAAAAGTTTTAAACTTTTTTTACTTAATATTAATCAAGGAATTATTAAAAACGACAAACCTGGTGAAATTAATGTACAAACTTGACAAATTATATAAAATACCTTAAATGTGTGACGGCAAAATATGGTAACCTAGAATAACAGTTTTATGGGTGAAGATGGCTCAAAAAAATAAAAATTTGTTCCCGAGTTGCCAGGGCATGATCCATTTTTAATAATAAAATATTGTGCAGCTACTTTTGAAATTTTACTATGTTTTTTAAATTCTGGCGCTAGTCTTTTTAAGCAATTTGTGCATGTATCGGTGTGAACGAATTTTGGAAATATAGATGTGGTCATCTAGTACTTTTGATGGTGATTGAACTATATGTAAGAAATATTTCTTTAGATGGTGGAATATTATAGTAGTAATAGTAATAGTAGAAGAAGAGAGATATTATTATATCCTACAATCCAGGTATTCAGGTAAAACTTATAATCCAGCAACTTTAATATTTTTTTCACTGATATTTTTTTGAACATTAATGTTAAAGGGTCCATTCAATAAAAAATATTATGTTATAATATGATTGACTTAAAGTAAATTAAATATGTAATACATATATTAGTAAAAATACAACACCAATCATGAGTTTCAAAATACTATCAAAACGCAAAGAAATATATAAAACGTTACAAAATATAATATGCATATGTCATGCCACGCCAAAGGTAATGAGCATTGATAAAAGAAGAAGAGAGGATATTATTTAAATATACATAATTTATAATACAAGTAGTGCACATAGAAACCTAACAATACAAAATATATTTATCTTATTTCACTCGTTATAATATACGTTTGTAAAAATAGTTGTAAAAAGAGGGAGGGAGAATATAATAAATATATATCCTCATTTTTTCGTTAATATCAATAAGCACCGCCTTGAGGCCGCTTTCGTGACAGGACGCCATTTTAGGGTTCCATTCCATAGTTCGTGGTCATTGAAAAAAGAGGAAGAGATGATAAGCACTTATTTGCATAATATATATTCTTACGTATTATTTATGATTATAAAGAATAAAGTTCAAAATCAGTAACACTTAAAGCGTTGAATCGATTTCGTTGCATTAGATATAGGTTCACTGCTACTCATGGCTAGTATGAAATAAAAGACTTAGACTTATTGTTGCAACAAAATAAGCACTTGAGGTGCACCTAGTCTAGGGATGATCAATTTTCAAAAAACATCGATGTTAATATGAAATCTAAAATATCGATGTACGATAAAAAACATATTAATAAAGATGTTTTGGGTGCAAAGTATGATGTAGAAATACTTTACTCTATAATAAAATAAAAATTATACTTACATGGATATTTTAGATTTGTAGAGCGAATTAAAAGAACTTGAGATCACCTGTTTGTCAGTATTCGACCATAATTCAATAAGTTTTGAATGTTTTGGTTTATTTCTTGACCAGTATAACTTAAACTGTCACTGTATAGACTCCGTATAGGACAGATCAACGTATGTATATACTGGATCTCGTACCTTTTTTGTAATCGTTTTTACATTATTTAAATAAAAAAGAATTTCTAATTTTTTTTATATGACTGAAACTCAATAGCTACTAAACAAGAAAAAAAAAGAAAATCGGTTGACAAAGAGAAGAAAATATATCTTAAATGTTTTGTCTTGTCTGAGAAAGAATTCAAGATAGGGCAACATTTCAATTATTTTAAAATTGCTAAAAAAACAAGTGCTGTCAAAAATTTCAACCACAGATAGAGTTTAAAATGGTAAATAAAAATGTTTGTTATGTCTTGGGTTATGAACTGACATATATTTATTTATAATTTATTTTAAATCTAGTGACATATCTTCTGTTATAATCTAGCAAAATGTCTGATATGCTCTTAGATGAAGGCGATAGCCCTGAAAACTCTGGTCGTGTAAGTAAAGTAGCGCGTGTAGTGTACAAGTTACTAGTTTATTATAAATAATATAAAATGTTTAAAGTATTCATAACATTATGCTATTTATTTACATATCAGGTTTCAAGACCAACACTAGCTCAAGTAAAAGCCGTGATATCTTTTATGGAGAAACATCCTGATTTGGCACATAGAAGATTAAGGGTGGGCATGGGACATGCCAAGTTTAAAAAGTTATGGGTGGAACTTTCAAACATAGCTAACTCTATAGACGGAGCTATAAAATCAACGAAAGGCTGGATCAAGGTATTTATTCAGTTTTGTGTATGACTGACAGGATTATTTATATTTATAGATTTTGCTCCTGAAGATAGGCTATTGTGCAGTAGATTTCGGCTAAAAACATAGCCGCCTGAATGGATGAAGTCCCTTCATCCACCTGAATGCATTACAGCTAAACACTCCAAGCATCACAAGAGAGACACTACTGATGTTGTGAGTGTTTATGGGCACCGGTAACCATTTACTATCACAATATGCCTTTAAAACTTTGAGGAGTCCTAAACCGTTTTATATTTTTCTAAACAAAACCCAAATGCTGTCAGAACATTAAAAATATCATTCACTAGCTGCGCCCCGCGATTTCACCCGCGTAAGTCCCGATCCCGTGGGAATATCGGGATAAAAGTAGCCTATGTGTTAATCCAGATCTCCAGCTATCTACATGCCATGTTTCGTCGCAATCGGTTCAGTAGTTTTTGAGTGAAAGAGTAACAAACATCCATCCATCTATCCATCTATCCATACTCACAAACTTTCACCTTTATAATATTAGTAAGATTTGTTACAATGTTACTGTTTATGACTGGCCTGTTGGTCAAGTGGTAGGTGATCCTGACTGCTGAACCAGAGGTTGTGGTATCGATTCCCACCCAGGATCAATAATTGTGTGATGAGCATGATCATTTGTTCTGTGTCTGGGTGTAATTTATCTATATATGTATGTATTTAGAAATATATAAGTATGTTTATCAGCAGTCTGGTTACCATAGTATAGGCTTTGCCTACTTTGGGATCAGACAGCCGTGTGTGAGATGTGTCAAGTTATTATTATTATTATACTAAAATTGTAAATGATCTTTGGAATTTGAAGTCCCATTTGAAAATGTATTTTTTATGTGCATTATTTGTTTTAATATAAATAACCCATTTATTGGATTATGTTATGGACTATACAAATAATTTATGCTTCAATGCTACAGTTAGTCTTTACAAACATAATAACAAATTGTGTGTAATGTTGTCTGTTATCACAGTTTTGGTCAGATAAGAGACGAAGCATACTTATCAAGAAAAAACAAATTGAGGAAGGAAAACTTTTAGGGTCATTGACTGCACTGGAACAAAAGATTTATGGCCTTTGTGATGCTAAGCCTACAATAACAACTAGTAAGTTTAATAAAAAAATTATAATTTAGAAGATCTAAAAAAACACCCTTTAATAGGGAACCAAATTTAAAAGTAAACAAGAGTTCTTCTATCCACCTCCTGACTCCAATACTAGACCATAGGTACTAAGCCCAATGTGTTACACTCATCAAAACTAATCCTATGAGTCCAAACTTGAGGGGTTTATTATTAGCCTCTGAAGAGTTCCACTATCCACATAGCTACATTATCAGATGAGCTCCAAAACTGTTTTTTAGCGGGAAAACTTGAGAATTTAAAATGGTGGCCACTGTTTCCAATTGCTATTAATTACAATTGTTGTCACAAAATATATATGCAGTGGAAAGTTAGGAGCTATGTCTATTAACATAATAAAAATGGTAAACATGTTTGAATCTTCACAAGTATAAAGAAAAAATATATATGAGAGCATGCTGTTACATAGAGCATTAATTTGAAACATAAAAAAGGCATAAAAATGAAAAAGGTTGAAAGCACTTACCAATTTATTGACCATTCTGAAAACTGATTTAAAAAAAAAAATTAATTCAATAATAACAATGCCTCTTAAATTGGGATTAAATTCAAATAGTACTGAGTATTCAAACCACCAAATCTGTGAGAGTACAAAGCAGAGGTTTTAGTATAATCTTTTTACTACACAGTTTTTTAATTTACATAATGTTCTTTATAATTACGAATTGTATATGATAATAGTATCAGACTTTAATACTTGTTTTTATCGTATTATATAAGTATATTTAAATACTTTATTCATCTAGGAAAGAAGAAAGTTGTGAAAGAAGAGCTATGTAATGGTGATGATAATGAATCATTTGATGATGAGTTCTCAAATGACTACAGTCAGATGGACAACAGCAGACTAAATTCTTCAGAAGCTGATGTACGTCAATTAAATATGATAGATAAATTGGTAAGCTTTTTGTTATTACATACATATTAATTTATAGCATAATTTGTAAATAATGTAACTAACAATTCCTTTATTTTTATTATATTTGTGTCTCTAAGGAGAATTCGTATTCACAGTCTTTGAAAGAATATATGGGTAAGTTAAGCTAAGTTTGTGAAAACCTCCGAGTATCTTTCCACTGAGGATTCCAATGGGATGGCCCATTAACCTACAGAAATCTAAATAAGGTTACCTTATTTAGATTTCTGTGGTTAAACCAAACATCCTTGTGCATTACGTTGCCACCAAGATGCTACTCCGCATGACTGAAATGATATGTTTTTAAATTTGTTGATAGGTAGGAGTTATGGATCAGCAGTCAGCAGCACTTTCGCAAATGGCACAGGCGACTCTCAGTTCTTCAAAAGCTCTGGAGAGTATAGCGGAAGCCTCACATGTACAAGTAAGCTAGAACATTTCAGAGGCTGATGCAGATCAGTTCATGCCTATATCAAATTCCTAAACCAAAACAATATCTTCACAGGCAATCGCTGTGGACAGGCTCGCTAGCACATTCGAGACAATCAGCGCCTCGTTCCACGATGTCAGAAATGCCATATTAGGAATCGATTATACTATGAAAAGGTGTTATCCAGCGACGGCGCCTCAACAAAGACAAAATTCGAATATATTCAGTTAGACTGCACAAAATCTCTACAACTTTTCGTTAGTTGTAATAGTATTAAAATTATATACATGCCATTTTAAACCTTAAGGTGTAACTATTAAGATTATTTCAGATTGTCTGAATTTTAATCACACTTGTACATACGGTAATCAACCTTGTATTAATATTAATGAACCTACTGTATTTTATGAACAAGAATGATTTTTAATAGATTTTGTTTATTTCATTTTCCTCTTCCAGACAATACTCATATGTATATTGTTGGAAAACCAATGTTTATAATGTGAAAGATTATATTGCACGTACTATCTTATCTGCGTCGCTGATAGTGATTGTTTTATCAATGTATGTATCATTGCTCCATTTTTAATGTGAAACAGAACTTGCGTCAGTAATACGGTATAATAAATTTACTTGTATAATGCGAGTGTTCGCTTGCAGTGTCGTGAGCGAAAACAACATCAAACTATCATGGAGATTAAATATTGTTATGTATTAATAGTTTGTTGTGTATTTGTAAACTGTGACGTGTGTCCGAAGCAATGTGACTGTGATATGGAGGATGGGTTGAACAGGGCGAGGTGTGTGGACCAAAACATTATCAGTATTGCCGTAGGTGTTCCCAAAGCTGTGCAAGTGTATAGTCTTAGTCATAATGCTATAAGTGAATTGGATAACTTCTGTTTTGCGGTGAGTTGTTTTACTGAAGGGCATAATTTGGCTTACTTATAGGTTTTCCTCTGCTTTTGTTGTCATATATATATCTTGATAGGTAGATAGCCTAGGCATAGATCAACTGAAAACGTGGAATTCGTAAATCTTGTGAATTATCTAATAAGTCTTCTGTGACTGAATAATTAGTATGTTAATAATTAATTAATGAAATGTGTATTGTAATCTTGGACTTTCTGAAAGGGCGTCGGACGACTTAATTGGTTGAGCATTCAGTTAGTTGTGAATAATAATATATGTGTCTGTCACACGTATCGCTGGTTTGCGAGAATATCGACGTAATTCTGAGAATATCGACGTAATTCAAAATTCAGATGAATTGAACTAAGTATGCCAAACGATGATAAACCTTTGATATTTTATGGTGAACAGAGATGCAACGCCGATTTCGTGCTAACGTTTGTTAGAAAGCGACGAGTTCATATATTTAGAACAAAATACTCTAGCGGAAATCACAAAACGTTGCCATTCTCTAAAATCAATAATTTTTAGTTCCGTCGCTATTCTCGCAAACCAGCGACATATTTTTGATAATGTTTATGTTATCTAAGTACACTAGATATAATTGATAATAAAGCTGAATAGTTTTTTGTTTATTTGTTTAAATGTGTTAATCTCTGGAACAGTCAGATTTGAATAGTGTTCATTGAGGAAGGTTATAAGCTATGTAAAATCACGCTTCTACCTTTAGGAGCGGTGTAGTGACCATGAACGGGGAACTTCTAGTTTTCAATAAATGAAAGTAAACAAAACCATGACTGTACCTGCAACTGATAGACGGAGCATTCAGCTCTACCAATTCTGACGCCCGAGGCCCTCTCAGAAGCTTAAGAATAACACCGTGGCCAAGACAATCAAGACATAGAACACTTCTTGTTTCCTAACCTACTTGTATGAATGTTGACGATGTTCTCCATACAATACTTCATGTAGCCTAGTCACATTTTCGCTAGCGATGCTATCAGAAATGTAGGGCAAAGTTGAAGGCATTCATTTTAAACTTAAAGCGATTACCGCGATCTAAATACATTAGACTCTAAAGTCGAATGTACGAAGAACACGCGTAATTTGCAATGGCACCGAGTTGAAACACTTAACATAATTATCATCATCTTCGCCTTAGGGCATCAATTTCTAAGTTCTAACACTATTAACATTTTAAATATAATACACTTTAATTGAATGATTGAAGATTCGCATCATGCTTGATTAGCAGTTATAAAACATTCTGTAGTTACAAATTGAAACCGATGTATCACATTTTTCAGTACGTAATATGACACTTTCAGTATGCTATAAAACACCTGAATCCAATTTCTCGAGTTGACGGATTTAGTATTTGAAAAATGCTAACGTATTAGTAAAGACGTGTGACGTATAAAATCAAGGATAACCCTGATAGCCTTATGAGCCATGTTTACTGAGAAAGGATTTGTTGCGTATGTTTATAGAACAAGTAAACCGTCGTGATTTTTCAGTGCAATAGCACCAAGCAATCATCTAGCTGATAAGAATCGCAGTTCCAATTCGACATGAGACAAATACCTATTTGTTTGACCTACAGACATTTCTTTAACAGAGTCAACTAAATTAGATTACGTAGACACTTGTTTGTAAACTTGCTGAAGGTAACAAAGACAGGTTCGTTAAAGGTCAACTTGCGTAAATTCTTATACGTTCCGCATCGGAATTAGGGTCAACTCTAACCGAGCGGCAAAATTCATTAGCACTTTTAAAATGTGAATAAAATAAAAACCTTATTCGATTAAAATAGAGCTGATAATCGTACACCGCTGTGTTCGCGTTATTACGCGTGATTGCTCGTGCTTACGCGGGACGCTGCGCCGCAAGTATGTTGTTTCTGCTAATAGCGCAGCAACTGCCAAATCCTAATTCGACATTATTTTAAAGATATAACCAATGCTCGTCTATATTATCTGAATTGCGCATTTGTTTAATGCACGAACTTCGAGCATCCGTCCAAATATCGGTGACGGCTCGAGCATGCGCACGTAATGAGCTAGGTGTGAGTGGTGGCAAAGAACATGCTCGAGCATTTATTCGCTCTATCTGAGCTGACCCTTCAGCTAGAGTAGGTACATAACCCTACTATAGGGATCCTCAAATTTTTAATGAAATGTCCATAGGAATAGGAATATCTAATTGGTTAAAGTTAATTAATCTATCTGTGGTATCAATTGAAATTATTTCAAAGCAATTGATTTTTTGTTTTTTATGAATGTTTATGTTCGGGACTAAAATTCTTATATCTAGGTAGATTACCGTCTCCATTCATTATCAGTTACTGATTATGTCAATAAGTCGCACGCACGAATTATTTATTGAGCCCTCTATATGTTATCTTTACAAATGTAGGAACGCGACTGATTTAACAGGCATCAGTGTAGCGTATTTATACAGCAAATGTTTGTAGGCATATCGTGCCACTACATTAATTAACATCGGATTTGCAATTTAGACGATACTTCTTGACATCATTATCATATAGACAAAAACTGTTCTCGATTAGTAATCGCTATTCGCGATGAAAACTTGTCTACTTTCCGTAAGCCGCGAAAACAGTCGAAAAAACTTTGACTGCACCCAAAGACTACAATAGTATATAGGATGGCGTATTCCTTTAAGTTGCTCGCTGATTAGACTTATGGCGCAATTACACTTGGTCGTTAGCTCGTATTCGATTGCCTGTAGAATTCGGACAAACGACTAAGTGTAAATGAACGGAGTCGAGTACGCCCGTCTTCGTACAATCTAGTCCAGCTTTCGTTTTGGTTACCCGAATCAGAATACTCGACGCCGTGAATCGATTGAAGCACAAAATGGCGGATGACATGGCGTCTGCAGGCACGTACCTACCCAAACACGGGCGCAGAGTCGTTTGCCCGTTTTCCAGTGACCAAATTCGAGCAAAACAATGTAATTAATGCATCGGGTGCCCGAATTCGAGTAACGTCTTTCGTGCACCCGAATACGAGCTAATGACCAAGTGTAATTGCGCCTTTAGATCTGACTAACTAAATGTTGATATAGTATACACCACATGTTTAATTATCGAAAGTAAGTGCGGTGGTTTAGGTCAAAAAAAATAATTTCGTTATTTCGTCGATTATGTCATACTTCAGTTATAGATTTGTGTCGTTTTTCCCTACATTCTGCCTAGGTAAACCTATAGTATAGTTATATAGTATAGGTACACTTGATACTAATGTGTATATTTCTTTTTTAGGATAGTGGATATACGTCAATAGAAGTACTAGACCTATCATATAACTTCATTTTTTGGATTGGTCTGCATGCATTTTCCGGGATGGACAAATTAGTGCATGTAGATTTGAGCAGCAATCGACTGCGGTTTATACCGTCGGATCTCTTCTGGGATACACCTGAACTCAAAGCTCTCGATATCTCTGCAAACATTTTTGAAAGTCTCAAGAATGAACCTCTTATCATGCATGCGAAGCTAGAGGTACGTATCAAAATTATATAGAAAAATAATTGAAAAAACAATATAGATATTGTATTATCTGTGTTTTGAGGAAGTTTAACAAAAAATAAACACTTATAAACAAGTAGACTTCTATGTAAAACGATAGCGTGAATAGATAGAGATGAGATAAGGGAGATTCTGATAATTATCAAGGCCGAGAAAGGCCGTAGCGCCTGTATGATTAATTGTTATTAAAAAGGTTCTATAGGTTACTCATCCTTCAGTGTGCTTTCAAAAATATTAAAAATTAATTTAAACAAGTACCTGTTTTAAAAATATGAGTGTTTTCACACCTCTCGAAGCTCCAACGAAAAACTCAATTTATTGTAGTAATTATGGATTTTCATCCTAATTATAAAATACTAGCAACCCGCCCCGGCTTCGCACGGGGACAAATTATACACCTAAACCTTCCTTAAGAATCACTCTGTCTATAAGTGAAAACCGCATGAAAATCCGTTTAGTAGTTTTTCAGTTTATCGCGAACAGACAGACAGACGCGGCAGGGGACTTTGTTTTATAATATGTGGTGTGATTATGGACTAAATTGCAAACTTTTAACTTTCCATCTATAAACTTTCTTAATCTATCAGAGAAATAGCTTAACTAAATGAAACCAATACAGTTATTACACTCTAGAATACCCGTTAGTGTAAATACATATATTCTGCTTAAACGACCTATATATTTTATCTTTAATTCTTTTCCAGGTTCTAAATTTGAACAATTGCCGAATCAAGAATTTACCGCTGCGTTTATTCAACAGATTACCAAATCTAAAAAAGTTAGATTTAAGTGAAAACTATGTTGTTACATTGAACACCGATGTGCTATTGCCATTGCGTAAACTAGAAAGAATAGAATTGCGAAATGACTATTGGCAATGTAATTCAGACTTTATGGCTGCCGAGACCTGGATATCCTCGCGAGGCATAACTTATGAGAAACAGTGTAAGAAAAGAGGTCCTAAGATGTCCGAAAAAATGATATCCTTAGTGCCCATTGAAAGAGATCCAGTTGAAATAGGGAAAGTTTGGAATATATCTATGGAAAATAACAAAACAGTTACGGAAAAACCTAAAAAACCGATGACACCATTTGAGAAATTCGACAAAGACTTTTCGGCACTACAAGCATTTCTTATTGGAATAGAACTAGGGTTAGCTATTGGAATAATTGGCACGTATATATGGTTAAATAAGTTCTGTAAATGTGGTGCATTAACGTGTACTAGGCCCCAGAGGAGACAGAGGTATCGTAGAGGCCAGAGACGGGATGGTGACATGAGGACGAACTTACTGTGGAGTACTACAGTCAATCCCGATGTGGAAACTCCGCCGCCGTATCGCAGGGAGTTGTCATTACCCGATCGTAGTCCTCCGTTCCGTGCGTATGGACTTCCTGCTGGAGTGACCGAAGCTCCGTTACAAATAGATGCGATTCGTTTGCCCGATCGAGGAGAAACACCTCCTCCGCCATATAACGACTGTCGTATTAATGTATGATTCATGACTTTTAAGATAGATTTAGTTAAAACAGAGACTAGCAGCGAAGCTGTTAATGCGACAAACGCCGCTTGTATCCGTGGGCGCAAACACTGCTCCTGGTCTGTAGAAGTGGGCAAATCTTCAAGACTTCGTCGCGATATTACAAGAAACAGTGATCTTCTCCAACTCCCTTTTGTTGCTATTGAAGCTGCTTCACTCAACTCTGCGTTGTAAGAACTTAGTGTTTATTAACTTTATTGTGATATGTCGATTAAATAAGTAGTTATTACGTTATGTATGCGAATTAATAATTATATTATAATAGTGGTTTTGTACTGTTTTGTGATGGTAGGTTCGAAATTGTACTGAGTAAATAACAATGCTTTGTTATAAAATCATTTTTTTATTTATAAATATCATTATCACATTTGATTCATTAACAAAATTAAATGATCTGTCATAATATAAAAGTTAATACAATACGCTAATTCAGACTCATAGAATTTAATATAAATTCTGTAAATTAAAATAAGATATACATAATTTGGGTAACTCTATAGAATTTTGTACATCACATAACACAACCGTGTGGCAATTTAATATTCGTAAAGTATGGCATTACGATGGCATATCTAAAATGAACTCTGGTATAAATATATTGAACTATTTCAGGCGCCCAAATCGTTGTCAAGTATTTAACGCAAAATGATAATCTAACCACAAGAACAAAGAAACATAGAAGTACAAGAGTCATGAAACAATTATTATTCTATTTATAAATATCAATATTTGTATGTGATTGGAATGTACAGTTCATTTTTAATTGCGTTAAAAAAAACAGTAAAAAATTCATATAAAAGACTATATACATCCATTTTGGCTATAAAAGGAACATAAACTGGAAATGCATTTTTAAAGTATACCAAAAGTGGTAAAAGAAAATGTATCCTAACCGAATGCTATTCCAATACCTATCAAACATACATATAATTATCATGACCATTAAAATCATATATGAAACAATACAGATCCTATTTACATTGAACTAATTCTAATATAATACGTAATCAGGCACATCATGGCATGTCATTTCTGATTATCACCCAAATATATCCGCCGTTACCGTTAACTAAGTTTGCATCGTTGTATATTTCTTCACACGTATAATTGCGCGCTTCTTCATTAGTTCTATATAATACAATCAATGCAACACGTTCAGACCTAGGCTGTCCATATCTTTGAATTGAAAATATATATCGCACCCTAAGATTGTTTTAACTCAAAAATCGCGCCTTGGGAAATCGAATTTTTGAAATCCTAATTGTAATAAACTACACGGAAATAAAACTTTACTATGTTTGTCTGATAGACGACGCTAGACGCTGTTTACGCGAATGCCCCCCACCCCCCTCTCCACGAATTGAAAAAAGTGTTTTTGAGTTAAAACAGTTTTAATGTAGATACAAAACCACTGAAACCACTGAGCCGATTTTGATGAAATTTGATTAGACCCGCTGGTCTGATCAAATTTCACAGGATCACTGTGAAATTTAGTAGCTTGGAGTAGATCGGATCAACAGAAATTATTAGTTTTATTTTTGACGTGATAACGTCTTATAAATCGATGAGCGCCGGTTGCACGTACGTAAAAACATGACTTTTTTGTCACGTTCCGCCTGAGCCGATCGTGCGGTGGAACGTGATAGAGCGGCACGTTCGGCCTAAGCGTCCAGCTTGTCACGCATCTATCTCTCTTCCACTGTTTTCTTATGACGTTATCACGTAAAATTATCGTCCGTAAACCGACTGACTTACAGACAACCAATTTTTTTGGCAATTAGTGCTACCCGTGCAGGATATAAAAATAATACTGTTACAGCTTACAATCAGGCGGTCGTATGCTTTTTTGCTACCAAAAACAGGTGTTTCATAGAAAAACAGAGCAAGTTTATCGTAGCGTAGAAACCTATGAGCGAAGCGTGCAATTTCAGACCAGACAGACTTATCCCTATATATGGCTACACATAGTAGTACTAATAGTACAGGTAATAAAGCCATTAAACATACTTTCGACACTTTCAAAACTGATACAAACATTATACATAAGTTTGTTCAATATTTAAAACTACATATTATATTACACATCTACGGTAGCATCCTCGTTTTCTAGCGCCAGTTGACTAATGTTCACGTAGTCAGGGTGACGTGAGAACACGTCTACTAGCTGACTGAATGATGGTCTTGCATCTGGGTTATACGCCCAACAGTCGAGCATAACTTGGTAGATTTCTTGGGGACAATTCTCTGGTATGTCCAGGCGTTTGCCACTTTCTACTATTTGTATAGCCTGTAAAAATTTATTTAATCAATTATGTCACAATTTAAATGTATAAAAATGTATTGTTGGACCCAATCCAATGTAGACAGGTGACACACAAAATACCTTTGGATAAAAATATACTTAGATAAATGAACATTTATCTGTTAACTTCTACAAAAAAAAAACCGAATAAGAGAGTGGAAAATAAGGTCACTCTTTTTGTTAAAACTGCTACTTATCATAATATGTGATGTGCTCAATCAGACTTTGGGTCCTTTTTTACAAAACCAAATATCACCTTTTAGTAACTTACTACATCCATCACTAACACAAAAAGAAAATTGACTGACGTATATGTTAAAAGCACGTCAGGCGTGTCCGCCTATGTCAGGTGACATGCAACTCTATTAGCCACAAGACTGCCTTTATTGTAGTAAAGTTTTTCAGATTGTCAAAAGCAGAATTTGTTGAACTACTAACCTCAATTCCTCTCATATCCCCATACGGTTGCTTGCCGTAGGAAAACATTTCCCATAACGTAACACCGTAGCTCCACACATCACTAGCGTGGCTGAACGTTCCGTAGTTGTACGACTCGGGTGCATACCACTTGATCGGCCACTTGCCGCCTTGACTAGCCTTGTAGTATGAACTATCCGTTGATAAAGCTCGAGATAGACCGAAGTCGCTTATTTTGGCTTGATGTCTACAAAAAAAAACACAATATTGTTAACAATAAAATCAATTGTCAGGAATATAAGGCACTACACTTCAGCCACATGCTATTGTTCAAAACGTATTTATTTATTTATTATTATTCAAACATAGGTACCGAGGTGATGTATTTTTTCATCGCATAGGCAATAAACCATTTAGTTAATCTACGGGCGGAAATTCTTATAGAGTCCTTACTATAATAATCCCGTGTTGTAGATCCACACACTAATTATTTATTTGTTTACGTCAGTTGATTGTATGAAGTAACAAAAAAGATGTTAAGGGAATTGAATATAAAAACAGCTATTTTCACAGTACCTGCTAGCGAGTAGAATATTTCTGGCGGCTAAATCGCGATGAACGAAACGTCGCCTTTCCAAATATCGCATTCCAGCTGCAACTTGGCAAGCCCAAAGCCTCAGTTCGTACCCGGGGGTAGCCTTATCTGGGTGACGTACAAGGAATTCTAGTAAAGAACCCAAAGGAACTAACTCTTGAATCATCGCCAATGGAGGGCCCTGTAAAGTATAATTTTTTTTATCTAACAAAGGTCAGTGTATGATGGTATTCAATCCAAATTCACACACTGTTGACATAAATATAAATAATAGGGTGTAGTGAGACAGATCAGTCATTGGTATTTGAAGATAACGATAAGACAACGACAGATTTATCAGTGACCTGGTAAATATAGTCGTATAGAAGATATTCGCATGTAAATCACTACATATTATAAAACAAAGTCCCCTGCCGCGTCTGTCCGTTTGTTAGCGATAAACTGAAACACTACTGAGCGGGTTTTCATGCGGTTTTCACCAATAGATAGAGTGATTCATGAGGAAGGTTTAGGTATATAATTTGTTAAGGTTTTGTGTAAATCGGTTGAAATATGTTGATGATCGTCGAATATGTCTCTGCAACCCGTGCAAAGCCTGGCCGGGTCGCTAGTGTTATAAAATATATATTTGAAGTTATTCATAGAATATACTAACCAAAGACACACCGATGATTCGGACAATGCATCTATGCCTGACGGACATCATGAGCTTGGCTTCGGAGAGGAACTCCTCCTTGTTGGTGTCGGTGTGCTGCATGTGCAGGGTCTTGACGGCCACCTGCTGCGGCTTGAGCGCGGGCGCCGCGTACGTGGCGCGTAGCACCGCCCCGAACTCGCCCTCGCCCAGCACCGCGCCCAGCGTCAGCTCCGACATTGGGATGAATTCTGTAAAAATATATACATACATATACATACTCACGCCACAGAATAAATAATATTAATATCAGACACAGGTTCACAGGTGGAATACGTAAAGTTTATGTATAGAAAAACTCCAGGAAGCTAACATTTTTAAACAATATGTGTACCAAATTAAAAAAATACGTGGAAATAGCTACATCAGGCTAAACACGTCCAATATGTAATTATATATGTTGACCTGTCATGCTACGTCAATTAAATTTAAAAAAAACTGTCAGTCGTAGGACTGCAGTCAGAAGTGAAAACATAACTTATATATTATTATTATATATATACCCACACACAGCTGTATATATGTAGCTTTTTCCAAATACCAAAAGTGCCTAAAGTTTGAATTATAGATAAGTTAAGTGAGAGTTTGAATTATAAGAAAAAAAACATTTGAATAGATATATATAACCCCGGTATTAAGTATTGAACCACTATGTACCAAATGCAATCTGTATTTAGAAATAAAAGGTGCAAATGTTATATTACACTAATTTAAATGTCGCAAAAATGACAAAATCAGGTGACCCGTCTGCTCGTTTGCCACCTATAATATAAAAAAAATATATATACCAATGAAACACTGAAAAGTGCTCAGAACGAATGTAATCCATTGCTCTGTATATTTTTGGAAATATAAATTTGTTGACGTACAACAAAGAATAAGCTCACTACTACACTAGCAATAGTGAAATTAGGGCCCAGCACTGTTAATCAATATTGTCTAAGAGCAATATCTCTAGAGAGTGCACCATTTACTGACTCAATTGCATCAAATACAATCTGTTAATATTTGAAGTGATAGTCTGTGGATATATTCCACACGAATACAGATTAACCCCAAAATAATAAAAAAAGATATTAGACACTTAATATACCTTGAAGTGTGGATAGCTGGCCATCGGCGTTCACAGATATTTCATTATAATTTTCAGCCAACGTCACTATTGCACTGTTATTCGCTGGCACTTTATACGTATCATTATCTTCTGGCATGTCATCATTGTTATTTAAGCTATCGTTTTTAAAATCAGTAGAGAATGATAGGTTTCTTGTCAGGAGTTCGAACATGTTGTTGTTGTTTAATATGGTTGCAGTTTGTGCTGACAACTGTTTGTCGCTCAGGATGTCATGTTTCACTAATGACAGCGATTGGTTCATAGTTGCTCGGCTGGCTGATAACTTTTTGGTACGTGGCATTGTGGAGAACTGAAAAGCAATGCTTATGGGTAGTGTATTGTTTTTATGTAATTACTCATATAAAACCAACATCATAACAACAATCCCTAATCCAGAGGCTACCTAGCGCTAATTGTTTTCATCACTACTATTTAGAAATCTTTAAAAGATATTATAAATTTTCAATGTTTCATTCTGATATTTTTCCCTTGAAACTGGAGTTTTCAGTTCCACCCAGTTTCAGGAAATCCATGCAGATATCAATCACCATCATCCTAAATCAAACAGAGGTATCACATGGGTGGGATGTCCCTTGGCTGGTAAATAAGTTTAAAAAATACTATTTAAAAGGGGATTCATTTCTTCATGCAACAGTATTATTACAGCTATGCTAATCAATTGACAATGGTATTGACGATTTCTATAGGAGTTCCCTATAGAAATACAGGGTTTACCTTGTCATAAGATAATTATGGACACAGTGATTAATTGATACACTCACCTCAGGTAATGGTGGCTTGGGTTTAGGCGGGACAGGAATTGTTAATACTGTAGGCAGACCATCATTTACAGAACTGTAATGCTCTATCAACCTCTCTAGACATTCAAGGTATGGTCCATTGTCTATGAACATCCAGTTATGCTGAAATTTAAAAGGCAATTAGAATTAAGACACAAACTACTAGTGTAGAGTTATATTTTTCATTGCTCCCACTTCTGATACTCGTCATGCCAGTGGTGTGCATACTGGTAACAGTAACAGCCTAAAAGTTATGCCTTAGATTAAGGATGTTTCACAGATTGTGGGTTTGTTCCAGAACCAATACCATATTGGTATTGGTTATATATCTTTACACTGTCAATAAGTTCCCTGTAATGTTAAAATGAAACAAGTTGTCTATTTTACTATACTATTACTTGAGGGAAAATGATAATTACCTCTTGTCTAATAATAAAGTTGTAAGGTGTACTTTCGCTAAGCATTGTGAGCACATAAGCGCTATTATGCCTTTCGCTGTATCTCACCAAGAACACCCCGTCCGACGTTTTCCCTTCCAAGCTGTGTGTTTTACAATACTCTAGGAGTATCTTCACTGCTTCGTCGCGGTTCAGCGTGCCATGGTACCATTGACTTTTAGACGTTATTGGTTGCTCGGGTTGGTAATTCTCTGTAAAAAATATATTTTTTTATATTGTTATTTAGTAAACCCTCGATCGTTGTGCTAACAAATGTTTTATCTTCTTTAATATTAATATAAAATTTATATTTAACTAAATAGAACTAGCTCTAAACAAGAAGTAAAGGAAAAACTGTGTTGTTAATTGTGGGTTGTCGTAATTATTTTACACGACGTCATGTAGGCTTGTTTGCCACCATAGTCGCTTTATCTCTTACCCTACTCCGGTGCAGATTATTTAAAAGATATCTTTAAATAGTATAATAGCTCAATAGAAAATAAAATACCGTAAAGTTGGTTTAAAAATATAAACAGTAATGGTAGTTTTTTTGTCCAAGATTGTTCTCTGTGGCAATCCGACTGTTAGTTTCAGAGATTAGCGTGTTTAAACAATCAAACAAAAAGCCTTTAGTTCTATTATATTAGTATATATTGGACTAAAATAATGTAAAGCAGGTAGCCTAGTAAAAAAAACATGTATAACTTCATAGACGAGAATGGTACTTATTAAAATAACTTACTCAAGTATTGGTAACACTCGGTATGTCCGCATTGTTTTGCCAAATCTGCAGGGGTGTCATCCGTTAATGTTCTTGGACGAGCCGGTGCCTTAAGATTTAATAGGACCTAGAAAAACCAAAGGTAAAAAAAATGTAGTGTATTCCTAAAATGTCAAATCTTTACATAGTATAAAACAAAGTCGCTTCCGCCGTTTGTACGCTTAGATCTTTTAAACTACGCAACGGATTCAATTCGGTTTTCACGAATAGATAGAGCGATTCAAGAGGGAGGGTTATACATATAGTTTAATATTGTTTTGTGTTAATTTATATAATTACAGTCGCTAGTGTACTATAAATAATTAAAATACCGACAATGGATAGTCACGATTAATACAATTTTAGATCATATTTACTTATCTTTTAGTACATTTTCATTTGTTCCACTAATTAAAGGGTAAACAAGCCCTTAGACAAAGAGAAATATACTTCATATGTCTGTGCAGCACATTTTCTCTTTGTACTAAATTAAAGTAACAGGTATCCAAAATTAATAATACTTTTTTTTTTACATTTCGATTTTTTTATGAAACCGTTGTATTAACACGCTTTTATTAGCTTGGTATGTATGTATTCTATGCAACGGAAACTTCACACACTTATCAAGGACCATGACAATGCAATACTAAAAAAGCAAAAATAAATAATAGTTTGAAAAACAAAATAGTGATTAAGAAAAAATCATTTTATCGTATAAAAGCGTGGGGTGCTTTTTAAAATATTATATAATGACTTTACTTTTACCCATATCTGTCAATAAAATATTTACAATAATTGACATCTAGCACCCCATGTATTATTACGATAAAATGATTTTTTTCAACACAGTTTCCTAATTACCATTTTGGTCTCGGTTCCTTTGTGTCTTTTGATTTTCATGTTAATAGGGATGTCCTGAACGCAGGAATTAGTTTAGGATTATTTAAAAAGGACGATTATGTAAATGAAATATAAACTTATGTATTATTAATAGATAAGAAAGCTTAAAAATTATACTATAATTAGCAACCCGCCCCGGTTTCGCGCGGGTAGTAGAGACATCTTCAAAAATCATCATCATATTCCAATTGTTTTATTTAATTCTATTCTAATTTTAATTCAACCAATTTACACAAAACGTTAACAAATTATACACCTAAACCTTCCTCATGAATCACTCTGTCTATTGGTGAAAACCGCATGGAAATCCTTTCAGTACTTTTTCAGTTTATCGCGAACAGACAGACAGACAGACGCGGCGGGGGACTTTGTTTTATAATATGTAGTGATGTGGTGACAAGGGCATGTCAGAAGTACTCGAATCGCTTGCATGAAACGTTTAACGTCAGTAGAGAATGCCCGGTTGGTATGTAAGAAGAAAAGCAAGCGGCGGTCTGTTTTCCATGCCTACCCTAAAGGGAGAAAGGCGTGAGGTTATGTATGTATGTAAGTGATAAGGAGTTTGAAATACATTGTCATACCTTGACACATTCTATGTGTCCTCTTTGAGCGGCGTCGTGTAGTGGCACTTTGCCGCTGGGCGCGTGCCTCATCTGGTAGTTGGCATTCCCTTTTGTAATTAACAGTTCCGTTGTACTGGCCAGGTTGTTCTGACATGTGTACTGTAAATAAAAATAATATTAATTAAGACTTTAAAAATATGTATAGAAGATGGTGGGGAGCATGTATATCTGACAGCTCTCCGAATGTTCACTAAGATTAGTGAAGTCTGCTGTACGCTAGGCCAGTGTGGTGGACTAGGGCCTTACGGCAACATAATGATTTTTGAAAAGACCATTCCAACTAATAAAGGCGAAAGTTTGTAAGGAGGGATGGAGGTTTCTTACTCTTTCACGCAAAAATGGCTAAACGGATCTGGATGAAATTTTTCAAAGAAATAGATTATAATCTGGAATAGCACATAGGCTATTTTTTATCCCGAAAAAATGTACGGTTCCCGTGAATTTCCACGTGAATGAAGTCGCGGGCAACACCTAGTATGTGAAAGTGAGTTTGTTTTTTACTCTTTCACTACCCTAACCACTCGACCGATCTTCGTGAAACTTTGTAAACACTTTCTTAGGGGTACAGAAAAGGACATAGGACTTTCATCTTGAAAACAAAAAGTACTTTTTCCGATAGAAAAATAACGGGGGCTAAAAAGCTAGTGGTTTATAAAAAGACTGCAAAATCTACAAATGCACTTGTAATTTTTTGGACTATTTAAACCAGGAGCAAAGAATATTTCTCTGTGATTTCGATAGATCACAAAATGTGCGGGAGACAAAAGATCCTAGTTCTGTGTGGCAATCAAACCACAATGCTAGACTTTCAGGAAATCGCAGATCACCGCTTAAAGAAAGAAAGTATATTCTGTTTATTGTACACCAAAAACAAAAATACACAGATATTCCGTATATAAAATGCATATCTCAGAAGGAAGACATCTACCACTCAGTATTTCGGTCCCTAGTGCCGTAACGGTTTCACTTTACACAGGGAGTACCTATTGTCTTCTATAGGGCTAGTTTCCTACTCCCTGCTACTATTAAAAACTTCTAATCAGAAATAATAAATTTACCCGATCCAGGAGTCGAAAACAGGACCTCAAATGCAAGCAAATATAGGCCACCAACTTACGACAACGGAAAAAGAAGTAATTCTTGTAATTTAAACATTGACGCATCTTATAAACATCATATACATTAAAGAAAAATAAATAAGTACATTATCAATCATCGTTGTCTTGTCTAAGATATACGTTGTTCGGTTCTTATTGTTGTCTGGTCATTCACTGATACAAACCACTTTTCTTTACCTTGGTGGAGGGTGGAAGAGGGGGGGGGGGTAGTAAGGTTTAGGGCCTCCGGTAACCTCACTCACTTGACGAAAAGCAATGCAAACATTGCTTCACTGTAGTAATTAATAAAGAACTTACATGCAGAGGCGTATAACCGAAGGAATCCCTCACGTTGACTGTAGCCCCACTCTCAATCAGCTTCGCGAGAATGTTATCTCGGCCAGCTCTAGCCGCAATATGTACTGCTGTTTGACCATCCGCGTTTTTTGCGTCTCGACTGCGGTAGCCACAAGCCAGCATTTGTGACACTATGTTGTAATCTCCGGCTTCCGTAGCCCTGTTGACGAAAACAGTACATAATATGACTGGATTATCTAATATATAATTGGTATAACATAGTCTATTAGTATATCTATCAGGTGACGACTGTATTTTTCACTATGAAGTGACGCACCTGTAGGAATTTCACCTAAAATCGCGGCTCAATATCGTAATAAGTTGAAGCTACATTTA
Source organism: Euplagia quadripunctaria (assembly GCA_963859945.1). NCBI lineage: Eukaryota > Metazoa > Arthropoda > Insecta > Lepidoptera > Erebidae > Euplagia > Euplagia quadripunctaria. Next base: position 19,581,250 of record OY982561.1, read on the forward strand.
AATACAGGCTCAAAAGCCGACTTATTGCTCCATACCATAAGTGTGCAAGATGCTAACGGCATCAGACAATTCACTTCAGTCTCACTTCGCTACTAAGCACAACAAGCAAATCTTTGGCGCGCGAAAATTTAAATACAGGATGTAAGTGACACCGTACCGAATCCTGAAATAGTGTATTCAGACCATCATTCTGAGTGGAAAATCATTGAAAATTTCTGCCGGATCCTTTGTTTTTTTCATTATTTTGCTTAAAAGTTATATCACAATGAGTATACACCATTTTTCCGAAAAAAAAAACAGTAATACCCCATTCTGTTAAAAACTGCAATGTAAAACATTTATGCAATCAGCTGCTTCCCCGTGAGCTGAAAGTCATTCACCGTACCGCACAGTACGCGTGTTGCGTTACACTGCGTATTTCAAAATCAAACTATTGACTGTAAATCCTTAATCTCGCATTTTTATGATGAACTGACTTTTGCATTGTGATAAGTATCCAAAGAAAGACGTTTTTGTAAATTTTTCTCAACGGTGATACTTACACGCTGTATTGTTTACTTAATGTCATAGTTAAATCATGAATTTATTATTCTATGAATTTATTAAACGAGGTATATTAAAATTCACTTTTGAGTATTTTAGTATGCCAAGCCTAGCCTGGTCTTTGGGCTTGTATGAACGTCAGTGTTTCAAATAATTGGGAGATTCCTAGAGTTCTTGTGCAATATTTGAAATGCGCCACCTACATCTTTATGATAAAAGCATCCTAAATATGAAATTCTGGCGTAGTTGGAAGATTGTGGCATAATTTAAACCGACTTTAAAAAGTCAGAGATATACACAAGATACTCCATGTATACTTACTAGAACTTTTAACAAATATTGCATATTAAACGAATACATTTTGGACACTACAACCTGAATCATCGGTCACTTGCATAATTAGGTAAAATTAACATAGTTAACGATAATACAATTATGACAATGAATTCGCTAATAGCTTGAAGGAGGTATTTAAATATCAATAACGAGCAATGTGCGCAACAATGAATCATTAACGTAAATAATGATTCATGTTGCCAAACACAGATGTATCTGAACCTAATAGTTGTCACATTGTCAGAGTGCATCAAACATTCTCAATGTATGACTAATATTAGATCAAATGATATTAGTAATCACTTGAGCTGGTATTTACTTAGGTTAGTTGACACTGAATAACTTGTATAATCTTGATTTTTCTGGACAAGATTATAATAACTTTGAGCAATGAGGAATCATAAAGTGTTAAATAATCATTGTAACAAATAAATGTTACTTAATATTTAACATTATAAATACTACTTAACATTATTGCGCCAATTGGACGATGGGCCTAAAACTATTAATGTAATAATTATAGCTTAGTAAAGCTAAAAAACATGCTTTAATGGCGAAATTAAGACGTACAAAAGAATTCCACTTTCCACCTCCTGGCTGCATCATCAGACCATCATTACTATGCCCAATCTGTTGTTGTCTAAACAAATCATAATATGAGCCCAAACTCGAGGGGTTTACCACTCCAACAACCACTGAAAAGTTCATCAGATCCGCTCCAAGATGCCAAAATGAAATGATTGTCATTCAGTCTACATATTGTAGTATGTCACACCTCTGATATACATTAGTACTGGTGTGTGAGAAGTCCGCACTGAATTCGATTCGAACAATTGTTATATTTGAATTATATAATTGTTAGAATGAAGAACAAGAGAACCAGTGCGTCGAGCAGTCAGAGTGAACTGCCATCAAGTTGCCGCAAAGGGATTCAAGAAGTCTTTGTTAAGTTTGAATGACTAACTAAATACTTTTAGTGTCTAAGCACACTGTGTCGAAGGTAAGCGACTGAAGTTGCGCGTCTGATTTTACGTTCCGACGTATTCGGCTGATATGACACACCATAAGCGCGGAAATTATACGACAGAAATTTGGTTGAGCAAATTTAGTATTCTCTAAAACAGACGGATAGAAGCAATTTTTTTCAGTGATTGATTACTATAGCTTGCATTTCCATTGTTCCATAACCACAGTCGCAACTCGACCGCGATAATCAATTTTTCTGAATCAAACATACTCCGACACAACAAAGTACTGACTTCGGTCGCATATAATGTGTTGCTATATTTTAAAATACGTTGTCGCCGAACATACGCCCGACCGAAGTTCGGCTGTACGTTATAACCAGTGGTCGGCGTAGGTAGTGCCATTTGGTGGGATTCGTCCATCGTGGCATAACGTGGACATACCCTTTCACCTCAAAATCCCGGGATTCTAAAGATTCAACTTCGATCAAATATTACCGATATATAATTCAGAAATCCGCACCCTAAAAGTGTCAACTTTCCTAGTTTTTATAAATAGAATACCAGTTTCATAAAAACTATCCGAATAGAGTTACGACTCATTACTACTCGTATACAAACACCGTTTTTAATGTTTCGCGATTTTAACATTTCTTATACTAAATATTGTTTACAACGGATCATAATCGTGTAAATCTAAACTAATACTAGTTTATTCTCGCAGCTCCGCTGGCGTTGTATTTTGCAAAAAAAACCATCTCTAACCGAGGTAAAAAGTTATCTCTCTAGTTGGGGTACCTAAGCAATAGACATTTACAAAATTTCATTGAATCTGTGTAGTTTCGGAGATTAGCGTGAACGAACATCACACATCACATAACACACGTTAGACAGTACCAGTGTTGGGCAAGTTTTAATTGTAAAGACAATTAAAGATTAACAATTGATTAATTGTTAATTGTCACCATAACAACTAAAAATTTATCAATTGTAATTGTGGAAAATTACACTTATGTTTTTCGTTCGTAAACATCGTCGGAAAGGAATTAAAAACCTTAATATAAAAGGGTCAAACAAGCCCCTTTATTATCATTTTTAAATACATAGTCGCCAGGGATAGGTACTCAAAACGTACCCATTGCTTTTGTTCCATTATCTAAAAGAAATTTGTGCTATTGTTTATTTATACGTTGTACTTATTAGGTAAATATGTGTATACTGAGTTCAGTTCGCACTCCTCAATTCTCCACTTTGTGTCTATCATATTATTATTTATTCGTTTCAAACACACTTAATAATATGTAAATAAAATAGAATCATTATATAACTTTAACAAAAAAACTAATAAATACATCAAAGCGGGAGTTCTACTCTTGCATTTAAAATAATAAAATCTTTCAATTTTTTAAATAAAAACTGCATGAGGAAATATGTGATTCTGAAAAAGAGATAGAATAAATTTATCTACTTAAATAGTAATTATGTTTTCATAAAATAACGTAGTACAGCGTTATATTTTGTATAATATACTAATTACTTTTTATTTAATTTGTGTTTGAACTAATTGTAACAAATTGTACTTTTTCTTAACTAAATATTGATTAATATTTTGATTTATTGGTATATCGCGAACCCCTAAAATCCTCAACACTCTTTTTATCATATTAATTTACGTACACGGTGTACACTCTAAAACAGTTTACAAAGATGAGCATTAAAATCACTTCAGTATAAGAGTACTGTACATATAATTAAAAAAACATATTTCCTAGAAGCAAGTTCAGAGGGAAGTCTAAGTGAACTCGATAATTTTAAAATGCAGGAATCTCGGGATATATCCATGTTAACATAACATTTGAGGTCATTCATCCTAAATAACACTACCTACGCCGACCACTGGTTATAACGCAACATAATTTCGGCAAATGTGTCGTAAGCAATTCAAATAGTATTGCAGGCGTAATCACGCCGAAATACGGTCGCGTACCTTCAGCATAGTGTGCTTAGACACTTAGTATTTAGTTCAGCCTCCAATATAATTATCTTGATTTACAGCCTCTATCAATTGATATCCTCTTAAGCTAACACCCCGTATCTCGAACAAACCTCTCAGTCAAGCGAGGACCTTACAATATAATATGTACATAGACAGTTTCATTTGATATAACAATTAGAAGTAGGTTAAAATTTACTTCTAACACATGTTTACATAGTCAGTTACAAGTGAAGGTAATAAAAGCATTTTTTTATGGTATTGTGGGCAAACGGGCAGACGGGTCACCTGATGGTAAATGACTACCGCCGCCCATGGGCACCTGCAACTCAAGCGTCACAAGTGCGTTGCCGGCCTTTAAGGCAGGAGTAGGGGAAAGGTGGAAGAGGCGGGAGAGGGGGGGGGGGGGAGGGAAGGGTTAGGTTCTCCGGTAATAATTTCCCTCGCCTCATTCACTCGGTGAAAAGCAATGCAAGCATTGTGCATTGCTTCACTGCCGATTTTTTTTGAGGCCGTGGTATCACTCTGGTCCAGCCCGCCCATACGTGCCGAAGCATGGCTCTCCCACGATAATTAAAATAATATTTCAGTTTCACTTCACTTTCTATATTATCATCCATATGATTATAATACCAGATAATTTGACCTCATCTATTAAATCTCACAATCTAATTAAATATTCTCAACAGTTTTACAAAGGAATGTGATTACAAAATCTTGACACATAGTAACAGCTTGATTAAATTATTTTGGACCACATTTGGTATTCCAATCAGTGTTCGTTGCAACACTTGTCTTGTCATAAAACATGAGAAGAATATTTATGCTATAGCATTATGTCTGTATTATAATGTTCAACATATGCAACTACAATCACTGTCCTTCTCTTGATGTTTATTGAATAAACATATTGAACAATCCACTCAACAGGAAATTGTCAATAAACTTGTCAGCAATTGTATTAAATTACAAGCAGTAATACGCAATATAAGTAAAATTCAGTACAATAACCCCTTTGCTGGGCAATGTACTATATATATTTACTCAAAACAGAGTTCAGAGATTATGTTTTGATCCTACTAATATTATAAATGTGAAAATTTATGAGGATGTTTGTTACTCTTTCACACAAAAATTACTGAACCAATTGCGAAGAAACTTGGTATGTAGATAGCTGGAGACCAGGATTAACACATAGGCTAGGCCTGATATTACCATGGCATCGGGACTTACGCGGGTGAAATCGCGGGGCGCAGCAGCTAGTCATAAACAAAGATTACAAAAAAATATATACAGTCATGGGACTGCTGACAGAAGTGGAAGCTTAAACGAAATGACGAACTTAAAACGTCACATTAGCAGGTTGAGGACATTAATTAATAAGGAGCTGACAGAACTCAATGTTTAGATTAGCGTGACGGTCACGAGTTCAGTGCTTTTTTCCCCCATAGCAAAAGTGAACAAACGTGCCTACCAAAGTTTTCACTTCAAAAAACAACAACAGAAACAAACAATAAAAAAAAAAACTAGAACAAACAGCTAAAGAATTCCACTCAAACTTCATTCAGACGCAATAAAACATAAATGATAAATTAAGGGCAATCTAGGATGCTCTCATCTTAATAGAACTTCCTTCTTTAACAAGATACTATCTCTAATTTCCTTCCCTACTCGTTTCAATTAGTGCATTGGTAGTGTGTAGATATAATAATGAAGCGGTGAATGCTTTTACTTAAATAAAATGTTAGTGGCGAGTGGTATCAAATGTTACATGTACTTAATCACCTTGTTCTCTTATCAAACTACTATTTACATATTTTATTAATAACATTTTCATTGTCATACCCCTGTCCTATTTAAAATGAGACCAAAAGAAAAGTATGTTTACAAGATTCACTATTTAATTGACAGGTCTGTTGGTCAAGTGGTTGGTGAACCTGACTGCTGAGCCAGAAGTTGTGGGTTCATGTTTAATATGTATATATTTAGAAATATAAGTATGTTTATCAGCAGTCTGGTTACCGTAGTTCAAGTTCTGCCTAGTTTGGGATCAGACGGCTGTGTGTGAGAAGTTATTGTTAATATTTGAAAGCTTCAACCACATAGTATGTTAGTATAGGACTGTTTTTTAATAAAAAAAATTAGGAAAAATACAAAAAAAAAAAAATTATGACCTTCAAATCGGACAAGATTATGTTCACTTTCATCAATAGATGATTGGCATTAAAAGGTAGTAAATTCTGATATTAGAAGTGAATTTAGCTGATTTTGATAGAAATACAAATGTTACTACTTTTGTATAGATAATTTGGTAAGTTTTTACCTTTATGTATGTATCCTATTTATAAATATACTGCACTCTTATTTATAAATAAACAAAGAATTCCACATTTATCCAACTATGAAATTTCATTTGTGGGAAGGATCTGTTGCAGTTTGTTATTATTCCTCAATTTTAGGCTAAAATATCACTTCAGGATTTTGTTAGTAACACTTAAAATTAATAACATATTAATCTTATGGTCCCCATTATTTCAAGTTACAAAATGAAGACATTACATCAATGACATTAGGAATAATAATAATTTTCCATAAAACTATTTTATTACCTTGATAGTATGTTAAAGAAATATAATGAAGAGTTATTATTAGATAACATTAGTATTAAACTAAAAACTTACCTATGTAAAAGATTTGTAGTTCCCTGGGTTCGTGATTCATGAGGTGGTGGTTGACCCTTACACACCACTGATAGCCTAGTTACCAGTCCATTGGAATCCCCACGATAGTGCTGTATAAGTGTGTCCAATCCGTGAACTGTTGTGTGCTCTTCTATTGAAAAGAAGGCATCTTCTCCATGCCTTCTAATTTGATAATGTACTACTTCACCCTGTGTATTAAGGCCAAACATCATATGTAAAACTAATGATAACCAAACATGTAACGAACAAAGTCGCAAAAAGGTGAAAACCAAGTTGCCTTTGAGGTTATAAAAACTTTTTTGACTGACCTGGTGCAGAACTGAGAGCACATAATCACCATGGGAAGTGTTGCTTTCTCGTACTAAAAACACTCCATCCTCACCTTCTGCAATCATCAATATATTTCAACAAAGTGTCAATATTCACAATATTTGTGAAACAATAATAATAAACAAAATGTTGTTTATTGTAAACCGACCTTCTTTCAGTAGCTTCTCAGCAGTGTCTCGTGATATTTTACCATGAAACCAGTTGACATTATCCTCTCTGTTCATTCTCAACAAAAAAGAGTTTGTCTGAAAAGTTAATTTATAACTTGTTCAACAAGTATTAACACAGATGACACAAAACTTTTCTTGAGCATTTCTCATCAATCAGGCCGCTAGCACATCCAAATTTGTATTTTATTCAAAGAATATTACAAAAAACATATTTTTCGAAGTGTTGTTTTAGCAATATTTGATTCAGGTATTTTAATTTATACACCAAACTTTTACACGTACGACTTAAACTTTTTACAACTGCTGTTAGCCATTTTTATATCTATTTCGTTCTCACAAGGCAACTCGAATGTGTAAAATGTATGAAGAGAGGGAGATCTCATCTTTAGTCTCGTTCTAAACTACGATTATTACGCCTTGTTAAAAAGAGATCGGTATAGTGACATACGATTTCCATATTTTTCCGTGTAATATTGTAAACGTCAGGCCAACTACAATGGTCAAATAAGAAACTGATAAGAAATTTTAGGATGATTCATCCTTGTTATAACTTGTAATAAATTTTACAGCATTTTACCCAAATATGCCTGATTATTAGTAATTACTAGTGATAAATAAAACTTACCTTCAACAGTATGAATGACGTCATCGTTGTTATCATGATATCCAACTTCGGAAACACAAAAATATTTACAAATATTCCAAATAAGTATTTTTAATTTTATTTTCTTCGTTTTTTATTAACACACATATTTAAAATTTATTTATCTCGTTAATATCTTAGCACAAAGTATTTCGTAAAAAGCGCAGCGCGGTGTGCGTCAAGCAAGCAACCGGCAGACAGGCGCGGTATCCCCGACTCTGCCTTCCAGCGAATGACTCATAGCAAGGTCAATTCCGAGAAATGAATCACCAACGTACTCAGTTCTACAATGCTTTATGTAGTACGCATTCCCCCACAACACTGCTTCGTTATTGTAATTTTTAAACACACGTAAATTAGTAGGAACTATGATCTGCAAAAATAATTAAATGATTGTTGCTTCATGTACTGTATTACATACACATACAACAACATTCATTTATTTATTTCTACTATCATAATTATATTGTAGTAGGATAGACATTGCTCGTACTATCTATAATTTTATTTGTGATAGTTGCAGTGCAGGTAAACGATTCCCGCCAAGTCGACCAAAAAAAATAAATTAATAACCAACAAGTAAATACCTGAATAAAAAAAAACCAGACAAGTGCGAGTCTGATTCGCGCGTCGAGAGTTCCGTAAGCAAACAAACTTGTATGTAGATACTAGATAGTACCTACGTCCATCTCGGGAATAATTTCTCGAAGATTTTTGCCCGTCTTTTACGAAAGACAAACTTAACTTTGAGGTTCTTAAAATACTCTCTCATACATTGATGAACGATAAAGTCAACTTTCCAAACGCAAAATATTAGTTTCTAAACACAAAAACAATTTTTTTTTATGTGATATAATAACAAATTAACGACTTTCGGATTTTTTCCTTTCCTTGTGCTGTCAGACCTTGCTTCTTACGAAATTTCATGATTCTAGGTCAATTATTGTTGTAAGACTCAAGTTTTTTTAGTCTTCATTTCGAGACTTGAGTAGATTTACGAGACTAGGACTCGTTATTCCTTACTAGTCCGAGTCTTTTGTTAATTTTCGAGTCTTCTGAGTCCTTTCGAGTCTTTTAAGTTCTTTGAGTTGGACTGAGTCATGAACATGAGTTGGTGTATTATATAGGCCACAGACATAGACAGGGTGACTTTTTATCATCATCTATATTTATTTCTCTAATTGGAAGTAAAAAATGGCTTCAGACATATTAAGTATTCTTGCGAAAAGTCCAAACTACAGCTATGGATTTGGAGGACTTAGTCCTTTCTATAAGACTTTCTATAAAAGACTCGAGAAATCTAAACGACTCAAGCTCTGAGTCTTGTTCATAAGACTCGAGTCTTCAAAAGTAACTCAAGTCTTATTAAATGAGACTCCAAGACTCGAGTTTCTTACAATACTAAGGTCAATGTGGAAGTACCCTATAGGGTTGTTAATTTTTTTATTGTGAAATGGAATAGGTGTTTGTCTTCCAACTCACCTGATGGAAAGTGACAATGAATACGAAGATGGTACACGCCTATCCAAGAGATACCTATTCACTCTACACTTGAACGTTCCAGGATTATAATTGACTGGAAAAATAGACGCAAGCAGCTCATTCCACACTTTGGCGACTCGAACCAAAAAAGCGTTTCGTTCGACTATTAGGTGTTTTGACAACGAAAGGATGAAACTTCTGTCTCCGCCTAGTAATCCGATAAAGGAATGGTGAGGGTTCAATTAATTCGATAAGAGCTTTCATACACTCACCAAATTGAATCGTATAAAAACCGATAAGCAGGCGACTTTACGACGATTTCAATTGATTCCTCCAAGGATTCCTGAGGGAAAGGGTCTTGACAGACACACAGACAGATATAAAACAACTTAACGACTTTCGGATTTTTTTCTTTACTTGTGCTGTGAGACCTTGCTTCTCACCAAATTTCATGAGTCTAGGTTAATGGGAAGTACCCTATAGGTTTTGATTTACCTGTGAAATGTTCAATTAGATTTGACAAAGGCTTAAATGGCCGTATCTTTTGATTGCGTTAATTTTGAATCTTGATTTTTTTACAACTTCAAGGAACCGCAGACATAAATATTTAGTATTAATTTGAACTTGATGCGTCTACGGGTACTTGTGAAAAAGGGTCTTGACAGACCGATGGATAGGCAGACGGACAAAAAGAGATCCTATAAGTGCTCCTTTATTCCTTTTGAGGAGCGGAACCCTAAAAACATAAAGTCACAGCCAGCAACCATCACTTTTTCGAAGCCATTCAGGACTAATTCTAATTCATGTCAATCCCCTGTAACTTCGTTGTGAAAAAGTTAGAAGCTTGAATTTTCAGTGACTAAGGGTGCATAATGTAACTAACATTTTATAGTGACCGTGTCAATATTAGACATCTTTATTTCTTTAATAAATAGAATGACTTTGCAATCTATGTTTATGGCATATCTGTTTTATCCTACTAATATTATAAACGTGAAAGTTTGTGAGGATGTATGGATGTTTGTTACTCTTTCACGCCAAAACTATTGAACCGATTGCGATGAAACTGTATGGTATGTAGATAGCTGGAGACCTGGATTAACATATAGGCTACTTTTTATCCCGATATTCCCACGGGCCGATCCAGATCCCGACCCACGCGGGTGAAACTGCGGGGCTCTGCTAGTCTATAATAACGCAGCCATGTGTGTATTTCTAATAACACAACAACTACGACTACTCTTTAACGAATACGATTTTCAAGCAGTTCATATAATAATCGGTATTTACTAGCAGATGCTTCTTTATCCTTTCAACAATATTTTTAGTGTACTTAGTTTGTGCGTTCAACCTTCTAAGGTCGCCTCGTGTAATGTTGACACACCGTGACACGACAAATATATCGTTGGTTTCAACTTTAGAGGTCTATCAATACTGGTATGCAAACTCTTTTAACACTTAGTACTTTTATTTAAGTTATCGTTTTTACACGCTTAATATTAGCTGGACCTGTATTTATCTATTTACATACATCATATCTATATAACGGAAACTTTTAACGTAGTTCCAACTTCAATTAACAAATATTTTCTACTTTTTAGTTCGGTTTGTTATTAAACCGTGTTTTTATAGTTTTTTAAAACATTTATTTTAAACATGCTACAAAGTTGGCAAACACCTTGATGGTAAGCTGTGCCTATAAACACTCAAAATACGTGTGGCGTCAGTGATGCGTTGCCAATCGTATCAATGCAGGTTTAGCAATCCTACTCACAAGCGGAAAACATCAATATGTACCATAAAAATGCTGGTCCCCTAATACTCGAACTTCTGCAGAGTGGAGGCACTTCCAGAGTAGTTTTGATTCGAGGTAAAATCTTTTTTTTAATTTAACCTTCTAGCTACTAGCCTTTTTCAAATCCTTAAAGTGCAAATATCTTATCAAACATCTTTATTAAATGATAAATTATGATATCTTTAACCTAAAGATTGTGGATTTATAGTTAACTAGCTATCCGGACACGCGTTCCTGTGGCTAGGTAAATTAAAACAAAAAAACTATCCTATCTCTCAAGTTAGACCAAACTGCACACAGTGTGCAAAATTTCATTAAAATCAGTTCATTAGTATAGGAGTTCATCGATCATATCATCGATTCATAGGAACAAACAACGTGACTTAAAATTTTTATATACTTATTTAGATATTAGTTTTGATATTTATAAATTGACTATGGGAATTGCTTTTTTATCATTCATACGCCACAGTCTTTTTTAAAAACAAACACGTTTTTAAAGATGTGGTTTCGTTTTAGCGTTATTAGAATTAATTTTAAACACGTCTAAAAAAATTAATGCTCAGCCATTACATCATGACAGCAGTAGGTTTAGGCTGGTGGTAAACTTCGCCTGTATTTGTGTTCTGAGCTTTGATTAACGTTTGTATTATTGATCGAAGGTTCTGAGGAAGTTTTAGACATGGGACAGACTGCAAATGTAACCACCCATTGTGAAAAATCGCACAAAGCTGTTAAGCTGCTTTAAGTGTTTTTGAAAAGATCATGGAAAGGTTATTAATATGTTTTTTGCATGAAATCTCCGGCGCTGCAAATGCGTACAGGCTATGGTTACCGTTTTGTATGTATGCCACAATAGTGGTAAAAATAAAAGTTAAAATGCCTTTGGTGTATTTTATTTCAAGTATGCGTAGGCACCTAATTGAGACGAGATTGCTTATACAATGAGACATCGATGACTCACATGATCTGTAAATATTGCGAGTTGTGAGTGATACCGATCTGTGAAGTTAATCAACATATCTGGGTATCTACATTATTATTTAAACAGATTATGGTCATCACTACCCACTCCTGAGTCTATTTATAGCCTAGCTCTATGTGGAGTATCAGTTTATAGTTTAAGGCTGTGCCCTCAAAAGCAGCAGAGCGAATGCGACTCTTTCTTATTAATATTGCGACGTCGCCGTTGCTGGCAGCGGCGCGTGCTTTAGCCTTACACGGAATTATTATTACACGGTAGGTTTTGCCACAATCAAAACAGTGATTGACGAATAACCTATCGTCTAATTCAGTGATTGACGGTTCCATGATGAGATTTTGATGTCGATATTATTTCAGCAATCACCAACGAACATCCGTCAATCATGACTTTGGTAATGATTGACGTTTGCATGAGCGTCTAATGGACGCCTAAGGGCTAATAGTGTCAGTTTCTTATCCAGGATGCTACCGACGCTGTCATGAACCCACTTTTAATCCAAGCATTTAGCTTAACTGGAGGGCCTACTAAGAATATTTGTTACGAGCTAATAATACCTATCGTATAAATGCGATATCAGTTTGTCGTTAATCTGAAGACATATTGTCATGGTGATTACCATGACAATATGATATTGGGTGAATACTTAAAACGTTGGTCACACTGAAAGTTTTTAGAATAGGCCAGTAAGAAAAGCAGCCGATGAAAAATTTCGAATTAGGAACTCTTTGGGAATCCGTAGATGTTTAATGATTTCATATGTCATTTGTTTTTACAAATTGGCGGCAATTTAAAAAGTGTCAGTCGTGCATCGAAATGGATACGACTAGAGAAAATTTTCGCTCAATGATTTATTACGACTTTAGTTGCGGTGTTACTCAACAACAATGTTACGATAGACTTCAACTGGCATTTCATTACGAAGCCCCATCTCGTGCCACTATTTACAACTGGTTTAATGAGTTTAAACGTGGTCGAAGCAAACTCAGAAATGATTCTCGAGAAGGATGTCCTTCTACGGCGACTACTGACGTGTGAGTTGCGGCTAATGATAGAAGCTGATAGAAGGGTGACATATCAACAGATTCTGGCAGCTTTAGGCATGGGTATGAGTTAAGTACAAAAAGTCTTACATGAACATTTAGGCGTCAGAAAGCTTTGTACTAGATGGATACCTCAAAATTTGACGGAAGATCATAAACGCCGTCGTTTGTATTGGTGCCGCTCAATATTTGAAAAGTATGACGGAGGTGACTCGACTGCTATATATGACATCGTCACAGGTGATGTTAGCTGGATATATTGTTACGAACTCGAAACCAAAAGACAATCTGCACAATGGATGTTTCCATTAGGAGATTTGTCAACAAAAGTAAAGAAGGGTAGAAGTTAAGGGAAAAAGATTGCCTCATTCTTTGGACGGACGGGTCATCAATCTTTCTAGAAGATAAAAGGACTGTTATTGCAGATCGGTATGTCAGTCATTGTCTACCAGTTGTCTTGGAAAATGTTAGACAGCAGCGCACAAGAAGCAGGATCCTCTTCCACCACGAAAATGCTCTAGTTCATTCCGCCAGACGGACTATTGAATATTTGTCTATCGAAGGTCTGGAGCTAGTGAGTCATCCTCCTTACAGTCCCGACCTGGCACCTTGTGACTTTTATTTATTTCCAAAAATAAAAGATAAAGTTAGAGGAATTTGCTTTATGAATCCTGAAGATGACGTGAATGCGTTTGAAAAAGGCGTGGAAGAGATCCCTAAAGAAGAGTGGGCTCACTTCTTCAGTCAATGGTTCCATCGCATGCGACGGTGCTTAGAAAGGAACGGAGACTACTTTGAAAAGTAATAAAAATATTAACATGCTTCTATATCATTCCGTTTCTTATTTTCTAAAATCTTTTAGTGTGACCCCCGTATGTGATAACGTATTCAGTGGTTTTTAGACTTTCAAGTTTTTAAGTCTCTTTTCTCAAACACCTTACAAAGTTGTTATATTTGAAACGTCATTAGTCGATAGGTAACGCATATAGGCCTTTTTCGGTCGGCTACCGTTTTAGGTCATTATAAAAAAGCTTAATTTTGTTTTTCTGATAATCTACATTATGTTCTAAACTATTAAATTACAAATTCTTACATACTCTCTAGCGTTTCAGGTTCATTTACTAAAGGATCTATCTAGGCTAAGATGATCTTTACAAATATTACGATTACTTTGATTACATTAATATTAAACAAAGTAGGAATTTTGTGTTCCTAGAATGTTGTTATTCAAATATCAAATATTTGTCCTGCCACGCCAGCGCTAGTTTAAATAATGTTAACTTAGAGACTATCAAACATATGTAGGTACAAATTAACTTAGATTGAGAAACATTTACTTGTTTAGATGCCTTAGCCATTCATGGACTAGCTGATTGCAAAAGTGTTAGATCCTTTTAATGTGAGTGGCAATCTTGATTGGTCCTGGTCCTGATTTAGGTGAAAACGTTTTAGAAAAACGTCCATAAATAGAAAAATGTACTTAATGCCCATCGGAATATATTTCTACAAAGTATGTGTATCTTTAAATAAAGATATAGATGAATAAAAAACAAACTATGTAAGTATTTGTCAATGAATAAGTACAGTTTAGTAGGTTTATTTGTAAGTACGAATACCTTTGCACTAACTTCTGAGTGAAAAGAGCGATGTTTTTTTTTTAAAACATCGCTCTTTGATGATAAGTCTGTTAAGATTTTTTTTTGTTAAATGGTATTGTTACATCCTGGGCAGCGCAGAGAAGAGTAAGTCAAAATGGCTGCTATGCTATGCTATTGCTGAAACCAGGGAACACCTCTTTTTTCTTCCCTCCCGCATACCATAGCGACAGCAGCCAACATTTTGGACAACTCTGTTTCTCCGCATGTCGTTTTGATTATCAGACAAGACGCTTTTGTGCTGTCGGGTTTACCGTTTCGGGATCTCTTCGGAGCGGTGGGCATGCTTAGGCCTAGATTTCCGTTCGACCGAAACCGACTCTGACTCAGATATGCAGGTTAATCATAACATTTTCCTTAATTGTCTTTTTAAGTGAATAATTCCAAAAATCGTGTTAATTACAGGTAAACTATTCGTTAGTAAAGGAAATGAGGGCAACGACATTCTTCATCATAATATTATGAGCTGTTGTGTGAATTCCAATAACAACAAATAAACAACACTGACGCGTAGTAGGACGCGCATACAAAACAAGAACACGTAACTGAAGGATAAAAAATTAGAATAAAAATAAAAAAAAAACAAGGGTTTGGTATTCCTAAAGGTTTGTTGCAAAAAAGGCAGAATCTGCGATAAAAGCAATTGAAAACTACTTAGTTGAGTTACGACTGTTGTTCAAGATGTAATAAATGAGAATTTCATTGTCCCAAGGTTTAAAACTTTAAACCCATGAACAGACGTGCCTTATAGCACCAATAAAAATTAAAGGTTAGTAAAAATTAAACGAATCTTATGAAGAACAGGACCGCAAAAAAAAATTCTTTAGGGTTATGTAGTCGTCCACTTCTTCCAGTTACTGTCTTAGTTTACTTGGGAATCTGATGTGTCTTAACAGGTTATTAAATGACAATAACCCTGTCTCTAAAGCTGATTTCTTTTTCCGTTCCGTTCTTCAAAAGAAAAAAAGAAACCCTTGTAGGATCACTTTGTTGTCCGGCTGTGTGTCTGTTAAGACCCTTTTACTCAGGAACCCGATGGAAAAAATCAATCTTCCAAGTCAACGCAATCAAAAGATATGGCCACTTAAGCCTTAGATTAGACCAAATTTGAACCTTTCGTAGGTAAATCAAAACTTATAGGGTACTTCCCATTGACCTAGAATCATGAAATTTGGTAAGAAGCAAGTAGTTGTTAATTTGTTGTTATATTTGTGTGTCTGTGTATCTATCAAGACCGTTTTCCTCAGGAACCCGTGGAGGCATCAAGTTAAAATTAACATCAAATACTTCTGTCAGCGGTCCCTTACTATTGTCCCTTTTTTCTGGTAATCCGTGAATAATATGATATTAAAGTTATTATTTATCAGAACGACTACATATTGAATATAATCGTTTTATATATTTTATACAAAGTAAATGAATTACTTATTATTTTACGTAGAACGTTAATATCAAAAAAATTAAGAACCAAAAATAAGGAATATTTAGTCCCTTACTGTATATTAAAATAAGTGAAAGTCAATATAAGAAATCTATATGATTTTTTATGTTTATTTCTTCATCATTAGATAAATGTTCCGGTGCCTAAGTATTTAGAAAGCATTTGCTATATCTACCGCGTGGGGCATGCAGTGGACAAACCAGTTTAAAAGTTTGTTTACCTCACGAATGTAATGTTTATTTACTTTCGTTCGTGTAGTCTCCTTGCAACCCGTCTACGTCCATTATGTGCGTAGAATACCCCGGTCCAGCCTACCATTGTTTCGGACGGGACTGTATTTCTTTACAATAAACATCTTATGTTTACCATAAATATGCGTAGCAAGCACCTATCTTTAAAAATCACGGGGCACAAAGAGATTATTCTAGGTTAGATACACAAGAAATACAAGTAGAAATCAAAAACAAAGCCCAAAAATTAAAAAGAAAATCTTCTACCAATAAATCTAATCATTGAGACAATTTGATTAATGAACTCAAACATAAGTTGGTGAGGAGTTGGTTATCCTGCTATTACCAGAATGATGTTGCAGCATCAGCTCAAGGTAATCATGTCATAAACCGTGCAGACCAGTAGAAATTACTAACATACCTTCAAGAATTAGAAAAGAGCTGATTGTCTTTAAGCGGTTGAACATATTTTCTTGAATTATAGCTAAGAACACCCTGGATCGAGTCACTTTTCAAATAAAAAACCAAATCCAAATAGGTCCATCCGTTTAGGAGCTACAGTCACAGACAGAAACGCTCGTTCCACTTGTAACACTCTCCCTTTTTTTTGTCGAGGGTTAAAAATTATCCTTCTTACAAAATAAATACCTTTTTTTGTGCGTTCGGAAATCCCCTCAGGCTGTTACCCACCGGAGTTTTCGGTGAGCGGTGTGTCGGAATGGAACCGACTTAAACCACAGGGTGTGCCGTACTGCCGTACGTACCTTAAGGTTACTAGAGAGAAAACGGAAAGTGAGAATTTCCTTTCCCTTTGGAAAAGGAATTATACACGATCCGGCAGCATTTATATACTACGCTCACGTCCAGACGATAAAGACGAGCAAAAAGAATCTCTGAACTTTATGAGCATTAACCTTAAAGTGAGGGCCAGTAGCAGATCTGAAATAACAGCGCGACTCCTCGCGGATGCTCCTACCCTGGAGAGGACATACATAACCATACGGGGGCAACATTTGTATTAATTAGAAAGATCCGTAGTTCATTCTAGTACAAAGCATTATAAGAAATGAAAATATATATGATCTCTCTGATTCTCAGATTATCTCTGTTGTAAACGCCGCTTACCCTCTATTTATATCATACTTTTAATTCAGACATTTATAGGATAAAGTTATACTACATGAGTATTAAACATTCATTACACATTTCCGAACGCATAACACACCCCCTTCCTAATCTACAACCCCTCGCTTCCGCTTCCTCTCTCGCAAAAAAGATCGCGACGCGCGCGGTCAGAGCTCCCGCTAAAACGCTCCTAAATACTAATTAAACCGCTATATATATATATGTATATAAAATCACACGCGAGTGTTCCCTGTCATCAAGAAAAACGTCTTGGTGGTGATACAACTCAGAACCGGCGAAAAAGGGGATTTGAGAAGATATTCAAGCGCACGTGTGGCCATTCCGACATACCAGATTCTTCCCCCCCCTTTTTGAGCGAAGGGTAAGTCACCTCTGTCTAATGCTATAATAACTCGGATGACCAAATAAAAACAATGCAAAACGAATAGGTATAAACTCTTTTAATATTTTTAGCACTTGATTCCAATAAAAAAAATCGGTTGTCTATTTTGGCCTCTTGCGCTGACAAATACGGGGATTAAAAAATAAAAATACCCGTGTCAAAAATTTGCCAAATATACATTATTAAAGAATATAATGTAAATATTTCGATTAGAATCAAACTTTATTCATGTATTTTAGACATGAAAAAAGTTGGGATCATCAAGCAAGTTGCGCAACTTATGTCTGCTAGCAAAGTGCAATATTATTTATTTCTTGGTGAAGGTAGTCCGAGTGGCTACGTTGGGCCACGAGTGACTCATTCCGCTTTCTACCATCACTGCGCCAGTGGGTAGCGGTCGATGACACAGGCCTGTTTATTCCTCATTCGTACTAGACCTTTTGTGTTAAAGTGGTAATATCACATTACATACGACTAAATTTAGTAAGCGTGACCTATACGTGAGAATAAACAAGAGATTTTTAAAATGGTGCATAAACATATTTGACGTATGTAAATAGGTACAGAGTTTTTGAACATCGAATGTAATATTTTTTCATATTTCCCTCGCCCTGTTCTTATTAAAGCCGTCTCGAGGGAATAAATCGGAGTGGGTCAGGTCGGTAACGCACTAGTCACATCATCTATGTCGGTTTTCAGGTCATCCGTGTCCTTGTTTATCAGTTTAGTTTTATAAAAAATACATCTTTTTTTTGTGTACACTACACGACAGGAGTCAATTTTGAGGATTGAGGATTTTTTTAAATAAAGCATGTGGCTAATTAAAACGTTAGAACAAGATAAGATACTTTCACGTTTCTCTAGAAGATTTCTGAGAGGCTGAAGAGTTTGTTTGTATGTTGATTTATACAATTATTTTCGTAGGAAGATTAAACCTAAATCATCACAATGAACATAGGACATGGGGGAATCTGCGGAATACGGCGAGTGTTATCTCTACGCTTAGATCTTTTAAACTACGCAACGGGTTTTAATTCAGTTTTCACCAATAGATAGAGGTGGTTCAAGAGGAAGGTTTATACGTATAGTTTCATATTGTTTTGTGTTAATTTGTTTAATGATATGAAGATAATTGTTCACCACATTTAACATCTACGTTGCACCCGTGCGACGCCGGGTCGCTAGTAAATTACATTTTGAAGACACTTTACATAGTGTTTAGTCAAGTACATACCTATATATTGTTATGGAAATTAAATAAAAAATTGTTTATTAAATGATTTACTCAATTACTCATGCCAAACCTTGACTGAATTAAAGCAGTTAAAGTCGATGGTAATCCTATAAAATTATTATTATAACGTCGATAAGGAAATGGCGCGAAGCCGGCCGACCTCAAAAACAAGTGCGACATGACTAAACCAAAACGACGAGATCAGAGCCGAACGGTAGCCGGTGACGTAATCATCTTATGAATGAAAAAATATATAAAAAAGAAAAAGAAACCTAACTGTAAGGTCGATGAACAAAATCTCCTTGAATGTACAAAAAATAACATAAATTCAGGGGCTTAGGGTTTATTTTTGATTGGAGATTGTTGACTTTATTGTGCCATTGAAAAACCTATCACGCAGTGATCATGAGTCATCTGCAACTAGAAGATCATCGAGCGTGAACGGTAGGTAAGTCATTCTTAGATTCTATGAGTAATTTGCAAAATTCTATATTTAGAATATCCGCAAATGTATCTTTAAAGAATTGTTATCTGCGATTTGGAGATAATTAGGAAAGATTTACTTTTGACAGAGGATAAAAAGTGAGTATTGACACTATCAGTATCAATATTATCAATATTTTTAATATCGGTAGGTACGGAGTAGTACGGAGAGTACAAGATACTAGTAATCTATGGCGGTTCAGTGGTTCTTGCACAACATAGGCACTTGCCAGATAGCTCGTGCAACATAGACAATACGCTTTAACACTACGTCCGATAATCATGACATTTGTCAACACGTTGTCAGGCATACACAAAGGAAAGAGTACCTGTCATCCAGAAAGCTAGTAATGATGGAGCAAGAGGGATAGAAAAATAGCTTTAAAAGCTACTCATCACTATCATTACTACATATTATAAACCAAAGTTCCCCGCCCCGTCTGTCTGTTGCGATTAACTAAATAACTACCGACGCGACGACGGAGTGATTCATGAGAAAAGTTTAGGTGTATAATTAATTAAGGTTTAGTCTAAAATGACTGAAATATGACGATGATTGTTGAAGATGTTGAAAAAAATCCCGGTGTGAAGCTGGGGTGGGTTGCCAGTAAATAAGAAACTCGGAATTGCAAAATTATATTGATTGGTTAGTCAGAAACTTATGCGTCAATAAAAAAACCGGACAAGTGCGAGTCTGACTCGCATACTGAAGGTTCCATTAGCAAACAAAATTGTATGTAGATAGTACGTCCATCTCGGGAATCAATTCTCGAAGATGTTTGCCCATTAACTTTGAAGTTCTAAAAATACTATCCCATACATCGATTTACGACAAAGTCAACTTTCCAACCGCAAAATATAAGTTTGCAATCACAAAAACTTAGAACACCACAAATTAACGACTTTCGGATTTTTTCCTTTACTTGTGGTATGAGACTTTGCTTCTTATCAAATTTCATGATTCTAGGTCAATGGGAAGTACCCTACAGATTTTGACTTACCTGCGAAATGTTAAAATTTTGTCAAATCTAAGGTTTAAATAGCCGTATCTTTTGATTGCCTTGACTTAAAAGCTTGATTTTTTACCATCGGGTTCCTGAGTAAAAGGGTCTTGACATTGTATAGCTCCAAAGGATCGCCAGACTTAAATATTTGGTATTAATTTCAACTTGATGCCTCTACGGGTTCCTAAGAAAAAGAGTCTTGACAGACAGATAGCCAGGCTGACGGACAACAGTGATCCTATATAGGATTCTTTTTTTCCTTTTAATTAATGGAACCCTAAAAATGTATTTCTTTTAAGAACCACTTAAACTTATTTTAAAAGTCTACCATAATATTCTATGGAGTTGGAATAAAAAAAAAATATGTGTATATAACATGGCATAGCATTTATTATCATAAAAATGATAACTACATTGTAACTTTAGTACAATAAAAACAATAGACACCTTACGGATAAACTAGTTCACTATTTAAAACCTTATAATTCTCTTTTAATTAGTTAAGAGAATAATTTCTAATCATAATATATGATATAGTAGCTTATATCTACTTATTTAAAAAAAGTTTATTATGACATTACTTCGGACGAAACGTTGCGCGTTGCTAACTTAATCTACTTGTTAAACAATATCAGTATAATTATTAAAATTTGTGGAGATCACCTTCATCCAGTAAGCCAAAATGACATAATTGTTTACAATAAATGTAATAATATTTTGAATATAAGCCACTATTTATAATCTTTTAAAAAGTTAATGAAAGGAAAACTATTTGAGTTAGAAGCTTATTTGCAAAATAAAAGTGTTCAAAATTATCGATCGACACTAGAAGTTCAATAAATTTCTGTAGTGGAAGTCAACGAGTTTGGTAATTATTGTAAAAAAGAAAGAAAATCCCTTCCAAGAATAGTCAAAAGTCATAATATAATTAGTAGCTTTTGGCACAAACTTACAAAAATATTCAAAAGTATATAAATAGTGATCTTTACAACCGATTTCAGCATTACTGTAATTTATTTCGAAATAAGACCACAACGAGTTGAAAGCAGAATACTGCTTTCAACCCGTTGTGATCTTTATATTACAGTATTTAATTAATAAATTAAATACTGTAATATAATTGAATTTCACAAAAATCATAACAGGTTTATACGGCTTACATACTTTCGCTCAAATGTGTTTTTTATAGATTCTAGTGCAAGGGTAGTGAGTACGGGAATGATATTTACATTTAAAAACAAATAATAGCACAAAATGTTAAAAAAAATAGAAATGATTGATTTTTGTTGAAATCTTTCTCTTAAAACAGACCAGTACTAGTCCCCTAACAAACCTCCGTCTCCAAAACCTTTGTGTCTGTCTACTAAAATTTTAAGGTCTTGGTAACAACCCTCTCCCTGTTCGTCACTCACGACGCGAGGAGTAAATGGAGAAAACGTATCTTAATTCTTAAGTGACCTGTTCACATGCATGATTGTTTTTTTAATAAATCAGCACTACTTTTTTATTCCCATTTTACGGACGATAATTTTAAAGGACTTGGGAGTCCTATTATAGTATTTTTTTTTTCCGAATGTGATATTATTAGTTTTGAGATAGATGAAATGTCAGGCTATTCAATTTTATGTTCATATTTCAAATTAAAGTCTGCAGTTCTTATCGTACAAAAATAACAGTCACTTTCGTGATTTGAAGGTTCTCTCCAGCATTGGTGATCCAAATTGAATTTATTTTTATCTCCCCACGCCCAGCGTTTAAGACTAAGTCTACAATTTTTACATTTTATCCTGGTTGGTCACCAAGTAACTATTGCAAAGATGCTGTTTTAAGACTGTCCGATATCGGTCTTCCTTTTTTACGAATATAAATTGTCCACAAACGTAACAAAAACAATCAAAATTTAATTTAAACACTCTATGAGACATTTTATCAGAAACGAAATCACTTTAGTTCACAAAACACAGGAACAAGGAATAAAAGGAATTCAAGTTGACGTTGCGGTTAAATAAAAAACAGTTATTCTCTACAAAAATGTGACGTGACGTGATAGATTTTTTCAAACACTGTTTACGATCAGTAGGAGATAGTATAATAAGAAAATATATGTTTCAGCAAAAGTTTATGAAAATGTTAAAATTTGTAAACTTGTCCAATTATAAATATGTATCCAATGAAAAGCGGGGAACCAGTAAACGGATATTCCGGATTGGAGTTTGTAATCGCACAAAGAATTTAATTTTCTTTTGACAGAAATGTGTTTACAGTTAAATATATATATTTAATACCACTTAATAAAATTACATATATTATTTTAAAATTATAACATTTATGTCAATGTGTCAATTAATGTTAATGATTCTTGATCGTTCATAAATCACCGTTCATAAACTGTCGATGTTCTCGATATACATTGACTGCTAGCCGTGGTAAAAGTACCAATAATATTTGTATGTTGTAAGTTAGCTACATCATTATGTTTGGTTTTAGAAGTTCACATGACTAAAGTGTGTGTGTGTATGTTGTACTAGTAAGAACAAAGTTAGCGGTACTGATAGGGTCAGAGTGTTCCTGATCACATTTCTGTAACTAAGAGCAATGTTAAAAAAGGAGAGCTATGAAAAATAACAATTA
Organism: Euplagia quadripunctaria; assembly: GCA_963859945.1. Lineage (NCBI taxonomy): Eukaryota > Metazoa > Arthropoda > Insecta > Lepidoptera > Erebidae > Euplagia > Euplagia quadripunctaria. The sequence continues at coordinate 19,604,440 of OY982561.1, forward strand.
CTCTGTTACTGTTATATTAAGGCATTTGACGTAGATCATGGAAGGAGAAAAAAAATAGATTTCAGTAATTATGGGTGTGTTAAAAATATGATAAACACTCTATAAATAAATGTATTATACCAAAAATGGCTATAAATTCGTTATTCAATCTGAGCTCAAATTAAGTACACCAAAACCTAAGTTATACTTTATACACTAATATACCTAAATAAATACTTATCTATATAAATCATTCGTTTTTTTAATCTATTTACAAATGCATATTGCCAACATAACTGAATTAATACCTATTAAATGAAAATGAACTCGATAATGAATTTGTATAATGATGAAAGTATTCAATGAAAATAATTCATATTATAATAATTGTCTCGATGGATATGATTATATACAATACCTTAATCTAAAAACTACATAAAAAAAAACACGAAATGGTACAAAATTACAATAATATTATTAACTAATTAATTCTAGATTATCATTCCGAAGATTCCTCTATTAAAATCTGATAATAATGTATTTGTATTGATAATATAATTACTTACAAAGTAAATCTTAAAATAATTTCCATGTTAACATCTACTGCATCTTACACTAAATAAGTCACTGGACGGCAATAAGATATACAAGGCATTCTTACCAGCCAGAAATTACACCACAAACATGCATTGCTTTATCACAGCGTATACTATTACATACCATAACTTAAGTAAGAACTACATTTCACATTACATTATGAAGATAAAAGGTGGATCACACAAATAGTGGATAAAATTAAAATCAAACTGTAATTTGAACGAGATTTCGAATTACATTGATATTCTTAAAAATCACGAGACTCACCTGTATATGTATGTATGATGTACTACTTTTCAGTAGAAAATACATTCCTAAAAACCTCTGAGAATCAAATACCTATTGCATAGGAATAACAGAAGTGCAGCAGTCAAGGATATTAATCAACAATGCTCTACAGATTTACCATGAAATATTATAAGTCTGCAAATTTCAAAAATTTAAACACTATTCTCAAATGATTTGAAAACCATATGTTTTTTAATCATTTCGCGTGGTGATGCACGCTCAAATATTGGCTGGCAATGTGTTTTATTGACAGCCGAAGTATGTAATATTTTTTAAAGAAAAACTTAAAAACTGAACTTAAAAAATCAACTTGTTCTATGACTTACGGGGCTAATTCGAAAATATCCTAAAATACGTTATAATTTATTTCTAACGTACCTTACGTTAGAAATAAATTATAACGTATTTTAGGATATTTAACACAGACACATGTGAAAAATAATCTATATTTTACTCATTATACGAAGTATATTGTCATAGGTAATTATGTTCTGTGGGATGATTAGCATAAAACAATCTAGATGGATTAATAAGTCATCAATCGCTTTAACGGGTCACATTCTCGAGATTAAATACTTTGTCTTTTAATTTAAATTAACCATAGTCTTAATATAACTCATCGCTTTAAAAATCTAAAGCTTTTATAATCATAAACGCGGACTGTCAATCTCCTTACTTAAATAATCCTTGGAGCACTAAACTATAGCAGTTGGTTTTATTTACCGATATGATTTGAGTAAAGGATCACGTATAGCAGTTGTCTTCATCTGCATGGTCGCTACAGTCGATAGTGCCATCACAGAGTTGTGCGAGGGTGATGCACAGACCGTCCACACACCGCAACTCACCGCTGGGGCACGGAGATGTGTGTGCACGGCCCCACCCTTGCTTGCCAGAAGCATAATCACCAGCGGAGAACTCTTCATTATCTATATTCGTATTATTCGCTTCAAGAGCTTCCTCTCTCTCCGCAGCAGCAGCCTCAGCAGCTTCAGCTGCACTTGCCTTCTGTAAATTATAAAAGTACATAGTTTTATTAGATTATTGAGGCTTATTTATTTTACTTTGCAATATAGTTATTTTATATTCAGTTACCCTCAGCAGCGCTGCACCATCGATAACTTTTTCAAAGTTACTGGACTCTTTAGTTATATGATTTATCGGCATGTCCGTAATTTCATCTCGAGGTTCAACTGGTTGTTGTTGTGCAGGTTGTGGTCGTTGTTTTACAGATTTCGGGTTAGGTGGTGGCACTCCATATAGAGGTTTGGGATTTGTAGGCTTCTTTTGGCCATCTTTTGCAGATTTTCCTTCTTTCTCGAACTCATCAAAAAACCCCAAGTCTCCCATATTAACGTCTTCAACGGATTCATGGTCGAGAATATTTTTAGATGAAGATTTAGGACTATTGTTGCCCTCCAAAGCCAAAGATTCAATTTGTTTATGCTTTCGTTCTTTTGGAGGAGTTTCGACAGGGATATATGAGTGATTATAAGGTGTTAGTCGAGATGGCGACGGTGTAAAAGTCCTTGTCGAAGCAACAACGTTTTTGCTGTCGCTTGTGACAAGTAGTTCCTTACTGCTATCGGTTTCTCCTGCAAGGTGAAATGTCAAAATCAAAATTAATTTATTTGAAATAAATATATTTTAACAAAGGGAACTTAATTCTACTAAAAAATGTTACAATGAAATTAGTCACTAGATTGAGAGAATAATAATATTTATGGTGTGACATACCACGTATTAAGTGATCATTGCGCCTGCGGTGACCGTTAGGCAGTCTGTTTGGGCGCTTAACGACCGGTGCGGGTGCGGAGCCAGCAGACTCTTCACCTGGCTCACTCTGTCTGTCCGAAGGTGCGCGTACGTGATTAGCACCGCATATACTATCACTCTCATCCTCACCTTCCGGGCAGTCAGAGTAACCGTCGCATAGCCATCTGTGCAATATGCAACCACCAGATGGACATCTGCGGAACAATATACATGTATAAATGCTAAAGCCACGAAAATAATAATTTCGGCTAAATTAGCTAAACAAAATTATAACAGGTTCAATCGAACGTTAAAAGCGTTTATTCTAAATCGAGCACTATTTTACGCCTTTTAATAAATTTTGTAAAAATAAACAAAAGTTACGAGAATCAATGTTTTTGTTAACACATTCCATAGAGTACGGATTATGCTTTTCTATGCCTATGCAGAAAAACAAAACAAATAAAGCTTTCTTTATGAGGCTATATAGTAAAAAACACAACATCATTTTCTTTATAATTTTTGGGTAATGTTTTGTGAATTGGAATTGATTAGGGCGACTCTTTTTTGAGGGTGCAGGTTACTGATAGCCATCAGACATGGCTTAAACGCCAATCGAAATGTGTTGTGCGTTCAGCGATCAAAGAATGATACTAAAAAATCTACAATAAAAAATATTTACTTGAAATCGGTTTGATCGCATTGTGCACATTTTGCTTCATCTTCGCCGACTGAACAATCGTTTCTACCATCGCATATCCAATCCCGTGGTATGCACGACCCATCACCACACGTGAACTCGCGAGTATAGCAGGGATTCCTCGCTGCCACGCAATTATCGTGAGAGTACTGCCTGCATTGGAACGCCGCCGTCAGCTCCCGAGGAATGTGACCGTCGCAATTATCCACGATAGCTGTAATAGAAATTATATGATATGCCTTATGTATCTTCAAATAAGTAGTTATTTTAAACGGTTTTTAATTAAATTTTGTAGTTAATTTTTACGTCATTTTGGTTAGATCTCTATTGGTGTTTAGTAGTAGTTTCAATAAATTTGAATGTGTTTTGGTTTGAAGAATTTTTTTCTAATCTTTAATTTTATAAATACTAGTCAGTTTTTTTTCATTTTAAATCTTAAGAAGTGTTCTAATTGTGAAATCGTATGATCAATAAAGTTTTTGCAATATTAAATTCGACTTTTTTATACCTAGTTTGCATTTTATGTACCCACCATTTTTTATTTACTGTACTTACCTTTACATAGATTGTAACATGGTTTCTTTGACGTATAGGGTGGGGGGCTACATTCAGGCTCTAGCAAGGCGCAAACAAAGTGTCTAACACGGTCACTGCAGTTGGTAGCGATGAGGTAATCGATCTGCGGGATCAGCGACGTAATTTCTACATCACCCACTTTCGCTGCAGCACCTGCTAAGTCATAAGGTAGCACTCCTCGACACAATGCCATACGAGTTGAGCGGCATTGAACTGAAAGTTAGAAAAACGTATCGGTTAAAAATGGCACCATTATTAATAATTAGATATTTATAAATGTTAGTAAAATTAAAAAGCCAAAACTTTACATACTTAATTCTTTATTTAATTTAACTGATTTTAAGTAAGTAAATACCTTGAACCCAGTAAAAATAACTTAAAGAGAAAGTACGCAAAAAAAATATGGTAGGTGGTTATTGGAGTTACCAAAAGTTGACACTGCCTCAAAAGTTGAAATAAAAGTAAACTTGATAATGTTAATGAAGACCTAGCGATCGAGAATTCATTAAAAAGTTCAGATTTGCTTTCTAAGTCACTCATTGCTAAATTCCTATTCGTTTTTGTGTTAAAATTTTTTTTTTTGTGTACGACTCAAAGAGACGTTCAAAATCTTAAGAGGCAGATTTTAAAATTTAGAGGCAAAATCTTTAAGTGAAAGCTAGTATTAAAAAAGGCGATTTTAGTACCATAGTTTGCCATCGAATGTTTCCGATAAAGATTATACTATGAACAAAATAATTGTCATTAGAAGCACATTTTTTTTTCAATTTAATTAGAGCTGTAAATGAATCTTACAATGTAGGTGTACCCGTAGAACCTAATCTAAATGGACCCTGTGCAATAAATACAAGTCTTTCGACTTTTTTTTTTGGTTTTACGTGTAAAACATAAATCAAAGGAAAGCAGACAATTATGTGAGAAGCTGAGGTTCAAGCATACACACCTTCTGCCTGCGAGGTAACGTATCATGTTATAACGGAATGATGTTTTCTGAACCACATGCGCCCGTAATAACAGGTGGCTAAACTTACCATCAGAATAGATATTAGTGGGATAATACTTTGTAGTTGTGTCATCTCTTTCGCGCCAAGTCGGGAGTGTAGGAGACACTCGTGTATTATATAAAGCGCTTTGTGTGGTAGATTTCATTTTTTCAGCATCTTCTATAGAGATGCCGAAAAGTTTAGAATGACCTGAAGTAAAGCTTACATCAATTCCTGGATGAGCACGATTAAAATTGTTTCGCTCTTCAGGAGAATACTCCGATTCTGGATTGGTTTCATCATTTTTGTAGATATCTTGTTCTGTTACCGGTATGAAGTCTTTAGGCTCAGATATGATATATTCTTTATAAACAGACGGATGCGCATTTTCCGGGTATTCTTCAACGTTTTTGTTTGTTTTGTTTCGGTTATAGTTTGCATAATCATTTATAGTTTCCGTTCTAGTAATAGTCTCTGTAGTTGCAGTGGTCACATCATCGTTCTCTTTGAAATATATTGCCAAAGGTTTTTCTGGCTTTTGTGTAATATGTGGTTTCAATGTAGAATCATCGAGTGTAAGGTCATCTAATACTTTAGCGGTTCTTTTTTCTGAATCAGCTTTCTCGTTACCATATTGAACTTCAGGTGTAAGGTGAGTAGGAAATACAGGAAATATAGGCAGCTTTCTTTTGAGATTCGTTTCTGATATTATATCAGTTCTGGCAGGCAGGTCGGGACTTATATTGTTCTCAGTGTTGTAGAAATCTATTTCTGATGTTTTGGTACCTGCAATTATGTCTTCACAAATATTCTTTGTACGAATAAAAATTCATTAAGTAGCTTTAAGTTTAGGTACGCATTGATCTCCTCTAAAATCCCTTTGTGTGTTTGACACAGTTTATTTTAATTACAAGATTTAAGCCACTGAGAAATATTGACTTTGATAGCTCTATGCTAAATACACACGGATTTAACAATAAAGAAAGTAGGATTGAAAGAAAAGTATACAGAGAAAGTAACTCACACTAAAATAGTTACAAATATTAGGTATTAGGAAATAGTGACGGAAGACCAAATATTTTATAATAAATATTATACTACTATATAACTAAGAATCAGGTTAAAACAAATTAGAATACATCGAAGTAAGTAATTGACGATCGTTAATTTTTCAATACACACCCTAAATACCAACTTAAGTTTATATACACGAAAACAATTTCTATGAAACTTTATGCAGTATAATACAATATTTATCCATACCAAGGTTGTTAGTCCCACCATTGCTGTCAGGGCTTTGAGTGTTAGAGCCATATTCCTGCTGGAGTCCTATTCCAGCTGCGACCGGTTCCCAATAAGTACCATTCACAGCTGTACCTGACTCCGTGTTATCTGGAAAATTGAGAGTTGAAACTCAGTTAAGGTGGGAAAGATTGGCACCCTTCATACGGAAGGAATATTCGTACACGGACCATTAAAAAAAGTACTTGAGCAGTGTATGAAGATTTATCGTGTGTGAAGGACCTTAAGTCAGCCATGTTTGTTGAGCTTTCCGCCATGTCAGTTGAAACATCAGCTATCAAGCAGTCGGTCCATGTTTGTTTAAGAGCTTGGTAAGTTTTTTTTTCATACTTTAGAGTGGTGTTGTGCTTATTTTAGATAATATATACATAATGGCAAAGCATTCGTAAATTTCGTACGCATGCGAAAAAATAAATTTCTTGCAGAAATTAAAAGAATATGAACAAAAGAAAACAAGAGCTAGAAAGAAAAGCTATATCCTGGGTTTCACTCAATAAACCGCAGCCTAGCATTGTTTACGATGAAATGTGTGGAAGTTAAAAAATATTTAAAAAAAAATTGAAATAGTGTCAAAATAATAAAGAAAAACTAAAATGCCTAAATCTAAGTTTATGGTCAAACCGGTCTGCTAAACAGAAAGCGACCCTCTTTATCGGTCAGCGATGATAGTCATGTGCGCCTTGGCTACAATGAAAATAAGATAACGAGGCATACAAGGAGACACATGCATCACAAAAAAATCTGGCTGACTGGTCTATTGGTCCATTGGTTAGTGATCCTGACTGCTAAGTCAGAGGTCGTGGGTTCAATTCCCACCTAGGACAAATAATTTTCTGATGAGCATGATTATTTGTTCTGTGTCTGGGTGTAATTTATCTATGATATTATCATAGTATTTAGAAATATATAAGTATGTATATCAACAGTCTGGTTATCACAGAATGGCTCTGCGAAGTTTGGGATCAGACGGTCGTGTGTAAAATGTGACAAGTTATTATTATTATTACTGACAGATTTTTTTTTGTGTTATCGGCTCATTTGTATCGGCAATTTTGTAATTATATTTCCACGTTTTGTATACTGAAAACGTAAGAGTAGTTTTATAGTAGTTTTAGAATGCCAAAATACATACTTCATAATTATTTCAATGGTTTCCGTTGCACCTGTTAAACGATGCTTAAACGTTTAAAATGAAAAGTTTTAAAACTAAAGTTGTCGCCATCTCACCAACAACAGTCGACACAGTTGTTTTATATAGTTTTGCTATAATATTTCATTAGGCGCTGCTAAAAGTAAGTTAGCTTTATTTATGTAATTATATAAAATCCTTAAAACAGGCTACTGATGCTAATATAAACAATATTTTAATGATAGTTTATGTTAACAGACCTATTTGTTTGCGGTCGAGCAGTCGTCGGCAATATCGGAGGCAAGGCGGCAAATCTTTGAAATAGTTAAGTAATTTTGCTTTAAATGTTTGGGTTGTAATTTATACATATATATAAATGAATCCCTATTTCCCTTGGTCACGGCATCACGCGTGAATGGCTGGTCCGGTTTAGCTAATTCTTTCTTTTTGTGTTTGTTATTGTCAGGAGAAGGTTCTTATGAAATGAAAAATTAAGAAAGTTGCGCGGAAAATTAGAAAACTTAACGAGGGACTTACGCGGGTGAAACCGCGGGGCGTAGCTAGTTTATAATAAATGTATAAGGTGTTAATAAGGGGTCCTACAAATCCTTTCGTCCTCCCGGATGACCAATAACCAATAACATAACCCTATAATATCTATATTATGTTTACGGTCATTTTTACGCTTTGCGTAATACTCTAAATTCATATGCAATAAATAAATGATGATATAAGTAATTGGTTTAATAAGTATGTCTGAAACAAATAATGTTTTTAAATCGGTAGGTCATGATTTTGTATTGGTTTTGTAACATAACAGCTATTTAAATTGACTAAATACCCAATAAAAGTCTGAACTCAATTAACCATTCTTAAGTCGTAACAAAAGTCATTCATCATCATTAGTATAGGAAATAGGAAGTCGTAAGCGAAACTGATACAGAGATCAATAGCGAATTAACCCGAGGTAGTACATAAGAAAGAATTTTGCACTTCATTAATCTCGAAAAACAAATCGAATATTCACATTCACTGCAATCGAAACTAATCAAATCAACATTTTTATTTTATTTTATGACGATTACTACGACGATCTACCTACAGTCGAAATATAACGAGAGATTGGCGAACTGTCTTCACTTACAATTTGTGTGTGAGGTTTCTTGATATTTTCTAAATTAGAAAAAAAAAATGATAGATCGTTTAGAAACTGGATGGTTTTTACATTGTTTTTAGACCTGTTTGGTGAAAATCTATTCCTTGTGATCTTCAAGGGTCTTTACTGTTCAAGTTTCAGTTTTTCTTTTATTGTTAGGTTATATAATTAATCAATATATTTTTAAATAAGTCTTGACCGTACTTTTTTGTGTCTATGCTCAAAATACAAAAACAAACTATAACAAAATTAAAAGGAGGCTTGAGCATCACTAAGATAGGTGTTCTATATTGTGTGAATTAAAGTACTACATACAACAAGATAACACTGTAATTGGGATAATGTCTTGTATAATAATAAATCGCCATGCCACAGGAATACTAATTAGTAAAACTCTTAGCCAGGGAGAGTAACAAGGCACAACGCCGATTTTCTAACTGATGCAAGACATGCTGCTACAGAACAACGTGCCTAGACTAGCATAGTAGGAAGCACGACGAACGAGTCGAGTTTAATAAGGGCACGTGCACATTTAACTTTAACAGACATTTGGCTGGCCGTTTGTTGTTCGAGTTTTATGTATTTCGCAGCCTTAACAGTCAGCATGTAGAACTATCAGACAAATAACTGCTAAAAAGGCATATTAGTCAGAGAGCGTTTATAGGGTGTTAATTTTTATTTATTTATTTAATTCATTAACAATTTATTACAATTGTGTCTGAATATAACAAATTATAATAGTGAAAAAGAAAAAAAAATGATACAAATAATCCCGGAAACATTTTACAATTAAAGAATACAATAGGAGATAATAATATTTTACAACTTACATACATAACATTCACATCCATTTTAATAATTTAATAACCCAATGTCAAAAATAACCTTCAACAATATAAATTAAATAAAAAAATAGGTACTTAATGTCAGTTAGAATTGTTATGTCGAAATAAGAAATAAAAGATCATATAATGATTAAATTATGTCCATACTATGTCACTGCGAGTTTATTGTCAGTTACAAGATCAGCCAGTGAATTCATAAACAAAATAGTAACATTTTTCCAATAAAAAGGCTTTAACTTTTTTTTTAAATACATCTAATTTCTGCGCCGACACATACGATTTCGTTGCTTTTTACACTACACGTAATAATCACACTTAGAATGACAATTTCCTCACACTTAAAACTAAACTCGCTAACTAAGAAACTTCTAAAAATTTGCAGCAAATCGCCAGCTTAATGGAGATGGGCCCTAACAGAGAGTGAAGATGCCGGTGAAAGCTTGGTTCAAGATGTCACGGTACGGCACTCCTCCGCCGTATCAACCTAGTATCACCATTAATCCTTATCACGGTTGCACAACATACATATATAACTTATGTGGCCGTTGTAGTATCGATACGCTCCCGTTTCGACGAGTCAGTGTCAAAGGTGACGTGTTTATTAGTGAGTTTTGAATTGCTCACATTTGAAGAAATGCTCTCTGCAGAACGGTTGGTGCAACGGCTGTTAACCTTAATGTAAGACAAACATATAAATTAGCTGGAGAGCAGATTTCTGGTTAACTAACTGCCATCCAACTGTGCAGTACCTCCATCCTACTAACGTTTAGTGCAGTCTTAATAAAAGCTGATCCCGGATCCCATCTATTTTAGGCGCAGTACGGCACACCGTGTGGTTTAAGTCGGTTCGATTCCGACACACCGCCTCACCGAAAACACCGGTGGGGTGACGGCCCGAGAGGGTTTTCAAAGGTACAGAAAAAATGAAGGTTAGTAGGATTGTCATGCGATTTCCATAGTTCAAATCTTTCGGAGAATCCATCCCACTTCGAAGTCTATTAAGTATGTAGACTTTAATTATGTTTAGGATGTTCCCTATTAACATATTTTATGCCCCAATGTGACTGTGACAACATAAGTTTCGCCTTTGTGTTAACAAAACTAGCAACATTGTAAAATTTTAATGCGGGTACCGGAATAACAGTTCTGAACTTGTACCACCAGTTTGTATGGTTATATGGTTTGTGTGAGATATTTCTCCTATGGCCTTTGACTTATAGTGCATTAAATGCCCCTCTTTAACACAGAATATTATTAAAAACTATTTAAAAAAATCCCGACTTCAACGTACCTTTCTGCTCGTAGGTAAATAAATAAAAAAATATTGACATTAATATTACCTATATAAATATAATTTTTTTAAAAAGATTTTTTAATCGTATTATGTCATAGAAAAATATATGTGAAACCATCTCGGGAGCAATACATATCAAACAATTCAAATAGTTTAAGCCGCTTTAAGCCGCGCCGAAAAATCGGTGGACATACATAAAAACATATGCGACGAAGATAAATCTCCCTTTTTAGAAATGTAGAATCCATTAATAAAATACTGCATGTCCAGTTTACACTTTACCCTGAAGCTCTAAGTCCGGTAAGCATAACTTCTGACGCTATGATGAATAATTTATATACAAACTAGCTGCGCCCCGCGGGTTCGATTCGCGATCGGATCATCCCGATCCCGTGGGAATATGGGGATAAAAAGTAGCCTATATGTTAATCCAGGTCTCCAGCTATCTACATGCCAAGTTTCATTGCAATCGGTTCAGTAGTTTTTGCGTGAAAGAGTAACAAACTTCCATCCGTCCATCCATACTCACAAACTTTCACGTTTATAATATTAGTAGGATAATAAAAAACAATTCAACCGACTACAAAACTGACTATTTGGCCCACAAAACTGTAGAGTTCTCTTCGGCTTTTTCACTGTCAATATATGTACTAAATATAAAACAACCCACTTGTATGTATCCACGAGCCTAGCGTGGTCTCACTGAGTTCACTAACATGAGTACTTATGAGTAAAGACGTGTTCTAATATACCTCTCAATTATTTAAGCCAGCTTGCGTTTAGTTTCTCGTTGCATTTAGTAGTATAATTTTCACAGAAGTAACTTAACCCATGTATAGGATATAATTACAGGTTCTAAGTATTCTACTTTGCAGGTAATTATAATGATTATACTCGTATGTTACATAACAGCCTGAGGCTTGCAATAAATGAAAAGCAGTTTGAGAGTCGCCGATTAGCTGAAGGAGCGAGTTAAGAGTGACGTGTACCAGTTAATTATAAAGCTATATTTTACAGACATACAGATACACAAACTCACAGATACTACATAACATACATATTAACACCCCTTCTTTTTGCGTCGGCGGTTAAAAATAGATTTTGTATACATATACTCGAAGAAAGAAAATCTCACACAGTTTTGTTTTTTTAGTGCTAAAAGAATATACTAGTTATTAATTCCAAAATGGAGGTTTTGGACATTAACTGTTAGTGAACACTTTTAAAGGCTTTTTTTGTTAAATACGTAAAAAAATCGATCCCTGTATGGTTCAATCACGCAAAGAAAGTTTGTAGCAGATTATTTCGGCCCATTGCAATTATGCCTGTCTTTTTTAAGATTTTAATTACTGATGTGTGCATTGCCATTGCAGCTGCTCAGTATTTTATCTACTTCACTTAAACACGATAACACACAAATCAAAAATATATGCACAAAGAAGTAAGTTAGAAAATATCGCAACGCTTGAAGCGCGTTTTTGCAGAAGAAACTTGGCAGAAGTAAAACATCATCTGTTCCTGGGAGAGCCATGCTTCGGCACGTATAGGCTGGCTCGACCGGAGTGATACCACAGCCTCACAGAAAACCGGCAGTGAAGCAATACTTGCAGTGCTTTACGCCGTGTGAGTGAGATTACCGGAGGCCCTAACCCTTCCTTCTCCTCCCTCTTCCCATTCTTCCCCCCTATCCCGCTACTCCCACTTTAAAGGCCGGCAACGCACTTATGACTCTTGAGTTGCAGGTGCCCATGGGCGGCGGTAGGTAGTCATTTACTATCAGGTGACCCGTCTGCTCGTTTGCCCCTATACCATTAAAAAGAAAAAACTTATCTTAGCAAAGTTTTAAAGCAAAAAAAGCACAAAAGCAAACGCAAAATAAAGTTTGGCTTATTCAACTCCCTGTATAAGTCAGTCGTTACTGTAGTCACAGAGAAGTCATTAACTAGTAACTAGATTACTTTACACACGAGACTCAATATCTTGGATAGCTACATGAGACCACACCTAGTTAAAACGTATTATGTATGATGTGTACCTGTGTACCAACGATAATTTACTGCCATAAATACAATATCTTAGTAATACCTTATCCTGTCGACATAGTGTCTGATACGCAGTACTTATTATGTGTAATAAATAGTTTTATAACATTGCAATATAAAAAAGTGAAAAAGAAAAGTCCAAGGCGACCCTTACTTCGCAATAACGCTGCTCGATTTTGAGTCATCACTGCATAGTATAAAACAAAGTCGCTTCCTGCTGTCCGTCTGTCCCTATGTATGCTTAGATTTTTAAAACTACGCAACAGAATTTGATGCGGTTTTTTTTTAATAGATAGAGTGATTCAAGAGGAAGGTTTATATATATATAATACATGCATAATATAGTAGAGAAACACTGATAACTTTAGGGGTTTCTAATGTGATGTCGTAAATAAACACATTTTTTTTTGCGTTTACATTGCAAACGCTGGCTGAACCCTACAAGATAGATCAAAAAAATGTACCAGAGTATTGTACATCTTAAAAAGGTCTACAAAAAAATCCGCGATGGTATATGTCTATCTCTTAGGGATAACCCACAATAACCTTTTTTTATCCTTTACTTTTTACGAGAAATAATGGCTTATTTACGAAGCGATTTTAAGCAATACAGCATTAATCCTTATCCAATTAAGTACATTAAATACAATGTACTTTTAATATAGATCAAAATGGCTCTTTACAGCATGTAATTTCAATGAATATTTTCGAAGATATTACAGATTTAAAATGCAAGGACATAGCGGTTCTGGCGGTACCGGCCAGAGGGTTACATGTCGCTCTTTCAAGAGTAACCTCTGAAGAAAACATGTTTGTATTGTCTAATGACAAAAAAAAGCTGTGAACGTTCTATATAAAGACATTCTTTAGTATATTTAGTATCATCATTGCACCCGTGCGAAGCCGGGGCAGGTCGCTAGTCTATTACTAAAACGATGCACGGTTAAAAGTCTCACAAAGTAGTACTTATATGTAATTTATACTTTACTCATCATTCGAAAAATAGAATGGTCTTCCTCAATAATTAAAGTAATGTAATATGAATAGTAAATAAAATCATGGTTTTAAAAAAGTGTTTCGCTTTATGCTTATTTAATTTCGATCAGAAGCACAGAGCTTTTATTTTACTTAAATTTAAGAATCTCAAATGTGTCGACATTTTCATATAAATGTGCATACCTTACCATGTTCGGCAGATCATAATCGTTAATATTCATCACGTTATCGTAACGTATATTATCTGTTATTGATATTTTTACATAAGATGGTTTTAAAATCCTTTCAATTTACTACCTACTAACTTGATTTTTTATTTGAAATACATACGTATTTTAATTAAAATTCATCAATGTAATTTTGTTTTTCATTCATTTATTCAAATTCATTTGCCTCATATTGTTGTACTAGTTAACCCGCTTGCTTCCCCGTTTTGCAACATTTTTCATTGATGCTCCGCTCCTATTTGTCGTAGCGTGATGTTATATAGCCTTCCTCGATAAATGGGCTATCCAACACTGAAATAATTTTTCAATTCGAACCAGTAGTTTTGGAGATTAGCGCGTTCAGTCAAACAAACAAACTCTTCAGCTTTATAATATTATAGTATAGATTTTTATTATTAATGTCTTATATAGTAATTTGCATCCATCCACCATGGGTTTGTAAACCCCAACGATGTCACCAGCCAATGATAAACCTCAAATCCTGAACCAGCGGCAGCCACAGAAAGTTGCTGAGGGGTGAACTATTATCTAAATATTTCAACTATTTTGAAATTTGAAATCAGTTTAAAATAGATTTAATGTCATCTACAATATTCAGTGATTTTAAAGAAATTGAATGTAATACTCACCGCGGAAGAAATTATGTGGTCACGTTAAGAATATAAAAGAGTGATTTCGGTCACAGTGATGGCATAGGCCAGTATGTTAGAAAGAAAGTGAGGTCGGGAGGGCACGTGTTGGTGACTTCTCTCCATAACAGTTTTTAGCACCTATCGTTATTGATTACTACTAATAATACTAATTATGTTCGAAAACAGAATGTAGCAAGATATTGTGTAATAAAAACCTAATGAATAGGTATGTACGATTTAATGTGCTAAAATAAAAAGGCAAACAAGGTCTAAAAGACAACAAGATATAACAAGTTTCAAGTAAGATAATATTGTTACAAGCTCGGATTCGCGATTAGATGAATACACAAATTTGTTACGAAATAGACACAATTTATTTAAATAATTTACAATTAACAGAAATTCTCACTTATACTCGCACACACTGATCGCTAAACTCGTATGTATCCACGCCGGTTACCGAAAGTTTGTAAACTTTCCTGAAAAATCGCGTAAAAATTGTCTGAGATGACACCCCTTTCTAAAACAACGTGGAAGATTATTTTCATTCCGTTCCGCCTATCGTTAACACACGGTATTAGTTCTGCTACTTGTTAACAGATGGCGCCATGTGTGTCAATTTAGGCTACCGCAACAACATAAATAATTAAGATTTCTTCATCCATTCTTCATTAGGTGTGGCGCGTACATTTTCAGTAGGTATAATTTTTTCTTAATAAAGAGAGAAAACAAACCAATGTACATGCTTACAAATATTTTCATCGAGTGGGAATCAAACCCCTGCAATTGTAGTCAAATACGGCGCCAAATAGGTATACTTTCATCACAATATAACTTATGACAAGTTACGTAAAATCTTTGTTACAATAAGCCATCGAAAGTCGTCTATCTAAAAGGAAAAGAAATGTAAAAAAACTGGATCAAGTATAAAAATAAACTTAACTACATCCTTTATGGATGCACACACGCGAGGTCAACTTTCATTTTTACGTATCCTTACAACATATATGTATCCTTCACGAATAAAAACACAATATGAGAGCAACAAAGGCGACGGAACGCATCCGGTCACACGGCCGCCCCGCCGCGACCGCTGCGCTGCCGCTGTACGTCTGAGCACCCCACGCAATCCATGTATTGCTCACCACGATTTTACTTTACCATTTAAAATCTGTTATTAAAAATCCCTTTGCGTGTGAGATGTGAAAGTTACTGAATATTTATGAAGAGATCAAAATTTTCGAGTACCTTATCAAACTACAACTTGTACATGAAAAGGACTATAATTGCTTTGAAAGTTATTTTACGATGTTTCAGCTTCCGTTTTAAGGGCAATTACTTGAATTTAATGCAAAAATTAACGTTATGAAACTTTCCATATGCAAATGCTAATTTTAGACTAGGTCATGTCGCATATTGCTTATAATAGATGCTGCAATTATTAAGTGAACGGTAAACTGGAATTCAATTACGATTAATATTTTTATAGTAATCAAAATCTATTACGCATTGGTAAATTCAATTAAGTAAAGTATACTTAAAGATTAGTAATAAAATACATAGTTTATTACTTAAACTCTTTTTAATCATATTGTATGCATTGACATCGAACATTGGGTACATAAATAATATTATTATTTATGTATCTACATATGTGATAACTTGTTTAGATACTACGTTTAAGTTTCAGCACGAATTTAATGGGTTAGTGTGGCCCATTAAAACATTTAATTAATATATAATATGTATGTATTTAGAAATATATAAGTATGTTTATCAGTAGCCTGGTTACCATAGTACAGACTCTGCCTAATTGGGAATCAGAGGGCCGTTTGCGAGATGTGTTACGTTATTATTATTTAAAAGCTCATCTGTGTACTTTTTTACGTCTTTATTTTCTTAACCACAACGAGATTTTGTGAAGAGTTACCTTGTAATGGATCATTTCTTTCAGAGACTTCAGATTCTGTTGAATACCTACATTATAAAGATACGTATGTATGTCTACATTATTCTGTGCGATTATGAGATAAATTAATCATACAGAATGAGGACGCCCAGTTCTTTGACCAGAGAAAGAAGTATTGAAAATCGTATTGCTGGCAAGGGTTGACAGCAGTATCATGAATACCAATATCTAGGGAGGTGAGCAAGAATCGACAGAAGTAAAAGTAATATAGCCTAGGCAAGTTTGCACTACACTACTACTAAACAAAAACTATTTCCTTTTTGTTTTTTTTTATTAGTCTTTAACTTGAAAGAATTACACTATTTCGTATTTTTGTTGGACCTTACACAGTAGACATTTAAATTTTAACATTTATTTTTTATTGACTTTTGACAGTGGTTCTTGACAATTTTTTATATAATTATCTGACCCAACAGACGTTGTCCTGTCACTGTATATTTTGATAATTATAAATGAACAAAATTAAAACTCCATAAATTTTCCGATTCTATCGACTTCGAATTCTTAGTGCACACTGCACAGTGTGCACTAAGAATTAAAAATAACAATATGCAAAATCTCGAATTTTACCTCGTCAAAGATATCATTCCGACCAGGAAGCTGGGTAAGGGTTATAATTCGTTCTTAATGCCGCCCATGGATTTCCACGATGAAGTCCTTGATTCCGACCGATACAATTAATTAACGCAAAGAGAATATAACGCTACGCTAGAATTATACGATCTTTGTAAACGATATTGGCGGTGTGCGATCTCTCTTACTGTGAAACAACTGACAGTTATTTCAAACATAAACTAAAATATATTATACTGAAATAGACTGGCAACTCGTTTTGTGTAGGTCAGCGCCTCTGACCGCAAAGCACGGGAACTTTAGTTCCCTACTTCACCTATAGAGGCGCTGACTACAGGTGTAAAAAGTGTAAAAAATGTATTATTACTAAAGCTATAGCTATAATGTATAATTATGAAAACGGAATAAATAACACAAAAGTCTAATTTAATTAGTTTATTAATAACATATTTTATTATCATTTCATTTAGAATACTTTATAAGGTTTTGAAGCATATAGGAGCTGTCACTGTCACCACATACATTTTTGTAAAATGTAGAACTCCTTTTGACTGTGAGAACATTGTTCACGTATTTGCACCAATTCATAACGAAAAATACTTTATTATTACAATAAACCTTATCACTTTTATTACAAACAAGAAATAATTTAAATTATTTAATAAATAACGAACCGGTGATTTTTTTTCTGACATTTGACATTTAGACGGAGACCAGAGTTGCCAGCGAGTTATACTGGTTAACTACTTTATGGTCTTGAGTAATAATTTATTTTATTTAAAAACACTGTTTTATTATTTTAAATATAAATGAATAAAAGTTTTAAACTTTTTTTCCTTAATATTAATCACGGAATTATTAAGAATGGCAAACCTGGTGAAATTAATATACAAACTTGACAGGTTATATAAAATACCTTAAATGTGTGACGGTAAAATATGGTAACCTAGAATAACAGTTTTATGTATCAGGTGAAGATGGCTCTTTTAAAAAAATAAAAATTTGTTCCCGAGTTGCCAGGGCATGATTTCAAACGTGCTTAGCAAAGAGTATATAACGCTGGAGCTAAGGTTACATTAAAAAAGTTTATAATAAAGGTAGTCGTTAAGTTTTCTTAAATTTTCTAAGTTTCTGCGCAATTTTCTTAATTTTCTTTAATGTAAGAACCTTCTACGAAGTATGAGAAAACATTAAAAAAAAAATGAATGAAATCGGTAAAGCCGTTTTCAAGTTATAGCGCGAGCAGGAGAAATAGCGATTTATTTTTATATATATAGATTACTTAAAGTCAAATTATAAAAGCTGATAAGATTTAACGAAGCCTAGAGGCCGTGTTATGTGTTCCGTTCTCATTTGCATATCAGAGATTAAGTTGATGTATACAACTGTAATCTTGACCTCTGACATCGCTCGTGCCATCTTGTACTACTTTCGATCAAGAGTTCTGAGTAGCATCCTCAGATCAAAGAGCATCAGATGTCATCGACATTAAAGTGAAGATGCACTTGGATTTTTTATTTTATTAGCTCAGTGCAAACGTGTAAAATACATTATTCTACATGCAAATGTTTATACTGAAGCGTTAAAGTAAGTAAAAGTATTTGTATGGTAGCTGATTTTCGATCGTATGTACGGACCATGCAGATGTAAAAGACAGATTATCTAAAAATATTAAGACTTTTATGATACTATAGACTAACATAGGTTCGAGGCAAACCCTAATAAACGTTGTTAATATATGTGTGAGAATTGGTTACTAATGCTCTGAATAATACAAATACTATAGCAATGATCATAGCAATAACAGTTTCCATGCGATACCCACGGTCTACAAATATGTTTGGCATGACGTAAAACCGCAGATATTGGTTCATGTTTGGGAAATTGAAAGTTTTGCGACGTGACCAATTCGACAAAGCCTTGTAAACCATTTATGTGTATAGAATGACTGCGGCTAACCCGAATTTTGTTCCTTATGCAGTTCTACGAAAATGATAACTGATTATTTAGGCAGATACATATAAGTGTGTTTAATCGACAATAATTATTTTTCCCCATTCGTATGTGCTCTTACCTTATCATCTTCATCACTACATATTATAAAACAAAATCCCCCGCCGCGTCTGTCTGTCTGTCTGTTCGCGATAAACTGAAAAACTACGGAACGGATTTTCATGCGGTTTTCACTAATAGACAGAGTGATTCATGAGGAAGGTTTAGGTATATAATTTGTACCCGTGCGAAGCCGGGGCGGGTTGCTAGTGTCAATATAAAAGTTTTGTGTCGACATTAAACCATTCAACCTCAATTTATAAAAAAAGTAAAAGTTTTACTATTAAATAATACCGCTATTAACTCCAATTAATATATAGATTGCGCACAAGTTACGAAGGCTTTATACGATCATAGTTATATAAACTTCGGAGCATCATAGACTATCTGGGAATGGGATCGAACTCATACTTCCACAACGCAAAGTTATATCGGTAGACAATTAGTATTCTTACAAAAGTAAAAGCAGAATGGGTTCTCCCACAGATTTTGCTTTTGTAAATAGGTAAACGGGTGAAAGGTATAGAAAGGCAAAAATTTAAAAAAAAGGTAAAGTTGCTCTAACATAAAGATGGATTTTGTGATAAGTGGTAAATGGTAATAAAGAATGTCAACACCGTAGATAAAAAAGTTCGACTGTCTTGCTCTGGTCTTAATATTAATACATATTTTTAAATTATAAAAGTAAACTCTTTTGAATGATTTCAGCTCAGCTGGTTAGCTAATACTTCTAAGTAGGTCAATACTTACATACTTAGAAGTGTAAAGGAATTGATCACTGTCACCTATTGTGGGCCATTGTACTTCCACAATTAGTCAGAATAGATTTAGATTACCATTTGAACGAAATAATTGGGAAATGTTTTTAATGCCAATTTTTAAGCTTCGTCTAGGTGCAGTTTTGAGCAACTATTCTGTGACAGACTATTAAGTATATAATGTTTGTATATATTGTTTAAAAGGTCTATAAAAAAATAAAACAATAGAAAAAGAGCAGTACATAAAGAATAACCTTTTATATGCTATTTATCCCAGTCAAGGAACTAAAATACATAATTTTGGATTACCACGCATTTTTGGAAAAAATAGTAAATAAGTGCGCTGCTTAGTGATTAAGTTCCATGCAAAAATGAATTTTAAGCAATAAGTATAAACTTAAATTTCCATGACCGTACTAAAAACGCGTTCTGATGCGCTTGGGCGCAGCCCGTTCGATGGGAATCGTACTTAATGAATGACAAAAAAGCTGTGGGCACATATGATGATAAACGTAATGGAAATGAGATATCACACGAAATGTAAAAAAAAGACTTTTTTTGTTAAATTGTTAAATCAAAAAATGACGCCCCCCTTGCCCAGACTGCGGATATCGAAATTCTAAATCAGATCATTTTTTTACTATTTATCCAAAAATAAAAATGGGTGGTAATCGAAATGTCCGTTTTTGATCATAAAACAGCTAGGTTGACTGGGCTAATTAGGATTTTCGCTTTTACTATAATAATAACAGTAAGTGGTACAAACTATATGTTTGTGTACTTTATGTAAGTCATATAACATACTAAACAATATTATGTGAACAGCGACGTTAAAATTAGTCAAATCTAAATTTGTAAGACTCCTAACTTACTTAAGTTTTTCTTAGTGGAAATATGATTTTCGTCAATAATAATTTTAGACGTGATTACCTATCTGTTGTAATATGCCTCTTAAATAATAGATGTCTTTTCGTGATGAGCCTTTAAATCCTATACCTTAAGAAAATGAATGTCTGAAACTGTAATCCTTATAAGCACTTTAGTGTATTTTAAATTTTGCAGATTTACTTTGTGCAGCCAATGATTCTCATGAAGTAAATTATAAACTGACTAAATATAAAATTGAATCAACTGAAGCATACCTACACTACAGCTATACTATAATTTGGTTGTACATTAGTTCTAAATGAGTAATTTTAAGTCAACGTATATTATAAGCAAATAACTATTGTGGTATATTGATGTATCTAAGGGTACTTACCAGGCATAAGAAAGTATACAAAAACTGCGAGTGCGATGCAGATCGCGATGAGTGCAACAGGCCATCGCAGAGCTCGAATTACTTGTATTAACTTGTTTGCCCCAGCGTCGCCATCTCTTGACACGCGGTACAGGCTGTCCGGGTGAGACCCCTGCAGGCAATAATCAGAAGAGCATATTAATATAGACTAAATTTAGTTTCCCACTGTCGAACCCTACAGTTGAAACAAAGAGTGGGCGTAGGTAATCGATGTGCTATATATAATGCCAAATATCCAAACACAAGCCCTCGGAAAGAAAGATATAGAAACACAGTTTTCTTTTTTATTTGCTTAGTAAGGCTTTATTAGTCACGCTTCGACATATATGTACGGTTTAACATATAAAATATCAGTCATTGTCATGTTATATGGGAAGGCTCCAGGCACTGTAATAATAAATATAGAAAAATAAAATAACGTGTACGAGTGAGCAATTAGTTATAATTACTTAATAGCAGTATAAAATTCCAAAAGAAACGATTTCAATAAAAACAAATTTTGCCATAATAGTTATACACCCACGTGCCGAATGAATCGTATGCAATATTTATTTAAAGGAAAGAACATGTATTGTGTTCGTCACGATTACGTGATACTCGCATACCTAAATATTTTTATTATATCATTTAAATTGGAAGACAACAACTATCTGCGTAGCACATCACTTGAAAGCTGGCAAAAAGTGAACTGTTGACTGTTTTACATTAAGGTATTTTATTATAGAAAAACATTAAAACAAAACACATCAGAAATACCAAACCTATAAAACATAAACAAAATAAAATTTAAATAGTTTAAAGGTCTCTAAAGTGCTATATGAATTATTTTCAAGGGTTAAACACTTAAACATTTTGTGAAATGTACCTTGAAGAATTTGTTCTATTGTTTATTTTACGTTAAGATCGTACATTTTTTTAATGAAAATATTTTTTTTTTAATTCTAACGTATCTTTTATTACAATCGATATCTAAATTCTTCATTCCTTAATGATGCCCTTTTTGGCCCCTCACTGGGTTTTTAGTCATTTATTTTTAAATTGGGAATATACCGACTGGGAAAGTATTTACTTTCATCTAACCAATATATTGCGTGCATTCAATAAGTATGTTATTCTACGGCCCACAGTCTTTATCTGTGTTGCTGTTATATTATCATAAAGAAGACGTGTGGAATGTGGGCGATATTTAAATTCATCTAATCGATTGTAATTCGGTTCTGATTTATTGTTGTTTTAAATATTTTATCGCAATAAAATGAAGCTAGATGAATTCTGGAATTTATGTTATCAGTATTAAAGACAGTTTAGTATATAGGTAATATATACTTCTGTTATGCGTTTTATATAAGATTAGTTGTTGAACAAGTTGTGTACGTGTAACACAACTGGAAATGGTACACAACTATACTTTTCTTGTGATTTTATCAGATAAAGTATATATTTTAGTGCTCTGTGTGTTGAATAGATACCTTGAGTAATCCATTTATAATCAAGAACTTCTGAACTACATACAAGTCCGTATAGAGACCTCTCAGCAACTCTTCTGTTTCCTATAACTCCACTCAGTCGGTAGTAAATAAAGATTTCGTTATGACACGTCATCGCGCGCTTTAAGCGTCAACTGGACGCGCAAAGTTGAGGTCCTCTTTTTTTTAAAGCAAGCGAGCGGTTAAGAAGTTTGCCACATAAAGAAGTCGCTGTGCTGGAGTTGGGGCTAATCCATTGAATTGAATTTCATAAACCACAAAAATACAAACCAATACTATGTAGCCAAAATAATATGAGAAGCAGTTGAAATAAAAAAAAATGTTACGAAGTTGGATACACATTGTCAACAACCTGAGACCGCATTATCAGTAAGTGCTACCGTCACTGAAATGATATGCGCCCCTGCTCAGAATAGGAGTGACTTTACTCAAAATAAAGCACTAAACGAGGTTAGATGCTAAAACTGTCTTTGAGCTGACAAGCTGTGTCCACTTTTGAATAAGACCGGTGAAAACGTTGAATAGAAACTATTGATTTATATATAACAACTATTAATGTAATTGAAACTTGCTGATTTTATTTTTAAATTTATGATATTTTATTATTATTAACATTACTAATATTTTAAATAAAATATAAATGTATTTATACTATGCAATTATCTTGTCTTTTAATCCCATATGATTTTTTTCTTTGTCTTTTGGTCCACGGGTCATCACCTCGCGGGGTCAACGGTAAGGGGGGGTGTCGGATTCAAATCGACTATAACCACACGGTGTTCCGTCACGGAATAGTAATGCCGGGGGATCAGGTATACCCTAGAATGAAATCCCTGCAGGCAGACTTGGCCGTTTGTTCAACAACAGATAACCACATCGTTTGGTGCTCTTTGGCACACAGCGATTCCTCGCAGAACGAGGTAACGGATACCCATGCTCTCTCGCACCGGACCATGGCCATAACCATGGTTTCCAGTGAGAGGCTACCCACACCAATGGCAGCCGCAAGGTCGACGCACAGCTGCGCCCTATTTCTACATGACCTGGTTGGCTGGTCGAAAATGTCGTAAATCCACCACTGCACTTACATAAATATTTAGCGAAAAGTTTAAAGTAATAAAAAACAAGTGTGTTAGCTACGCGGCAAACATGAACACAATACATCTGTGTAATAACAATAAAATATAGTTATATTTCCAAAGAATATATCATAAGCTTCAACATTGAAGTAGATTATATTCCAAAATCAATTTGAGAAATTGTTATGAGATGCAATACCTAGAGCTAAACAGCGGAACCACTTGTAGTAGTAAATTACACTGATATATGTATTAGTAAACCAGTGTAACCTTATGTTGAATTTTCGTGTACCTGACGGTAGGGCTGCCGCGACGCCGCGCCGCGCCGATAGTCTTTATTCATATAAATTACCTAACAGCTGTCACACCAGATATCAAAATATTATTATTATTATTAATTATGTAATCGGTATTTTGAGTAACTACTTACTAGCTACTGGTCTTTCTTTAATAAGACGGACGGATAAATTATACTTTATTCTAAGGACATCATTTTCAGATAAATAGGAATGGTAGGTAAACTGAAAGTTATGCTCAGTATATATTAAATATGTTTCTGAACAATAAAAATTTGTATTCGAATATTAATAAAATAAATAAATTCGTAAGTAATTGTTTTCATTGGTCATTAAAACAATTGACAAGTGCTGCAGTATCAATAAAGTATTTCTGTACATCTAGGTCATCAGTTTTATACGAGTATTTCCAATTACGAGAGCCATTAATATTTTCCTCAATAATAAAAATGTCTACTTATGATCTTGATCGTAAGATAATCGTAAAGACAACATTGTTGAATCGTTAAAGTTATTTAATTATATATTGTTGCAAAATATAACACAAAAAGGGTCAATATAAAAACCAACAATGTTGTGATTTATAAAGTAACAAATTATTTATTTTTATAAATACACGTATTAATACACATATTGTACAAATCGGACTTAATGCTTAGGGCAATTTCTGCCAGTGAACCTTAGGGTGATGCAGAAATAAAATGTTGTAGGGGTGAGGTACATAATGAAATGAGAAGAGAGAAAGAACAGAAGAGAGAGAGGTCTGAAAAAATACCGAAGGTACATATTTAAAAGGTTTTGTAATAATTTGGATGATCAAATCCTAAACTAAATATACACATTACATTGAATACACACTATTACAAACATGGAGACATGCAAATATCAAGACAGAGTCGTGTACAAGCGCTGTGACAATTCTGCCAACTCATCGTGAAGGAGATTAAAAACGGTTAGTGGACATCTTGATCTCGAGTGGGAGCGCATTCCAAAAGAATTGATTGAACTTAGAACGAAGAAATGATAAAATTTAGAGTTATGAGGAAATTATGAAATCGGAATTTTATTAACTTCAATGAGTCATTTACGATTTTGAAATGAACTGGGAATGTGTGTTGTGTGATGTGCAGTTTTAAATATGTTTTTATTACTTTCAGCAATGATAATAACAAAAATAATATTATGGGACCTACCACATAACGCTGACTAGACCCAAACTATTGAACGGAACTTAGATGCGATTTTACATATAGTACACATTATACATAGAAACTTGGCGTCTTATAAGTAGGAAGTAATTATTTACGTGCGTCCGTTTGTAACACTTCTGCTTCATTTTTCCTATTATCACCATCGCAGGAAAATCTCAACACAGCACTCGTTCAAGATCAACATTAAGAAGAGAGATACTTTCTATTCTTAGTCGCTGTAAAGTATTTTTTATACAATGAAGTTAGCAAATAAACACACAGTAGCCGGAAGGTGAGCTGTTACTAGTGCCTATAAACCCTGCCTATGAACAGGGAGGCTCGAACAGTAATCTGCGACACCCGGATTATAGAATCCGGGTTCAACATAGGGTCGAAGCACTTGAGGTTCTTACTTAGAAGTCTTCCCTTTTTTACCCGACTGCGCGAAGCCCAAAAGGAGGGTTATAAGTTTGACATATAATATATGTATGTAATGTCTCCTTTGTCCCCTCGTCACTACTAAAGGGCTGAAGCAATTTTGATGAATGTTATTTCGTTAGATTCATCTTTATTGCGCGAGTGTCACTGCGTATATTATTATTAAAATTATAAAAACCAAAATGGTGGATTTTTCGACTTATAGAGTGAGGTATTAAAAGATGATTACAAAAATATATACTTATACAACTATTTATTAAACAGTTAGTATTTTTAACGCAGTCGGATTAGGGTAAAGAAATGTTATATTATATAATTATTTTTAATTAATTTTATACTTACTTATATTAATAAAATTTATACTTGTTAAGTGTAAAACAAACAGTATGTCGATTCACTTAAAAAACATGAAGTTGTATATTTACAAAATGTTATGAACATGGTTAGCTATTAGAACTTAATTCAGTCATCATCGCGTAACGCGGAAGACATTGCCCATTGCTAAGATATTAACGTGCATATATGGTCTAGTTTCAGCACAACTGGATATCGCTATCATAATTAGTGTATGAGCAACCACCTTATAAAATACAGTATTAAATATGAAATCCTGGTGTATAAGCCGTTCAATTAACTCGCCCTATTACCACACCGTAAGTAAGTTCCGCAATTCTAATTACTTCTGGATGAGATGTGAGTATTTTATTAATAGTGCGACATTAGCGTAAAGGCAAGTCGTTGGGTTTTCGACGAAGAGTGAAGTAGAGAGTGAGAGGGGAAAGAAGTGAGTAGGTAGAAGTAGAGTAGGTACTCCCGAACCCACACTTCGTGTTGTTACAAGTTTTTAAACAAAATTTTTGATGGGGTTAATTTTTTTGTAGAGTTAAATGTCTTGTTAAATTAAGCTATATGTCCTATTATTTATTAATCTGTAAGTTCGTTCCTAAATCAATGAAATTACACAAGAAGACTCAGAATTAAAACAAGAGTAAGTACCTAAGTAGCGACCACTCGAGTCTCAATTAGGTAGAAATCCACCTCATTTAATCTATTTCGAGTAACTACTAGATGTATTATGATGACATCTGGAGCTCATTAAATATTATTAATTACGTTATCAAAAAATAAGCCAATGTTTGAGTCTGGCAACACCGGTCCCGTGCAAGCTATAAGTGTTCAAAATTCGAATCAAATCATGTCCAGTTTCCAAGATAATCTCGTAGTATATCTTACTATCGAATCCGAAGTTATAATAATACACCCACCACTTCACCACTAGTCACACTTACCAATTGGCTTTATTTTATGATCATAATTAGAAGATACCGGCAATAAATATTGCGGTCTTTAAAGATTTATTTCATTTTAATTATTATTAGTTTGTGATAATAATTTGAAGATGTGATCTGAGTCGGTTTCGCCGCACGAGCACATTTACATAATGACTTTCTTGGGTAATCTCGCATTTTATTTCGATGACAACAATTTTTATTCATTATTTATTTACATAAATAAAACGAGAAATTTCACATTATTTAAATTATGAACTTATTGGTTTTCTTGATGAACTTATTGTTACATAGCTAAAGTATGGCTAATCTTGCAGTTTTGCTAGTACGAAGGTATGTAACAGAAGTTTGAAGTGTATTGGCACGGTAATATTTAGAAAATATTACCGTGGTATTGGGGAACAGAGTTGGTAAAGCACTGACACCTGCAATTATTATTAATTATTAAAATCATTTACAAAAATTGGTGATTAATAAATATACCACAAAAACTATCAAGAGTTTATCAGTGGTATATCAAATACCTGGTGCCGTAAGTGTTTATGTGCAAAATTAACCGTTTCCCATGGTACGATGTATGCTCGTTCGCAAACTAAGAAAAGTTATGACTAGAATAGAAGGTCTTTATAAAAGATTTTTTATCTATCAAAAAACAAAACCTTTTTATCTATGTATCTGACGACGAAAGTCAAAGACTTTTTTTTTACCTACCAAACAACAGCAACTTTTTATCTATCTTTATATCTATAGAGATCAGTATTGTCGTAATCTTCTAATAGACGTTCCAACGTGGTACATTACAAAAATGTTTGCAACTTTTATTGCCGATTTTTTTTTAAGTATTCTTTAAATATAACCCTACAATATGCAATATGGTTATTCAATTGTTTACAAAATGTTGAAAGTTGCCAGAAAAGCTATGTTTGGTTTACCTTAAGCGGTTGTCGCTATTTGTGTGACAGATATAACGGTATAAATTAAATACATTTTAACACACCCAATATGTATGCTCTTCACATCGGTAGCCTACCAATCATAAGTAAAGAAATATTACAAAAATAAACATATTTTAAGATTCACTGATTCAATTATATTTACTGTAACTAAACTACTTATTCAGATGTGATCGTTACTTGATAAAAAAATGTGCATCATATAAGTAAACTACTACTACTAACTAACTAGTCTATAAGTAAACCCTCTTGTTATTATACATACTTATTTTCTATATCCTAATACGTGAGAAGAATTCTTTGTGTGCATTTTTTAAGCAAAAGTGCAATTTGGAATACTTAACGTTTATATATAATAGAAGTGCAGAAAGCTAAAAATTTTCAACAATATGTGCTATAAAATTAAAAATTACGTAAAACGGCTGCATAAAACTACAGGAGTCCAGTCTATAGTTCGACCTGTCATGGTAGAAAAGTCTAGATACTAACAGTTCAAATTATACTGGCAATGAAATAAAACAAGACTTTCAAAAGGGTCGAAATTCGATCGCCAGGAAATCTCTAGTACATTTAAATAAATATTTACATCTATTAACTTACAGTGTAGCCTACCTTAGCAGCGAAGGGTTTGATCTCCCTCGGTTTGGTAAAATACTTGTCGAGCTTGGTGTCGTAGCCTAGGTCGTTGACTGCTGGTCCAGGCATTGTTTGCACGCGGTACGTCCCGTACTGCTCGCCGTGCTCCGATATAGTTGGCAAGTTGGCGTTTGGTGAACTGCTGTTGCTGCTCGAACGTGAGTAAACCGAGTACGCGTAGTTGACCGAACCGTCCGCTGGGTTCTTAGTTTTCTTCGTGAATGCGTATCGCCTCGGTCGCTTTTCAGTAGGCTTCAAATCATAAGTCTCGAATTTTTCAGACACAAAGTTTTCTTCAACGTCTGTAGTCGGCACGTAGCGCAGTAACCTAGGCTCTTTTATTGTCTTTTGGTATTTGACTGAGTCAGTGTCGTTGTCCAACTGAGCCTGGTTCAATGTTTGCTGCAGCTCATTAGCTGTTCTATTATTTTTACGTTTAAGTTTACGCTCATGGTGCGAGTGCACGTGATCGTCTACTATCTCTGACTCAGAGGTAGGTCTGTCTCCGTATAACACGTAGTTACCGTTTACCATTTTGTGAAAATAACAGTTCGTTTATGGAATGCAATAACTTATTTTGAATGTTTCACATTTTTCACCGTCATTTTTAGTTTTTTGGTACTCACTTGAAAGTCATTATAAAAAGGGACATTACTGAGATGAGCACAGAATGAGACTGTGTCACCAATATTGAATGAAGTTGATTATTGCGTTTGCAGATTGTTTGTTTGTATACCGGTGTATGTTGAAACAACGAAATTCTTTATCTGTAAATTGTGCATGATTAATCGGAATATGCAAGTAATTGCAGGATGTGAATGTGTATGAAGTAATCTTTTGTTTGTTAACACGATCGACCATGTCATCAACTTAACAAAGTACTTACGTTTTAAAATACTCGAATATGTAGTACTGAGTGACTTTAATTTCGTGTGACTTTAATCACGTGTTTGCTACTGACTTTCTGTTATACTAGTATTGTCGGCTATAGCAAGCGTTCCGAAGTTTCTGCTGCTGGTGCTGCTACGCCTAATTTTTTTCTTTTAAGAATTTAATATTTGGACATTGTGGTAGCTACCTTTTACCCTATCAACAGTAGATGAAGCAAATTATAGGAATTAAAATTAACCGTATAATAGTTACAAGAAGCGGCAGTATCAAGCTAATAGAGTAAACAAATACGTCATTGATTAAAATATTTTAACTAAATATTTTGATTCGCTAAACAACCTATGAAGTTCTGTACCAGTAATAGGTACTTAGCATCCGCAGCTTATTACAGGAAAGAACTCGTGATTTTTTTAATAGTACTATTTTTGACCCGTCAGTAGGTAAACCAAGGGCATAAGCGAAATTAAGCGTCGGGAAAGGGCTGAAGATATCCTACTAATCCTACTAATATTATAAACGTAAAAGTTTGTGAGGATGTGTGGATGTATGGATATTTGTTACTCTTTCACGCCAAAACTACTGAACCGATTGCAATGAAACTTGGTATGTAGATAGCTGGAGACCTTGATTAACATATAGGCTACTTTTTATTCCAATATTCCCACGGGATCGGGACTTACGCGGGTGAAACCGCGGGGTGCTGCTAGTAAGTCATATACCAACACGAGAATATAAGTCAGTGACATGTATCCAAACACACAAACATACATTATGTGTTACATGTTGCAACTTACCTACCTACCATTTAAATTTTTAGTACCTTTTAATTTTAGAAATTTTACTAGAAGAACAGCTCGTCGTCCATGATTCACCGCGTCATGACTAGGAACTTCTTAACAATCCATTATTATTATTGCAACTCAATCTGGACGACAATATTGTTTGTGCCTATATATTCATAACATTGGTAGCATTTCTTTTGCTTTAGACAATGCATCGTTCCTTCAGTAGCAAATTAAGAACTGTTTGTTTATTAATATTTAAGAAGTCATTCTAATATTATAAACCTGAGTTTGTTGTTTGTTTGATCATCATGCTATTTTGATAAACGTTGTGAGGGGTACAGAAAAGGACCTTCTGTTCTCGAGGGATAGAAAAATTAGATACTTTGAGACTTTCGGACGAACGGAAAATCTATATCAACGCCAGCGAAGCCGCAGGGAAAAGCTAGTCAAGTAGTCTACGTCGAAACAAGCAATGAGAACATTCGCTATGTTGTAAACGGCAAGCACCACATACCGGTGACAGATAACATTCGTAGCGTTATGTCGGCCATTATTGTTTAGGCGTAGTTCCCGCGCTTTTTGCCTCCTTAACGCGGGAACGTTCTCAGTAAAGCGCGTGCGCGACAATGGCGGTCGCGCGGTACACGCAACGAGAGTGAATTGCTGCGATTGTGCAACCTCGTGTACTTTGTGCAACTGATGTGCCGTTAATGTGATGCAGTGATAACTTGGTTCATCTATTACAGCTCGTATTTCCTGATACACTTACGTAAAATAGCTTCAACTCTGAGAAATGTTATATAAATGTCAGAAATGGTAAATGTATTTGATCCGACGCAACTAAATATGCAATCGCGTTGTACCTGTGTAACCTACCTATTAGAGATGTCTCGTGTGATAGAACTATTGACATTCGTGTTTGTTTAAAAAATGCGTACCTACCTATATTAGATAATAATTCTTTAGGCAACGCCGTTACAAACAAGATAATATCATTAAATGCAACAAAAAACTCGGCTGCTTAAAAATACTAAGTTATAATCATATAGTTGTATCTGTAATCACCTAGTTAGATAGGTCTTCGATTTTTTGAAGTGAAAACATCTTTAGCGGCGTTGTGCACTTTTTGGGAATGGTAAAAAATGTTAAACTCGCGTCAGGACATGAGACCCTGATCGAAAATGTGCCCGTGTGACCGTGTCCGTCCGAGTGTCATACCTATCCTCTGTCCTCCTGTCCCCATCGAAAATTCGTACGATGGAGCCGAGTTTCTTATATTTACATGTACAGCTTCAGAGAGACATGGAGAAAGAGAGAGAGAGAGGGAGGGAGGGAGGGGGGGAGAGAGAGAGAGGAGAGAGAGAGAGAGAGAGAGAGAGAGAGAGAGAGAGAGAGAGAGAGAGAGAGAGAGAGAGAGAGAGAGAGAGAGAGAGAGAGAGAGAGGAGAGAGACAGAGAGAGAACAGAACTGAACTCTTGCTGCACCAGAATCCACACATACGATTTTTATGATTCTAATTATACTCAGTTACCCTAGCGCAATGAAGACAAATCTAACGATATCTCATTCATCAAAATCAGCCGTTTAGTAGTTATGAGGAACATAGAGACGGACATACACACAGGTCAAACACACAACCCTCGTTTTTGGTTTCACCGCAGTCGGGTAAAAATATGAAAACAAATTGTTGTTTGAAATTTAAAATTTGAGCCTTCAATGGACACGAATAATATTATGAAAAAACACAAAATATATCTGATAAGAAAAACAAAATGAAAGACAAAAGAGACTGAAATAAGTTTCTATGGTATGGCCAGATTGCTGTTTTGTTCAGAAGCTACCAGCGCATCGGCAATTCCACTTGCGTAATGTTCAGAAGTTAATGTATTATTGAAAGAAATTTAAATTCCATTGTCATTCGAATGATTACAATGACAAGAGCCTACAATTCATATAATCGTCTGCATTGTAATATCTATAATGACGAACCTAGTCCTTGATCTATGCGTAGGCTGGTTGTTTCGTAAGGTATTATTATTATAATTCCATCCCAACTTGAAGTTCGGATCGTCTCTTGCTATTTTATCATTGTATCTGTGACCTATCCCTACGTACCATTGTAAATTCAAATATCATAAAGTTCATTGCTTTGTTCATGTTTGGATATTACTTTGGTGAGCAATTTAGTTGCACGATTACCTTTGTAAAAATTTGAGATTGGTATTTAGATTTAATATTTACCTAGGAATTTTCAAAAAGGTTATAAGTAACCGAAGGTCGGCTTTTATCTGATGACCTGTAGAGAATTGTGTATGAAATAAAGACGGCTATGCCAGCCGAAAATAAAACATGACAATTGTTTGTTTTTTATGCTAAGCAATATGATAAAAAAGTTTCGACAAGTCAATGCTATTTTGGATTGGTTTGAAAATAATTAATTAACGGTCGGTAATTAAATGAGGTGAAAATTCTAGAAAAGATCAAATTCTAAACGTAGCCATAGTTAGATAAATTTTTTAGAGTGTAAAGTTCTACTACAAACTATTGCCTTCGTATACCATGTCAACAGAATAGAATCCAAAATAAAGTAGTTTTACCCTCCTGACATTCTTATAACATGGATATGTATACTATATTTCCTGCAGCTATAGTTTAATATGACATCAAAATATTTATTAACAGAAGGGCCTGTTAGTCTAGTGGCTAGTGATCCTGACTGCTCAGCCAGAGGTCGTGGGTTCAATTCAGACCCAAGACAAATAATTGTGTGAGAGCACGATCATTTGTTATGTGTCTGGGTGTAATTTATCTCTAATACCTAGGTTGTTCCGAAAATTGTTAGCTACAGAATACATACAATCTCTTTTTTTATAAACTATTTTTTAATTATTAAAAATTTAATTTCAATACAAATCTCTTTGCTGAAAATTATTAGCCACCTATGTGTAGTTCTTTTTTTAAATATTTTTTAAAAAGTAAATTCTGTCACTCTTTTGTTTGCAACTTCTTCTTTCGTGCTATGATTTTTTATGATTATAAACGACGGGACCTAGACCCACCTAAAACTGTGGCTATTGCGGGAGACACATAGACATAGACACATTACACATCGAGAGATTCAGATTGAACTGAAGATTGGATCACAGGCAGTTTCCACCATCCTGCATGAACACCTTAAAGTTAGGAAGCTTGCTTCGCGATGAATACCTCATTCTCTCACCGAAGAGCGCAAATCCCGTCGTGTTGATTGGTGCAAATTTATACTAGAAAAGTTCGACGGAGGAATTTCTCAAAATGTATCCTATATCCTTACAACTGACGAAACTTGGATCTACAGCTACGATCCTCTCATGAAGCAGCAATCCACGCAATGGGTGTTTGAAGAAGACTAGTTGCCCACAAAAGTTGTTCGCGCTCGTAGCGTTAATAAAAAAATGATAAGGGGTTTTTTTTAGACGCAGTGGACCAATAACGCGCCCGCTCACACAGCTGCTAGAACCACGGACTATTTAAATACTTCGGGGGTATAAATATTACCCCATCCTCCGTACAGCCCAGATTTAGTTCCATGCGATTTTTTTTATCCCCTCCTTTTTTTTATGGTGTAGGGTGCAAACGAGCCGACGGGTCACCTGATGGTAAATGACTGCCGCCGCCCATGGGCATCTGTAACTCGAAGAGTCACAATTACACACAGTTTATTTTTCGACCTCCCGCAAGACACATTTTTAAAATTTTTGGAAAGCTGGTTCACCTGAATCCATAAGTGCATTAGGGTTGGAGGGGAATATTTTGAAAAGCTATAAAATAAACTTTTTTCACATTCCAACTATTTTTCATTTAACTAACATAATTTGGAACAGCCCACGTATGAATGTATTTAGTAATAAATAAATAGGTTTATCAGCAGTCTAGTTACCATAGTACAGACTTGTCTAGTTTGGGATCAGACGGCCGTGTGTCAAGAGTCAAGTTATTATTATTATGTATGTATTGTTTTATTGGTTATTATGTCTTCCGATTTGAATGAATGTGATCATATATTTTCCTTGAACTGTTTGACGTTACAAGCGGATTGCATCGTCGTCCTTCACAAGCGGACTTAACTGCAAAGATTCTGTCAATAAAAGGTGATTTCCGCATTGCATCACGATGTAAATTAGTTTCCTATGTCTACACAACGGAATATTTAAATAGATGATTACAATTATACATAGACAGTTATTATTATTGAGGAGATTCCTACTATTGGTGCAGAATCCACTTCCTCGGGGAAGCACCTCGAACCTTCTTAAAGATGAGGAAGAGGAGTCTTAAAGATGTAAGTTACCAGGAACACAGATTTATCTGATAATAATGCAACATGATTTGTCGTCGTCAAAGGAATATGCAGGTATTTTTCCAAGGAAAGGATAGGCCAATTTGTATGACATCTACGAATCCATATTGCTATTTGCAATTCTGAGTATTTCCTGATTGAAAGACCCCAAAAAAATGATCGATCGAGGTCAGATTTATTGACAGTCATATGTATTACACTGCGCCTCCGGGAGTGTACTTCATGGCATTAAAAGTGTCTTGTATCTTTGTTAGAAACATCCTTAGGCTATA
The DNA here is from genome assembly GCA_963859945.1 of Euplagia quadripunctaria. Lineage (NCBI taxonomy): Eukaryota > Metazoa > Arthropoda > Insecta > Lepidoptera > Erebidae > Euplagia > Euplagia quadripunctaria. The sequence goes on from OY982561.1 coordinate 19,639,248, forward strand.
GCGACTGTTTGCCGTTAAGCGGCATGTATTTTTGATACATTAATTGTATACAAATTCCTGTCCTAATTGCCAATTTCGATGTAAATATCTTCACAGTTCATAAAATCAAAACCAACGAATCCACTAAAAGAGCCTCTCGGGGTTTGGCTTAGGCCTAAGGGTTAGGCATAGTAGCTTTTGACTAAGCCTTATCTCAAAAGCAGTATTCAAAGAAAAGAAAAATATTTATTTTCACGCATCTTGAAAACTTGATAAATTACGCACTAAATCTGAATCTCGGTTTCCGCAAGCCTATGTGATAAACTGATAAATGACGTTGCAAGCTATCTGCGTGTCTAAAATCAAGCTAGTTACCTATTAAGTACCAAACAAGGAATATTTCCTATTTGGCTTGCACAATTTTTTTCATTAGAAGTAGAAAATAATTGGCCAATCATTATAGCCGGTAGCTTACTATTAAACAGCATTGGATTTTTATTTATATCGATAGGTAACCGATTAGGCAGTACATAACATAATTATTCATTTTAACGGCGGTATATTTATTCGGTATACAGTTACACATTCATACGTCGAAATCATTTCAAAGGTGAACCGATAACTATTTACTGTCAGGTATGCAGAAACTAGTAGCACAAATCTTAAAATAAATGTTAGTAGACTTGGAATGAGTTACTGAAATATTTTACGCAAGAATGTGCGAATCATTTACAATTACATACATATATCAATCGGTATGATTGAAATTTTTAAATTGGATACTAATATCATACGTGCTGTCACTCGCTAGATAGTAATAGCCTAATAGTTTCAACACACTGCACTGCTTAAGGCTGTTATAGAGGTACGTTTTAAAAATATTTCAAAAAGGTAATAACTTAAATAATACCTACTGTCTCTCTTACATCTGATTCTAATTTTAAATATGCAAATAATATTATCTTTATCACCATCAACGACTAGACCTTATCTCATTAGTCAGCACAATTTTTCTCTTCAACTCTGCATGCTCCCTTTTCACTGTCGTACGTATACCTAGTTTATCCATCCTTTTCGAGTCGCCTACTCCAGATGCTACTACTAAATCGTGCATTGATTTCTTCATCACTTGACTGTCAGCTCTTTACATAACAGTCGATTAAAAAGTCTAGACCTCTTTGGTTACCTTCACTACTTGATATGAGTAGTTGGCACTATTCTACTTTCAAACTTTTTTACACATTTGTATTGAATTCGTTAGGAATATAATATAGTTTAAACATGGAAATATAGATTTTCTTATGTTCAGTTGCTATTTTTTCAGATTTCAAAACAAGTTATTTTTGCGTAAGTTTACCGATTTATCGGCGTTGGTACTGTATTTAGTTAGGAAAAAAAAAAGTTAAAACTAGAAAATCACGTGATTACGGTTTAACTATAACATTATGTAGATATCAAGAAATGGCATATTGGATGCACGGATCCCACCATAATCTCACTCTTATTTATACGGATTATGTACTGTATACTGTAGTTATATGTACGGATATACATATAACTCCAGAAAAAACAATAGTGAGGTCGTATTGAATTACAACAATAATTACAAGTTAGAAGACTATACATAACAGAAGAGTGCGCTAGGCGTCAAACAGCCTATAATGCGTAGCGGTATTCATACAGTAAAGTCGTCATAAGCGAGTGAGCACCGCGGTCGTATAATACGCCCAACAATGTACTACATACTACACATAACAGCTTCTTCAGCTAATTAGAAAGTGGTTATTAAATGCTTAGGTTATGGTTGTTGAAACCTGGAACTTTTTATCCCGCTAATATTATAAATGTGAAAGTTTGGATGGATGGATGGATGTTTGTTACTGTCTCACGCCACAACTACTGAACCGATTGCTATGAAACTTGGTATGTAAATAGCTGGAGACCTGGATCACCAGAACTTTACGTGAAAGAAGAGTCGGGGGGCAACAACACTTTATGCGCTCCTCTCATATTGTGAGAGTTTATAGGTCTCGGTAACCACTCACTATCAGAAGGGCCATGTAATTATTTTCCACTTTAGATAAAAACTATAAAGAAATCAACTGTCTTAACACTCGGAACAGTTGTTTTGTGGAATTAAATACATGTCCAGATTTTGCGTACATTCAATAATACGGGAACACTTGAAGCTGAAAAGTTCCAGAAGAATATCGCAGATAGGAAATATAGAAATCTGAACATTTATTTATTTAAAGTAGTGTTGATAAATACATTTTAAAAGGCAAACCGAAAGGAAAGGATGAATATCCATATCCACCGAATGCAAATTTGTGGATATGAATATAGTGTGGATACTCTATGGTGGTTGTGAATGTGGATGATTGGAAAGCGTTATGTAATGTTTGTACCAATGTTTGTCGCCGTGAAAGGGGTTGGCCTTTATTATGGTGCGAGTGCGTCCACTGATTGATATCCTTCAAGTTATTAGAGCATTGAACTGTGACACGTTACAATTAGAGTTGCGAACTGACCGTTAGCGGTAATGTACGTAGTTCAGGAGAAATCGACGAGGGTCATCGACATTCGATATCGCTACTGGCTAACGCTGAAAATTAAAGCGAATTTTCAATTGAAGCAGCATTTAGCACAATCAATTATCGAAATGGAATTCTTTTTATGGATATCGATGCCGTCTTCAATATGAGTTTTGAATGTTTTAAACCATATGATATTTTCATGGTATATTTTGTTTCGGTCATTTTTCATAAAAAAAAACAAAATATTCTTTTTGGGTAAATGATAAACACGAGCCAGAAAGAAACGATCAGTCATGCATATAATGTTATATGTAAATGTGTCATGATACGATAATGATTAATTGCTGCAACGACAGACGTTAAACGTCTGTCGTTGCAGCAAGACTACTTAATACTGAAATGTTATGAGGAGAACTCTGTAGGTTCTTATGCTAGAAAGATACAATATATAGATGAACCCATTAGGTTCTGAACTATAGACATAATATGTACACATCATATAATTATTGACATAAGCTTACGGTGTCAGTTGCAAATGACGGTATCTTTGACACGATAAAGTAATAGGAGTCATTAGACGTATTTAATTACAATTAAATCCATTCATTGACATAAATCTTCAGTGTAATAATACGTTGTAATTAGGTACGATTTGACACGCCCGCCTTTGGCGTCTCCGCCCATCGTAGATATTATATGAATAGAAATAAATTGATATTACTTTAGAAACCTTTGCTTTTTGTTGTAGATTAATATCTGAAAAAATTCTAAATGTTAACACAGGTAACGTCGCCTGTATTACTTCATATTACGTGTTTTTTCTCCTGCAAACAAAACGTGCACGAACGAACCAACAAACAATCGGCATTCAATAATAATGATTGATCAACCACAGCACACGATAACACTAAACCACAACACATGATATGACAACTTTTGTTTGTTATGAAACTCGCGAATAAATGCAGTTGAATAGCGTACTTGCAAATATCAAACAAGGCGTGATGTATTGGCATGTGGAGTAAACCGTACAAGGGTGCGCGTGCGACTGAACCACCAGATGAGAGAATACCGCCGTTGCACCACCACGCATTGTCAACATAACCGTGGAAACCAGCTAACAGTGATTTACGCAATCTATTATATACAGAAGATACGAGATAGCATTTAGGTTGCGATTATTGCCCGACGCGCATTATATAGAACAAAACAATAGTTGAGCTTGATTATAGACTGAAGAAAATATTGTGGGAACTCAACGTGATTGGTATGGACATTGAGGTTAAATGTAAATATATTATGCATTTTTAAAGACTACTAGCATTAACTAAGTCTTTTTTTTAAACAACAAAATTGGCAAACAAGCTCACGGTCAGATTAGGTACTGTAAAGTTTCATATACAGGAGCGGTACGTAGTCAACGGCAGAGGCTGTCCGTCGACAGCCGTCGGAAGAAGTTGTCGCAGTGTCGGCGGAAATCGGACCTTTAATAACGCTTGCAGTTTAAGCTAGCTTCGATGATCTTGATGCTGGCATGTTGATGGCTGAAGCCGGTGCGCAATTATTTTTCCGAGGTGGAAATTGAGCCCACAACCTCTGGGTCAGCAGTAAGGATCACTAACCACTAAACCAACAGGTCTGTCATATGTAACTATCGTGTTTAGAAGCAATAAAACTTTTACGTCTCGTAACAGCCTACTGTTTTAACAATAGACCCCAAGTTGCTATTATGTCAATTTATTACAATAAAAGTTTAAATGTCTTATTATTATCATTTGTTCTCGTTTCATTTGTCAAAGTGACGTCACTAAAGCTAAATGGATCACAATATGTATTACGACGATACACTTCTACTAAAGGCCACTAAGTAATTAAAATACACGTAATATAAACACGTATTATATTGCGCAGAGTAATTATAAAGAATAAACTATGTGTCTATTCAACACACCACTTTTCTCAGAAGATTGTTCTAATTCCCATAGAGGAGCGGACTATGTTTTCATTGCACATACGTTTCCGTCAAAGAATCGTTGGAAAATAATTTCATTTCGCAAAGGTTCATAACGTAAGTAGCTTTAGCGTGTTTCTGTCACTTTGCATAGGTTTTGTGTACCTAAGCAATATATCAGAAATGAATGTTCGTTTATTGGGTAAGATCAACAAAACCTTTGACGTGTAAGTACTATGTACTGGTGAATGGTAAATCGTGAACGTTTCGACGATTCGCTACTGTCTTTGCATTGTTAAAAGCAAATGTGTAGATGATTGGTAACAAGCTTTGACAAAAGGAAATAAAGGGTATCGTAGAGAACAAATTACAAGAGAGCGTACGAATGTATACTTTTAAAGCGTTAGTTACTATGTTGAGTATGATATTAACTTATATAAGTACTCGACTCCTATAGGATGACAGAGCTAGATGGGGTCGGTAATGCGCTAGTGGCGGTTCATAGACATCGGTAATCGCTTAGAGTCATAATGTGCTTGTTTGACAGATTACTTGTATTAAAAGTACATGATATTTAATCTTATGTGTATACCTAGAAACTATTTACGCTTAAATTATATATGTAATACTAGGTGTTGCACAGTACAATCCCACGAGAACGTGTTTGCTTCGTTGATTAAAGGATTTTCAAAATAAAAAACAGTTATGTAGTATAATATAAATACATAGTAGCGTAGTGCGATTGTCAAAGCAAAAGTTGGTTGGAGATACGAGTATAAATAGTTTCTAAGTAAAGAAAGTTTACATTAGGTTAAACCAAGTGTGCTTTTAGCCTTGATTGCCTCAGTTTCCTTAAAATCTAAATACATAAATATACTGGTTCTAAATTACCTTTCATATTTAAGTTGCCAGAAAAAAGTCTGTCATTACGTAGTATTTATTTAGAATTATTATATAATGTAAATAAATTGTAACGAGGCTATCTAACGCAATAAGAATTAATAGAAACTAAAGTTACCGTATTCAAACATACAAACTAATATTCTCTAGAGCTTTGTAATATTAGAGTAGTTTAAGATTACAATATCCAATTAGATAATAATTATAATTGACATGATAATAGACCGACTCATAAAAACCTTCGATAAATATGTACAGGATAAATAGATTCACACCTTAGCCGGTCACGAAACAGCAAATATAAAATACTGCATCCTGTTTTGGTATGACTGACCTGTTGGTCTGGTAGTGATCCTGTGAGCCAGGGGTCTACGGTTCGATTCCCACCCAGGACAAATAATTGTGTGATGAGCGTGATAACTTGTTTTGTGTATGGGTAAAATTCATCTATAACTAGCAACCCGGCCCGGCTTCGCACGGGTAGCAGAGACATCTTCAACAATCATCAACATATTTAAATCTATTTACAAATTATACATCTAAATCTTCCTCATCAGTGTACTATTAGTAAAAACCGCCTGAAAATCCGTTTAGCAGTTTTCCAGTTTATCGCGAACAGATAGACAGACAGACGCGGCAGGGGATTTTGTTTTATAATATGTAGTGATACGTATGTACTTTGAAATATATGAGTATGTTTATCAGCAGTCTGGTTACTATAGTACAGGCTCTGTCTGGTGTTTTAGTCGGTTCGATTCCGATATACCACTTTACCGTTAGCTCCGGTAAGGTGATGAGCCATGGGGGTTTCCACACGATAAAAAAAAGACTCTGCCTAGTATGAAGAAGTGAAGTTATTATTATTATTATTTATTTATTATTTGTACACAAAACCGATCAAAATACGTCTCATTTTGCTAAGGACATTTTACCCGTATATATTATAGCTCACTGTAACGATTCTATGACGTAAATACACGTGTATAAGTAAGATAAGTTCGTAACTGACGAATGTGGTGGATAACTTGGTTACTCTAAGAAAAAAAAAAGTTAAAACAAAAACACCAAAAAATCACGCTTTAATGGCAAACAGAATATACATCCATCACCAGGCTATCGTTACAAATGCCAATCTTTTAGACTTGTCAAAATGAATCACATGACTTCAAACTCGAGGGGTTAAGTAGCCACTGAACAGTTCAACTATTCATTTACTGGCTCCATCATCACATCAGCTCCAAGATGCCAAATTATAGTATTGTCCTCCAAACTACATATACATACAAAGTTTAATTTCGATGCGACAATTAGAGGTAGGTTAAAACTGGCATCAAATTTGTTTACACAGTTACAAGAGAAACTAATAAAAAGCGTGTTAAAAACTTCTAAAAGGAGATACCCCTATTGCACACCACACCATTACCAAAAACATACCCCAACATCATCTAGCGAAGACGAGCTGAACTACGGAGTAACTACTAATCCTGCATCGCGCTATGAGAGTTCTTGCGCCGATTAGTATATTTACAACTTCCCAACAACGACTGTTGGGCCGCGGTCCGCCAGGCCTGATCACCTAGCCTGGTCGGAAGATCCTCCCTTTGTGTTGGAGGGACATTACACCCGTTCCTCCACACTGATATTTCATCTATCTAAATCACCTATTTAAATTTTACACAATAAAGATAGATATAGAGATAAAATATATAAGTAATTATATAAGTAATTAATTGCTTTATATTATAGGCCTGGATACGTTAGTTTAAAAAAAAAACTTGTAAAAGGGATGGGTATTTCTAACATTAAACTCTTCGATGATGATGATTCCTAAGAACCTTGAATGTATGAATTAAGTGCAATGGAAACGCTTCTAGATAGTAAGTTAATAGTCGCAACTACACAGAGGCGCATACAACAGTTGAATTAAACAAACGGACACTTGAGCAACTGTAATAATCTTCAACACATACACAGACAAATGGATTTAAGGCGAACTGCTGTGCGCATGTATGCATTCTTCTTAACAGAACTGATTAATGACTTATGATTAACAGACATATGTTCATTTCATTCATTGAGCAGCTTTAAGTGTTATAAGTGCTGTGGAAATACTTTCCTTTTCGATGTTGATAATTATGAAAAATAGTTTTGTGAATATCGTTCTACCTAATACAACAGTTAAGTTTATAAGTACCTGGAAGACCGAGCTTTGCTCAGTAGCTTTTTGTAAAATCGTATTTTTTTTTCTAAAATTGCATTTTTACAGGAAATACAACTATGTAGTTGAACTTAAAATGCAAAACTGTATCTGTACACAAAATTTTATCAAAATCCTTGGACCCGTTTGCTAGATTCAGATAATATATATATACAAAAATAGATCGTTTAAAGGTATTAGATTATATTACTCTATAAGAAATTGAACAGTTTTGTAACTATCATATATCTCTTCATACAACTGATCAAATTAATGAATATAAATTAATAAAACCATAGGACCAAGTCAAACATATGAAAATATAATAAAAATATTAAATTTGTAGAAAACATGACACAGGTCAGAAGCATTCAAGATGGAGGTAGCTCGTGAGGTGTATAAGTATTGAACCCAGTGTTTTCACGTGACGATCAGATATTACGTATTCTGCCATCCGGGCAATGTGGCCTATTTTTCTTACCCGAATAAGGTTTCTATATTATAACTCTAGCCGCGTCCAGCGGTTTCACCCGCGTAAGTCCCGATGCCGTGATAATATCGGGATAAAAGTAACCTATGTGTTAATCCAGGTCTCCGGCTATCTACGTACCAAGTTTCATCGCAATCGGTTCAGAAGTTTTTGCGAGAAAGAGCAACAAACATCCATACATCCTCACAAACTTTCACGTTTATAATATTAGTAGGATTTAAAAGGTTATGCACTTACCACCGAATAGATTATTTAATTATAGATTAGAAATTATTTCGATGATATAAATTTACATAATTATTACAATTGCAAACATATTTTCATATACATATAAAGGTAATTAATACTTACTCTAGATGTTAAGAAGAGATACTCTAGAGAATAAGACTTCTTCGTTGGTCTGTTTGTGTTTGTGTGCGATCGTATCACTGGTTCCACTATTGTATTAGGGTTTTCTGTTAGAGCAATTTTTAATAGGAGTCTGGTAAAGTACTTCGCAGCCATCTTTAGGCTCACCTTTATTGGATGGAACCATAAAATTTGTTGACGAATGAACTGATCAGAAATAAACCGGAGTAAGTATATATAATACTTTTCAGAAAAAAAATTAAGGGACACAATTAATCTTATTATTATTATTATTTCAGGATAAGCATGCCGAAGTTTCAATGGGCTGACTACGGACCGACGGCCGTTGGAGCAGACGGGTCCTAGAGTGGAGACCGCGAATCGGTAAAAGGGAGGTAGGACGCCCCCCAGCCAGATGGACTAGCAGGGGTAGACTGGATGCGGAAGGCGGAGGACCGGGTGCTGTGACGTACATTGGGAGAGGCCTATGTCCATCAGTGTACTATGATAGGATTATTGATGGAATTAATTAAAATCTAACATGATCTTTTTCATAGTTAATGTGTATCTTATCTGCGACTTATAAGCTCTTTAATTGCTAATCAGAAGCATATTCTCAAATTTCATATCAACCAAATGAAAGGAGAGTATAAATAAATACATAATTATCTTTGGACACTTAGAAACATAATTACCCTAATTATATATTAACACGGGAATTAACGCGAACACGAAAAGGTATTACACGGTCACAGGCTGACTCAGCCTGTGACCGTGTAATAGGTACTAGTGCAACCTGGTCGAAACGTCAGGCAATTCAGAGGTATGTAATACCTTTTCGTGATCGCATTAATTTCCGTGTAAATATATAATTATGTCATACCCTACTTAGAAGTAAAAAAAACAAATAAAGAACTCTTAGAATGAGGACTCGAACCTGTAACACCAGGTGCGCAGGCTTCTATAAAACGACCATTTAATCCATTGCACATTAAATACAGTTGTTAATCAGTCAAACAAGTGTTCCAACAATGTATAATGACGTTACGTGAAGAGGTACTTAATACAAGTAGGCACGCTTACTTAAAGCACCGCGTGTGAACGTACACCAGACATCAACGAGTTACATCATTCTGTCATTCTTAAGATACTTCTCTAATGGATGTTTCTGTATAAAATATTAAACAAAAACACGTACACTAATATTTATAAAGATTTATGGTGAATCCTTTAGGTTTTGTAATATATTTCATATCGTTTTATTGGAGTTTACTCCTTAAGAATCGATTTTCATATAAGGCGCCCGGTATGAAAAAAATATGAAGAGTAAAATTTAGTGATCGGAGGGAAGCGTAACGCTTTAACGCTTTGTTGTGCTTTTTGTGCTTTATTGGAGTTTACTCCTTATCCTCGACGCATGTAAGTAGATATGTGTATATACATATATATAGAATTTTATATATATAAATACATATATTTATGTATATATATATATATATATAGAATATATACTGTGAACCTACAGAAAATTGTAAACTCCAGTCGTGGGTCGGAGCTGACACACACCTTTTTTTTTTGTAATCAGGAGCGTATTAAGAAAGACAAAATGTTTTCCTAACTTATTTTATAAAATTCATACAAAACATAAAAGGGAATTGAAGAATACGATTATGATACGATACTTCAACTGGAGAATCAGGTAGATTTATTTTAATGGGATAGGGGCAAACGAGCAGACGGGTCAACTGATAGTAAGTGACTGCTGCCGCCCATGGGCACCTGCAACTCAAGAGTTACAAGTGCATTGCCGGCCTTTAAGGTGGGAGGGAAGTGGGGAAGAGGTGGAGAGGGGGACTCACTCGGCGAAAAAACAACGAAGCATTGCTTCACTGTCGGTTTTTTGTGAGGCCGTGGTCTCACTCCGGTCGAGCCGGCCCATACGTGTAGGTAACATTGACTTCTTTTCTTCTAGATATCCTCTAGCTATCATAGCACCGTCTACGGCTTATACAAGCAAGAAGTCGTTCAATTTTTGAGGTTTACTCCTTAGAATCGATTTTCATATAACGCCCCCGGCATGGAAATGTTATGAGGAGTGAAATTAGTGAATAAAAGCGTAAACTGAAAAACATTACGTTTACTATGACTTTGAACCCATGTATGTGTTTAAAAGAGTGTGTGTGTGTGTAAATTTAATTGTATTGTAATATAAACTTCAGCCGTGCGTCGAATAAAAGATAGCGAGAGATATATTCCGGTATCGCGGGGGGCTTCACAAACATTCAAACAACGGACACAAAGAACATCCAGACTCGGAACAATTATTTGTGGATCGCACAAACTTTTATCCCGCGTAGGATTTGAACCAACAACACTCGGCGCAACGTAGTGGCGAGGTGACCACTTAAACCATTGTGCCATCCCTGCGGTCATACTAAACAGCGTCTACATAGTCGTCATATATGCCACCAACATCATCTAGCGAAGACGAGCTGAACTACGAAGTAACTACTAATCCTGCATCGCGCTATGAGAGTTCTCGCGCCGATTAGTATATATACAACTACCCAACATCAACTGTTGGGCCACGGCCCGCCAAGCATGATCACCTCGCCTGGTCGAAGGATCCTCCCTTTGTGTTGGAGGGACATAACACTCATTCATGTTATTTTCGAACATGAACGCGCCTTTACTTAGCATTACAAGATGTTGGTCTCTTCATTTCCAATAACCTATATCTCTAATCAGATAATCTAATAGTCTTTCCGGTGCAACGCCAAATGGTCTTGAGACTCTTACACAATGTTGTATCGCAATCAGTCGAAAGAAATGACTATTGTATATTAATCTCCCAACACTGGGAATAACGCGATCAGATCTCAGATAATTAATTGCTATTTTAATTATTCTGCACTTTGAGATTTTGAAATTTGCATTATAAGTACGGTAGGTACTGCGAAATATGGGAAATGTCGGTTTTTATAAACCACAGTGATAAACAAGCACACTTGCACTGTGTAACTTTTTAAGAAGCAGAGTTGTGCTTGAATTTGAACCTGCCCTATTAATTTATAAACTTTCGCGTTCCGTCTTTATATATACGGGAACTAACGGTAATCAGGTAATTCAGAGGTATGTAATACCTATTTCGTGATCGCGTTAATCCTCGTACATACACATAATTACCCCTAACTGCTGACGAGTCGCCAGTGCTGGCAACAAACAAGTGAAACCACCGGTGTTGTTTGCAAAGTGATACAGTAACACAGTGTGATGCTGCAATAGAGGTTTTAAGCCTTTTATTAAAAATCAGCAATCGTTTTTTTTTATAGAATTGGGGACTAACAAGCAGACGGGTCAGCTGATGGTAAGTGACTACCACCGCCCATGAGCACCTGCAACTCAAGAGCTACAAGTGTGTTGCCGGCGTTTAAGATGAGGGGAGAGGAAGGTAAGTAAGAGGCGGAAAGGGAGAGTGGGGGAGGGGACAGGAGGTGGAAAATTCGGAGAGGGAATGGTTAGGACTTCCGGTAACCCCAGTCACTCGGCGAAACACAATACAAGCCTTGCTTTACAACCGATTTTCTGTGAGGCCGTGGCATCACTCCAGTCAAGCCGGCCTATACGTGCCGAAGCAAGCCCCTCCCACGAAGTAAAACTACTCTAAAGTAATCTTACTACTAACACATTAAACCTACTACTAACTCAAATATTTCCTTGTTTTGTTATTTAGGCTCTTAAACCACAAACCCATATCGGCTGTAAACAACTAATATGTAAAAGACGCGTGAAATCTCCAAAATAATGTCCGAACACAGTAAATTAAGTCATTTAAGTTTCAAAAATGTTGTTATGAATTTATTAATTTAGAGATTTTCCCATGATATTCCAGCTTGCTCTTAATACATTTAAAGTTTGCTAAACGAAGAATAAATTAAATCATTTACAAATGGTTTTGCAATTTGTTTATAAAAGAAGATGGTTACGAATGAGACTAAAACATTTTTTCACCCAAAATAAATTCTCCTATCTTCTCTTCAAGTTATATTTAAAAAACAGCCCCAACGAGGGATTAATTTTGGTGTTCCGTATTAGGTACAATTAATACAAAATTCTCTTAAACTCAAAGCAACTATCAGTAAATTATTTTTTGTCTCGGGTTGTGATCGAAGCCATAAACCAGCTAACAGGGGTATACGGGAAATCAAAGTTAAAAAAAAAACAAAATAAAAAAGAATTATATGTTATGCAACGTTATGTCTCATTGTCCTGACACTTAACATTAACTTACAAGCAATGTTACCAGAAAATTGTAAAAAAGATCATGTTTAAAACTCCTCACAATTTGAACCTGATGATTGATTTTAAGAAATTCTTTCTGTATATGAAGCGTTGTAACTGTATTAAACATAATATAATACAGCACGGGATGTAACGAGATGTTGGTGACCATGACCAACACAACTTCAAGGAAACATCGAGTTGAATGTTATTGGTAGGTAAATAATTCATGATTGCATTGATTCTCTTAATTTCTTGTCGCATTAATTCAACGCGAGAGTTTTGAAGATATCCTCAAGTCCTTCCTCATCCCAGTCATAAGTACGTAAGTCTAACAATGATTAAATATTAGTATATAATATTTATTACGATTTTTTTTAAAGTGCACGGGGCCTTGGAAAAGAACATTTTTCATCATGAATATAACAAAAAAAATAACGAAACTATTCCTGAAGGCAAACCTGATAAACTATATAATTTATTCAATATAAAGGCATACAATATAAATATGTTCTTATATAATGTACATATATGTATACAGTCCACCCGTGACCACGTCAGTTAACCAAAAGGTGTCATACGTTATATATGTAAATATTGATTATCGAAATTAAGTCCCGATTTATACATGAAATATTAAGAAATTTATACACATGTAAACAAATACAATAAAATATTTTTACATGTTTTTGGTATTAAATTATAAGTCTGTTTTGTATTGACGATATACGGGTGTAAGTATCAATAGATTCACAAAGAGAAATGAGTGCTAACGTTCATAAGTAAGATGTTCCACATTCAGTTATGATGTTTCAAAACCAATTAATGAGTAAGTTTAACTCACGAATTTCTTTGATGAGTCAGTATTTCGGTGAGAGGCAATACTAGATCTACACCACAATAAATCTGAATAAAATAACATGTTTATAAAAATGGCCGTTATGTAATTGTGATCCGTGACTTGTTTTTAGTCAACTATTTTTGAACTTTGGACCAAAAAACGACATTACACACATTTTGAACATTACATTACGAAATAAACATTTGTGATTGTTATTGGTTGAAATATTTTATCCTCGAATTGATATGAATCATTCTAGTCAACATTTTACCTTCGACAAACGATAGAAGTAATATAAAATACTAGCAGGAAAAGTATTAAAGAAAAGATATGTTGTTTATATATGTACGTTGAAGTTGTTCGTGATAGGAGCTACTGTACTGATGTTAAACGCATCATAAGTAGACTTAAAATCCAAAACAAAATGATATCGGTAATGAGGCAAATATTGTCAAAACCTAGTAAGTCCGTCTTTCGCCATCGTGTTGCATCGTATTAAGCACAGGACTGATATTTTCAGTTTTGTGGTATTAAGCGTATAGGTATCCCTTAAAAAGAGATTTACCTAAACAAACATGTATATTAGAAGCCCTTTAATTTTATATAATCATATTTATATTAAAGAAAATTAAAATGCAATCTGATTATGTAAAGTTACGATCATAAATCATAAAATACTCGTATGCCTACAACTTTTACACAAAACAATTAATTAATAAAATATGTTTTGTGCTCACTACGCCTACTTTAGATGCTGCACACGTAAAGTTATGTATAAATGTATTCTTTAGACATAACAAATCAATACAAAACGTGTTTAATTCCATAACTTCGATGAAAATGTATTCATTAGTAAAAAGATTAATATAATGAATTTAAAACTCGTTTATTCCATAATCTCAAAGGAGATAAGTATAAAGCCATTAAAAAGGTATGTAAATATACGATATTTACATACTTAACATCGAACAAGTTAAATAAAATATTGGAGATAGACTCGTTCATTAGATAGTCGTAAATGGATTATGAAAATAAAAGATGTCTCATAGTACAACATTCCTTACTATTTCTTTTTAACTGTTTTTGTAGAATATGGTAATTACATAATCATTTATGCTCGTATAGAATATACATCGCAATCGATAATACCAGTCTGCTTTCGTAGATATGTGTCCACTTTAAAACGCCTACGTGGACAAGTGGACATCTGGTTGACATATAATAGGCTAGTCGTCGCAATATTCATATCCTCTCTCTACTTTATAACATATTGTTCAATCCCCTTACTCCCTCTTATCTCAAAGAACGTTTTAGGTTCCTACGTGACACACATTCAAGATTGTTGAGATCATCGGAAAGCTTAAAACTTCAAATATCAGTGCATACAACAAAATATACTGATAAATCTTTCACAGTTGAAGCAGCGCGTCTCTGGAATGCCCTACCAGTTTCTATTAGGCAAGCACAATTGTTAGGATCTTTCAAAAAAATGTTAAAAGAATACTATCTGCAAACTTATGTCTAAGATAATCTATATATAATCTAATACTATGCACAATTATAATGTATGTATTTAGATGTATGTGTATATATATATATATATATGTATTTGTGTATATGTAAGTATTTGTGTATACGTATGTAGTTGTATGTATGTATGTTTGTGTAAATATGTATGTGAGCATATACTAGTAGCAGGTACATATTAGTACAAATCAGTACATATTATATATTTGACACCATAACCGCCCACACTAAATCATTACAGTCCTGTCCAACCAAAGGTTGCCTAGAAGATATTGCTTGTTGTGATAAGGCCGCCTTGTGCATTTTATTATTGTTATTATTATTTAAATAATGCACTAGCAGATCCTTGATCTGATGCATGCATATCCCTGCACTTGTGTTTAGGTTTGTTTTTTTTTTAAGTGTTCATCAAGTCTATTTTTAAAACTGTTCACTGATTGTGCACTAATTACATTTTCTGGTAAACTGTTCCACATGGTCACCACCCGATTTGGCAAAAAGTATCTTCTAGGATTGCTAGCAGACGGAGACGTGGCAATCTTCAATGAGTGTCCTCTTAACTGGATATTTGGATTCATAGTATAAAGATTGCTGATATCTCTTACATTGTAGTGTCCAATTAATATTTTAAATGTTTCTATCAGATCTCCCCGTTGCCTACGTTGTTCCAATGTAGTCAAGTTAAGTTCACTAAGACGTTCTTCATAGGTTTTGTTTTTTAGTGAAGTAACCATTTTTGTAGCCCTTCGTTGTACTTTCTCGAGCATTTCTATGTCTTTCTTGAAGTATGGATTCCATATTTGGAATGCATACTCCAAGAGAGGACGGATGTATGTTTTGTAAATTTTTAAAAACAAATCTTTTGTAATGACGTTAAATGCTTTTCTTATCACATACAACGTGGAATTGGCCCTCTTCACTATATTTGTGATATGTACATCCCACTTGAGGTTATGTGTGATTGATTGAGGTTATGTTTAAGTTGTTTTTTATATGTATATATATCATGTGTTTGGTGTACAATAAAGAGTACTATCTATCTATCTAGTTTTAGGAAAAAATAGAACACAACTGCGTTAACAATATTAAATTAATGGCGAAGTATTCTAAAATATTTTCTTTTAATAAATGAATGTAGGTACATTTTTAAATCCCTGAAATTAGGTGACACACTAATAGTAGAATCTTTAGATTTAGATTTTTTTTAAACTACATGAATGGAGTTGTATAATTATGTGGAAGGAGGTAGTGCATTACAAAAAAAGCGTTAAAATTTGTAGATGTTATATTCCTTTATATTTGTTTAGCAAGCGCAAGCAAGTTCTCAAACCCAAAGCACTTCAGTGCTATATTTAATTAAACCATTTTAAGCCATTTTCAGACCCCCTCTAACTCAGGATCGGATAAACCTATTGAAAAGAAATTTCGTGTACGCTGTAAGGGCTTTCCTACTACACCATAGATACATCAGAACTCAAATATTTTGAAAGTGATTGACTGACAGATCATCAAAAATCGATTTCTCCACGTCTAGGCCACTAACAAAAAAAAATACCGTTGAAATGAAGGACATTTTCTTTAGTCTGGCGTTGATTAATTCTATGTGTGAATCATGAGCAAGTTGCGTACTGGCTAGTTTGACCAATTAAGAAAAAATAAACGCAAGAGAAAGAGATTTAACATACACATGAATGTATTCGAGAATGTAATCACCACGATAGCTGTGATGAAGTAATTTTCCAGTTTCTCAAACTAAATTTAACGCGTTTCCTACCGGTTACCCTTTAGACATAATCAAATAATCAACACTTATGGAACGAGTCTTGTGTGAACCTAAGAATATACTTGAAATTCCAACTAAGCAACATAATTTGAAAATGTCATGTATACTGATAAGTCTGATAACCTTCCCCTTTTTAGATCAGATACAGGCTACAATTTGAAAAGGTCCCTTTGAACTTGTGAAATGCTACAATCCGCTTGCAAAAAAACATTTGAATCCCACTAGAACTTTCTATCTTTACGTGTCTCGATCAAAAATCTGAATTTAATATTAGAAGTGATCGCCCAGAGCACTGGATTCGACTGTTATTCCTTTTCATACACAATAACTGATCCCATTTTCACACTGAAGCTCATCAATAGTTTTTATATTTAAATAGATATACCTAAGCTGTCATCGTGAGTAATAAGCTTAGCTAGCTTTCGATAGAAGAAGAATCTATGATGCGAAGAGTTTGTAACTAACGCCTCAGGCTATACGCTACGTAAGACATCTCAATCCAATCACAATATTATGACATGAATATCAAGCTACTGAATAATCTGTTTTCTGTTTTATTTATAGTGAACACATATAAATTAGGAACAGAACATGCGGCATGCATTACGCAATGAATAGATTGGGATTCTGTAATTAATTCTTAGATTATAATGATCCGCTACAAATGTGTGAACTAGTGTTGTATTGCGTTTGTGGGTTATTAATCTAAATGGCATATATCCCGAAGTGGGGTGGACCGGTTCCACGCGTGTTGCCTAATGATTTATGTGGATAATATTCATACATTATCATTTTACAACTTTAGTTTAGGACTAAACGATAAGGAGATTATAGATTACGAAGATTTAGATGTTTGATTAAACTGTTTAAAGAATAGACTCATTGTCAACCTGATCTGATAGTACTTAATTTTTCTTTACAGTTTTTTTTTTAAAAGACGACTCCCGCATTAGGAATAACTGCTGTGTCGCGGGGGACTTTACAAACACACCAACTACGAAAACAAAGAACACCCAGACTCGGGTGGGAATCGGACCCACGACCTATGGCGTAGCAGTCAGGGTCACTAACCACTAGACCAACAGGCCAGTCTTTAGTTAATTGATGTAGATTATGGTAAGGGCACCTAAACAAAGTATAACAAATATATCTTTATTACAAAAAAAAGTAGTGAAATTGAGTAATGAAAAATATAATTATATTTTGGCATATTACACTGCGCAATTTTTTTGTAAATACTTACATATTATATATGGAAACACCCAGACTAATTCAAATAGACACAATTGTGTTTACAAATATTTGCACTGATCGGGAATCGAACTGCGACTTTTGTTGTTGTAGTCAAATGTTGTTGTGGCGCAACATAGGTAGTCAGTAAGTGTTCAGAATGTTTACACGAAACTCAAAGAAAAACTTTAAGTCACATTTCGCCACATCACAAACACAAATTTGCGTGATCCACAAATAATTGTCCCGAGTCTGGGTGTTCGTTGTGTCCGTTGTTTGAATATGTCCTAGTGCAGGAGTTGTATTTTAATTAAAAGAAGAGTGCTTAGGGAAGTCTAACCGATATTTTTGGTGTGTAAGAACGCCAGAACTCTAAACGGTTGACATTACACAAGTATTACGAGTATTAACAGTAACCAGTGGCTATTTTTAATTGTATTTATTAATAAAATTACATATACTTGTAATACACGTATACTTACAATTATAAAAAAAAACAACGTACTTATTTAAAACCTACAGCAATTTTAAGTCTGGATTTGATTTCTTTACACATAATATCTATATCTAAACAAGCTGTCCTATAATTTAAATAATAATGGTTAATAGAAACAGATTATAATATATAATAATATAAAATGGAAATCAATAATTATATCTACCGAGGACAGTTCCAGACTAAGAATTGTTACAATCGTAATCCTTACTAATATTATAAATGCGAAAGTAACTCTGTCTGTCTGTCTGTCGCCCTTTCACGCCAAAACTACTGAACCGATTTAAATGAAATTTGGTACACAAATAGTCTAGAGCCTGAGAAAGGACATAGAATACTTTTTATTGCGAAAAAAGGGGTGTAAGGGGTTGAAGGGGGGGGGGGGGGTGAAAAGTTGTATGGAAGTATCGTCATATTTAGAGCTAGAAGCTTGAAACTTATTTTTTAGGGTGTTGATTCGATATAAATACGCTATTCCACGCGGACGAAGTCGCGGGCCCAGCTAGCTATTTCTGTCATTATTATGGCTTTATTATTCTGTACATTAACACTTTACTATACAATTATTGTACTAGTTACACTGGTTTGTCACTTGTTTTATTAAATATATGTTACTAATAGTTACAGCTTATATTATTTTGAATATTTTTTCTCCAATTGGTTATTTCCATATAAATTATGTTCTTATTCTGCTCTTTACTCGTCAATTGTACTTGTTCTACTGGTTTTTAATACAATAAAACAAATTTGTATAATTTTTTTTAACAAAATAAAATTGTTTTTGCACTGAGTGGGAACCGAAACCGCTTCCCCTGACCTTGCAGTCGAATGAACTGGACTTGACACCAACAGTATATGGCTTTGTAATTATTTGTAGGTATCTTTAAACGACGAAAAAAAAAGGAGGTTCTCAATTCGACCTATGTAATTTTTTTTTATGTATGTTCATTCTTTTTTTATTAGACAGGGTACCTATACATCAAGTGTGGTCCCATGTCAAGGAAGTTAGGATCTGATGATGGGATCCTGATAAAATTGAGAGAAACCCTCGAAAATTGTAGGAACGAATGGTGTTTCTGTTTACTTTTCGTTACTTAATCAGGTATTTACGTTTAGTAATCATTGCATCATGAAGTTGAGCAGATGATGGATACCATACCTTTCCTAAACAATTAGAAGTTAGATATAAAAACTGTAGTTTTAGTGACAGAAACCACTCAATATGCTTTGAAGAAAGACATTTGATAGTGTTTTAAAGTATTTAGTATTAAATATAATATTAAAAAAGATAGTAGTTGTCAGAGTAATAAAAGACAACGCAAGCCACGAAAATCATAAAATAAAAGCTTTTTAACAAAAAATTAAACCTTATTTAATATTAACCTTATTTACATAAATTATAAATTTTAAAATTTTAAATAAACTAGTTTTGAGTCGGCGCCAAATAATAAAATGATTAATTACCTACGTAAAGCCTTATTTTAGATAATTAATCAGTTTATTGTTTGGTGCTGACTCAAAATTATTAGTTTATATAAAATTTGATAGTTTATATAAATAAGCCCAAAGTTTTATTTTTTTGCTTTTTAGTTATTTTCGTCGGTTTAATTTTTTGTTAAAAAGTATCCACCACCACTCATCACTGTAATCCAATATGAAAAAAGGAACGAAAATGAAAATTTATAAAAGTGAGAGAAACTAATCGCCAGAACCACTCGAGAAACTAATTAGGTATTGTATCTTTTTTTTTAACTCGCGTTTTCTACTTAGAAGTTAGCCTTCTTTTGAGGGCGGAACTTTTGGCCAAGTGTAATTTATGGCACATTGCACATTTTCTCATACTGCCACAATACCAAGTTTAAACATGAGAAGTCCTTGCCTTCAAGGAAATACAAGAACAACTGAGTATTTAGCTGACCATACCAAGGATGGTGAAAAATTTGGAGACACGCACTTTGCTGGTGTGTTTCGTACACATGTCCCAACAAAGTGCGTAACATTGCAAAATTTTATACCTAACTCCCCTGAATAAGCTTGAGACGTTGATACATATGCCTCGAACCAAAAAGACGGTATTGCAGGTACTGTTCATATAAACAAATGTCAAAGTCAGGTAGGTATACTCATTAGC
This sequence comes from Euplagia quadripunctaria, assembly GCA_963859945.1. Taxonomy (NCBI): domain Eukaryota; kingdom Metazoa; phylum Arthropoda; class Insecta; order Lepidoptera; family Erebidae; genus Euplagia; species Euplagia quadripunctaria. Next base: position 19,659,939 of record OY982561.1, read on the forward strand.
ATAAAATCCCATAAATAAATCCATTAAAATTTAATTGTGTTATACCTTTTTAATGGACCTGCAAACATGCACCTTTTATGATTATTAAAATATTCAACTAAATCTGTTCAGTATATCTGGATATCTCCTAGGGTTAACCCTGATGCTGCTCTGTATGTTTGTACCTGTAGGTACACGTATCAATTCACAGGACCATTCAATAACACTATCTTCGATTTTATCTTCTTGAAATATTGTACCCTGTTAAAGTTAGAGATGTACTTAAGGAGTTTTATCGATGAGCCACGTAAGCAGAGCCGGAGCGGAAGAATGTATATTAATGGTCAGTGTGTCGCAATAGTGTTGTGTATCGCAATCGATTCTATGTGACACGGAATAGAAAATCCGACAGACATAAAAAAGACGACAATGTCAAAAGTCAAATATTCATTACCGCGTGTCGGACTAGAATGCCGTTGTTACGAAATTTATGTAATCGGAAGCAACCGCCAGTCGTCACCGATTCAACATTTTCACTACAAACATGTTGTTACTACGGCTCAAAATTATGCTACTAATCAAATAATCATTTATACTTTTTTATGTACTGGCAATAAAAAATGTATTTGCGTGTTGCAAGACCTAATGTTTTTAGTTCCACATTTGAATTAACGAGGATATAATTGGCAGTGATAAATGTACAGGCTGAGTTTTATATCAACACATATATTATATATTATTACAATTATACATTATAAATATAGAATCAAGAGTGGATCAAAGACTTCTAAACTTGTGCTCGGTGTAAATACAAGTTAAATGTGTTTTTTAATACTTGTGCAAATGGGTGAAGAGGAAAAAAAAGAAAAGTAATTCGTCAAAGTTCTGTAAAATACTTGTTACGTGATAACGCCTTATTTGAGAGCATGATTACCTGTAGAAACTGTCATTGGATGGGTGGACGATTTAATGAATTAATTAATTCAAGATTCATTCATTAAATCGTCCATGTCATCACAATATTTTGATGATAGATTGAGAACGACTAGTTTACAGAAAACTCGAGAGTCGAACAATTCAGAGATCTTAGTGAGATAATCTAAAAAAAACCTCCTCAGATTTATTCCCTCATTGAATCCTACTTGAACAATGTACAATTAAAAATAAAAGTTATAACTGAAGATATTCTGTAGAGGTTCAAATGTTAACAATAAACCTTTAATTTAGCATTTACTAGAGTTATTGATGTTTTCAACTTGTCCGCACTTGCAATTTGACTGCGAAAGAATTTCTCCAAAAGAATCAAATCCATGTTAGACAGTAGTATAATGACGAGTTCATGACGGTAGGTCGACTACTTGAAAATCATACTGTATAAGTATAAGTTATAACCCATCATGAATTCGTTTGTAATATCTATCCGATATTTAAATAACTATGTTGTTATTTAATTATCTTTTGCGTGTATATATTTACGATGTACGATGTATTTGTTACATAGAACTACACAAGTAAAATAATGTAATATTTTTTTATCATAACGAACGTCGTCCAGATCAAAAGAAAGGTTAAGAATTTATAAGTACTTCTGATTTGACAATTTTGACGAAACCTCTACCTTCCTTATACTATTAGGGACATTACAAGCGGCGAGGCGGCGGTAGCGTAATGGTTCAAATTAAGGTAATTAGGGGTTCAAACCCAACCCAATGCACTACCGACGTGTCCTAACACAAGCGTTAAGCTTAGCTGGAAAGGTCAACAAGAGTACTAGTAATGTGGTGACCCATGTTACTTTTATATTAAAAAAAACAGTCAGTCGTAGGACTGCACGTCAGAAGTGAAAACATAACTTCAAAATGTATTTGCATATACATACACACACATCTGTATATATATATATAATTAGGTTAAAAATAAAAAGTAGGTAATAACACAATCTAAATGTATACATAGGGTACACTGGAAGTTCTGAGCTCCTGGCCGCTCATAAATGTTTGAATTTCGAATGTTTTATGTTTTTAAATATAAGAAACTCGGCTCCGTCTTACGAATTTTCGATCAGGGTCACGTGTCCTGACGCGAGTTTAACATTTTTTACCCATCCCAAAAAGTGCACAACGCCGCTAAAGAAGTTTTCACTTCAATAAAAACCTTAGTAAAGGATTTCTAAATCAGTCCAGCCGTTCTCTCGTTTGTTTTTATACGAATGTCGATCTTAGACCAAATTTTCAAACACCTTACAAGGTTACCTATTACATGGCTTATGACGCATTGAAGTATGTCACATAGTACTCTCTCTTTCTCATGTGAAACTATCTTTGGTACTTATGCGATACAGATTGAATGTGGATAAGGAAAGACATTATCTGCGGCGTTAAATAAAATTACATAATAGATATAAACTGTGCAATATGCCAAAAGGTCTGATTACATATGAACTCATAAAGTTATATCTGTCATTAAAAACAAAGTATTCTTCTCGGTTTGTTGGTTAGTGTGTTAAAAACGCATATAAAAATCTTATTTACTTTTAAAAAAATTATTGGTCAGCACACACGTTGTCGCTCGACTGGATTCGACTGGACTTACATTATTTGTCACTTCGCTTTTGTCAGTTTATTAAAGCAATAGGATACGAGGCACCACCTTGGTGACAGAATTTTACGTAGAGTATACAGGATTCAGCGCAAGTTTTCTTTAATTATAATAATATTCATTATTTCTATGGTCCTGTGGCCACCTTACGATAGCAACATAAAAAGTTAAATAGTGCTACAGGACCACATTATAAGATCGTTATCGAAAAAAAAAATGAATACACAGTCGCCACTCTTGGACTCGACCAGGTCGCAGTGTCGCAGATTGGAATAGGCTTATGTCCATCAGTTGACTTCGATAGTGGCTAAAAATATTAAATTGGGTATTGAACCACGTCCTTGCCCTCTTTTTTTACCCAAAGTGGATGTTCCAACAACATCTCCGTAGTCGTCGGGACTAAACCCCTCACCACACAGTTAAATTTAACATTAAGTACGTTCATGATGCAATTGATTGCAAAATTTACTTGCTGATACAAAAAGTTAATAATATATAAAATTGCTTGCAATAGAATAAGCTTGGCCGTGAGTTTTATTGCTAATCTAGCGAATATTTTAAGGTAAAGCGCAAGTGAATTCTACTCAATTTGGACATCAAATCGACATACATAAGTAGTACCACGAGTACTTGTAAAAACGAAAAATAAAATTCACGGCCTAATCTTCTCACAAAGTCCATTGCGAATCTGACTGTAAATTATATGTAAAACATAAAATCTAAATATATAGCAATTAATTGATCTTTACTGATGAGCATTAGTTTTTTTTTGTTTTAACCAAAAAAGAAATAAGATTTTTATTTTCAAGATGTATTATTTCATCTAATGTAAAGAAATACGCATCTTATTTCAGAAGATTATAAAGTATATAATATTTAGATATTCGCAAATCTCGTTGTTCAAGGTTTATTAATAAATATGTATAGGATCACGACCTCACCATAATTATCGCACAACAAATATCATAACATGATAAAGTGATTCGACAACTACATTAAAAGCCAAAGTCATTTTTTATTAAAGTGCTTCAGTAGAATAGTAGGTAGCCTGTGCTTCTCTTTAACACTCTTATCGTATCTTTGAGCAGATGCAATTAGAGCTTTTAACTTCTTCAAAGCTTTTGTCAAAGATTTTTTACTACCTATAGATAATTACATAGAGCGAATATAATTTTTGTAGTACCTTGAATCCACGTAATCAGCTGTTTACACAGATGGTCCTAGAAACGCACGTCTCTTATACCAGTATTCAATAGTTTTGTAATACTGGGTGTTATTTTTTATTAACTTTTTAAGGTTAAATTTCCATGTGGTAAAGATGAAATGTGGCCAAATAACTTTAATTATAACTTATTTGACTACATATAAAAAAGGTGGTTAAAAGTATTTTTCTAATAGTAATTCTCTTAGATTATATATAGGTCCAGATACCGTGACTAGTACAAAAGTCACCGTTTACGTTGAAGCCACTTTTTGGTGCTGTGTGAGTGAACCCCGCCCAACGCGAGTGTCTACATACAATGTTTTTGTTTGTGTGCATTGACGGTTTTACTACCAGTGCATAAAGGTTACCCCAAAATTCAGGGACTTTTTTATTAAACATATTTTTTTTTTGATGTAAGTAATATTAAATAAATACATTTTGAATGTATTTAAATCAGTTACAAATATTCGTTTATTTCATTTTTTCGTTTTTTTCATTTAATTCGTTTAGTTAAAAAGACAAATGTAAAATAAAACTACTTAGTAGGAACTATTTATTTATCACAATATTTTTTGGTTTGTTTTCAAGACATTTTTTTTTAGAGTTTCCTCCTTAAGAATCAATTTTCATATAAGGCCGTATGAAAAAAATATGAGAATAAGAGTAATTTTTTTTTATGGTAAATGTAACATAAAAGTTCTTTTGAGTAATAAAATTAAATGCAACTTTATTCACAGGAACAGAGTAACAAAAGGTATTTTGATAAAATAAAGAATAAAGTAAATGTTTTGCCTTGTTTTCTAGGACTTGGATATATATATATATATATATATATATATATATATATATATATATATATATATATATATATATTTATAAAGTATCAAGAAACTAGCAAAATTTTACAAGTCCTAAGTGCTCTATAGCTTTGTTCGTTAGGAGTAGTAATAATAAGTTATAATACGAGTACAATCCCACAGCTAAAGTTTCGTTTGACGGACACATTGAACTCCGGGTGCTAGAGTTTAGAAATTAAGAAAATTTGAAGGATTCCAGTTTCGCGAACATTAACGTTAAGCATTTTTTCTCGTCTTTCTATAAATAACAAGTTTGGCAAAGAAAAATATATATATACTGCTAGAATGCGTTATGGGTAAATGAAATTCACGTCCTGGCAACATCTCTAGTAATGGCGTCGTAATTTTATTAATTTGAAATTTTGTTCTATTGTTTATAAATACATTAGGAAATAGAATACTTACATATGAAATGTGATGTTCGGACACTTAAGATTTTTTTTTGTATAATTTTTACAGAATGTGACAGCACAAGCAGGCATTTTTAAATATTATAAGTAGTGACTCGAGACGTACTTCAGCGGCGAACGTTCGTTCGCGTGTGACGAGTGAGACGCTTATATTTATATTAGACGCTTGTATTTTTTGGCTTCAGTTTGAGGCACGGATTAGGCATCTGGACCTATATATAATCTAAGGTAATTCTGTATATTATTTGTCGTTTGGTTGGTGATTTTAACCGACGAAAAAACGGCACTCGTGATAATCATTTACCATTTTATATATGTATATGTTTTTTTTAAGAAGAAAGTGTTTATTGTTATAAAATTTTGATAGCTCAATATCAACAATATTCATTTGTTATCAACAAACAAATAGTTCAACATTTCCGGACTTTAGACTTTGGTAGGTTATCATTTTGTAACATTTGTAATCTTCAAAATAAATAACAAAATCATATCTAGAGCCGGAAATAGCAAAATAACATCAAATCAATCATAAAGTATTGACATTATACTTCATCACTGTCAAATAATTAAAGAATATTGCTCGGATTAAATAAATAGCGACGGATATTTTTTGATATGTCCTCTAACTCCTCTAGCATATTATTAGTAGGTATTTGTTACTAAAATCAATTAAATCCACAACAAAGTTTCATCTCGTATTTACTCGTAAACCTACTAATATAATAAACGAGGAAAGTTTCTGGGCATGGACGGATGTTTGTTATCCTTCCCCACAAAAAGTACTAAACGGATTTTGATAAAACTTTACAGTAACGTAGATTTTGTATAAAGATAAATATAATTTGGCAATAAATAATTATAATTTTTCAATTTTTCAAAACTGAGCGTCATAATTCTCCTATTCTCACCTATGGCTGGATTATGATTTGGCTATGGCTATGACTTCCATTTGTTTTGTTGTTTTGACCTCTCTAGTGGACTGTCCAACCTATTTTCAGGCCACCTCACTGATTCTTTATCCTCCTCGTAGATATCCAGTCCTATCAATTACGGGTTACGGTAACAAATTTTTGTGATTATTCAAGAAGGTCACCAGTGTTCCTATTCATTCCCGATTATAGCCACAGATTTAGTAAATATTCCCGAAGGTCTTTGGTAAGGACGTCATTGCAATTAGCTATAATAAATAACTTACAACTTTTACATCATGACTTTGACTTTGAAACTGTAATTATTATAATTGCAACGGCAAACCGTTTTAGTAATGACATCAGTTGTGACGAGTACCGGTTGGATCACTTAATAAATGATGTTTTAATCGTTCGATCGCGACTGTTTGCCTCGACAGGGCACGAGGATATTCTAATAACCTGTATTACTAAATACATTATGACAATAGCACCCGCTAGCATCCCAATGACCTTTGCCTGACATTTCTCATACCCACGAATTCTTTAGTTAAGCTTGAACTTTATGTACTGACGAAAACACGATCCTTTTGTCCGCATTGTTGCAGGGTCGATGCCTGACATATCTAATAGCACAATATCTGAATTAACATCTGTTTGAAGCGATAATGTTAAACGACAACCTTTTAATACGAATTTGTCTATATTCCTTTATTTTTTAATCAAAATATTTAAATTACATTCTAGTCTTTATCCAGTAAAGCTAGGTATTATTTAAACCGAGGTAGTGAGCTGTGGCTGCGTGCTGTTGGCGGTGTCATTGGACATCGCCAACGCATTTAACAGTCTGTAATTCAGTTGCATCGGGGAAGCGCTCCACTATCACGGGGTACCAGGTGCCAGGGTACCTGAGGCTTCAAATGTCGATTATTTATTATACTATTATTATAATACCTTTTATGAGTGTATATCGTCTATTTTGAAAACACATATTTATTAAGGCAACAATAAAAAATATTAAGGCATAAATGTATCCGTAAACTTGAAAACAAAATTAACAGCGACACGGAAATGCAATAATTCTTCAAATAATTATCCTTGAACTAAATGTTCAGTTTACTTAAATGTTAGTTATAAAAAAAAATGTACAGGGTATGTTTCTGTAACCTAAATTTATATTCGCTACCAATTCTGAACAAACGCGGTATTCTTTCTCCTTTGCTATTTTCTGTGTGCGTGCGTAAGGCGATTACTTGCAATGCAACTGTAATCCCAAGCTAAGGTTAAAGATATAGCAACAGCTGTTAACATGGTCAATAAAGACCTCGAAGCTTCGTAATTTCCAAAAAAAAATATTGTTTTCGTTATTTTCATAAGGAAAATCAACGAAAAAATGCCGAACATTTTGACAGTATTTTTATTATAAAAAATCCTAATGTCAAATTTTGACGTTATTAAGATTGAAAAATGAGGCACAGCTGGACCATCCAAAAAAAGTGGTTGGCTTAAAGGCCTTGCAACCAGGCACTTAAAATCCATTAAAAAATAGAACGTTTTGCGAAGTTCCTTAATTATATGAATATTTTGTTTGGTGTGTTTAAAATATTATTGAAATCATCTATGGATGGACTTACTCAAACACACACAAAAAAAAAATTGCATGAGCATTGTTGCCACCAGTGAATTTCTTAGGGTTTATTTCCTTGGAAATTTTGATGATGAAGTCAATCAGCTTTGTTATCTTAATATACATCAGTTTTCTGTCCGTGTCTTCGTGACTATCTAAGTGACTGGACAGATTTTTATGATGTTTCTGAGTGTGTTTGAGTGGGTAACTGAATCGTTTAGATTCAAGATTAGGGCCGAGTAGGTGGCGCTGCAACCGGGTTCTAGAAGTTATTATTATTAAGTATTTGGGTAATTGGGTATTAAGAGTATTGTTTTGTTGTCGAAATTAATTATGATACCAAAAAGAAAATCCTACTTTCTGGCAGGACAACGTCTGTCGGATCCGGTAGTATTTTATATTTACGAAAAATCACTCGTAAACTTACTACGAGTATAATATGCAGTGATCTTTCATAAAGTATAGTACTTATTAACTTGTAAATGTTTGCTTCACTTGGTGACCTAAATTATATTTTATTAGATGAGGAGCGAATGTTAATACGTCTCAATTATCTAATCAATAAAGATATAAAATATACAGATGTAACGAATCTAATTGATTGCATTATTCCGGAAACCAATCACGCGCAAATTTTAATAGTGTACTGAAGGTTCTGCGGATCGTTTTATTTAATTATTATGATAAACTGTTATAATTCTTTAGCATAGATTCTAGGATAACCTTTCCACAATTTTCTACCACGAATCACATTCTACCATTGCTTGTTCTATGGTACATTAAAAAAGTATTAAGCTTGTTTATGGTTTTGCATTACTTGACTACAATTTTCCTGTTTCCATAGCTCTAAAACGAGTTAAATAATACTAAAGCTTAATAACAGAATAGCTCTCTGCAACTTGTTTTAACTGTACACTTTGCTATTATGATTTTCTTGCGCGTTGAGTACACCAACTATACGAGTATTTACGAGTTTTTGTATTCATTCGCGTTATAAGTTTCAAATATAGGAACAGTAGATTGGTCCTAAATGACGTAGACAAATTATTATTAATAGTTATTTACAAATCATAGTTAAAATTAAAGTATATAAAAAACATGTAATAAAATTACGTAAAACACTTGCACAGGAAAACAATTTAAGAGTCAGAAAGTGAAGTAAGGTAATTATTCCTAATAGATTATGTTACATCCCGAGCTTATAATAATATTAACATATCCAGCGGTCCATATAAAACTATCCAGAAAAAATAAAATGAATAATATTATTAGAATATTACCAATTAATAAATGTAACCATAACCAGTAATAAATGTTGCCAACTTTGAAATAGTAGTTAGTAATAGTTAATTATGTTTTGAGGCATTTTAGATACCCATTAAAAGCTTTATTGGAAGATTTTTTGGAAATAATTTTTTTTTGACAAATCTATAAAAGTATATTTTGATCTTAATTGATATCTTAACTGTGCATTCACATAATTCATTAAAAATTATAAACAATTAAAATGAAATATATTTTATAAAGTTTATTATATTTTAGTTCTTTTGACATATTATAATTAAGAATAAGCGGACCTTAGATCATTTATATTTCATTAGTATTGACATTGAAGTTATTTCATCTAATTATTAAATGTATATAAATCGAATTTAACTCATATTTTTTATATTGTTATCAATGAATCTCAAAACGGCGGTAGCGTAATGGCTAAGGCGTTCGAGTGGTTGCGTGTTCGAACCCCCTCAGTGCACTACCGACGTGAACCCACTCCTAACACAAGCATTTATCTTAGCTGGAGGGGGTTAACAAGAATACTAGTAATGTGTGACCCACGTTACTAGTAGCCTTTAAAAAAAAGTGCTTTACTAATATTTTAACTGAAACTCAATTCAGGTGTGTATCAAGTAGTATGAAATGCTTGTAATATTGTAGATAATAATAATTGGATAATGCCATGTTAGTTGTTTTTAATGTAAGTTCATTTAATAACTTTTTATAAACTGTTTTTATCTTAAACCACAACAGAAAAAGATGTGTCAACTATATTTAGTAAACAGTTACTAAATATGCAATACATTAATTTTTTACACCTTTACAGTTGCATTATTGTGCATAGACGTCTGTCTATACATGTTACGTTACATATGCGGAAACGAGACCATTTTTTACTAAGGCCTACATATCTGTATATGTAAGTAGTACATATGCATACATATATAAGTATGTATATTGTATGGGTTACTGCGTACTTACCGTATAATATAGAGCATACCAAACGAATTAATCACACTACTTTTTTACCATCGCTCACGATATACTCAAAAGCCTGTTTACATGAAGTGTGTGGGCCAAGAGTCGTGATTTGTAATATAAATGAGATCAAAGCACGATGCTCGTGAGGTCAACCTGTACTGCATTATATCCGGCTACTGTTAATAACTTAATATATGATCGGATAAATAAGCATGGCATGTTTAAGCACTGGTAACTGGTACTAGGGCTCTCCAAAAGAAGAGCTCAGCCATTAAAGAAGTAACCATAAATTAATAATAAGGGAAATACATTTTGATTTTTAAAAATAAGACACAAATGTATAGATCGACAGATTATTTCGAGGCAACCATAAAGTTGAACCGCTCCATAAAATGTATTATTATTTTTAAATATAAATTAATTTTAAGTATTGATAAAGTAACAAATGTATTTAGTAAAGTTACTATCTAGTTAAATAAGTTATTTCTATACCAAAATCATATCATATCATGTTCACGTGTCAGTAGCAAGATCAGAAGATTAGCATATCAGGAAATAACAAAAAAAATATTAATGGAGTGGAAAAACAGTCTCTTGTTTCTGGTAACAGTTAAGTAATTTTTTTTTCATTTCGTTTTAATGATCAGTCAAACAATTATCATCTACATGAATTTATCATAATTACTCAAGGTTTGAATATGTCAAATCTTATTCATATAACCAGCAAATTTTTGCTATTGCTGTGATACAGCGCTATACTAAAATAATAATTTTTAGGTTTATCTTTAAGTTTGATAGAATGATTAAATGTATTCATTTCAAATAGTGTTAGAGTTAAATGTAAATTAGACATTGCTGTTCTGTAGATTTATTAGTGATGAGACTGTTATATTTTGCAAAGCTTCATACGTAAATAAACTCTCCATGTACCTACATACTCGTAAATAAAATTTAGACAACAAAAAACAATATTGTACCTACGTTTTGTACATTACATTTTGTCCTTAATTTACCGGTATTCAAAATGCTCTGGTCCATGCAATGGATGTGTAAATTACCTACAATAGACATAAAATCATATTACCTATACACGTAAAATAATTTCAGAAGGCTTCAATAAATACAATAGTTTACAAAATTACTTCAAGGTGCGCCAATTATAGAATAAATCGATTTAGAAGACGAAGGTAAAAAATTTAATAAGGCGAATATCAGAATTAGAAAAAAAATATATAAGGAATATTTAGCTAACAAGTTTATAAATGATACAATAGAGCACAATTTGATTTCAGAAATATACATTTACTCAAAACTTGAATGAGTCATAAGTGAATCTATATAATTTATTTTTAACAACAAGTTATGTAATTAATTACGTATGCGTATTATGTGTTAGTTTTTCTAAAACTGGTAAGTAATAGAAAATAAATATCAATATGGTACCTTGTTTTGGAGATCAATATGTTACTAAGGTATCACTTGCCTCATATACGTATGTACATACATACTGTTAATTAACAAAATTAAATAATAAATGAGGTGAGTCATGTGTTTTTAGTCATAGACTCCTATTAACAGCATTTCAGTTTTTTTTTTGTTGTGTTGATTGGTTCAAATAAGTTGATGATAATTTTAGGTGTTAGCGTTGGCTGTAAGTTTTGAGCGAGAGGATATCATACTAGGCAAACTAACCAGCATTATGACTAAAGACCATGTCGTCAAACGTCGAGGGCATTTGAAACTATTATATCGATGTTTAACCGACAAAATCTAAGGTCTTTCTCGCAGGTTTACAGTCTGGTCAACCACACTAACCTTAATCTAAGTACCTACTAGAACTTTGAAACTTACTGTCAGTACTCGTAAGACCTACTAAGGTAAAATACCTCCTCCGGTTCCTGTAAAGGTAAGATGCAGTGCTAGCTATCAAACAATTCCTTGACACATTCTAAAATACCGTTTGTATGTTTCTCACTCAATCACGCGGCGCGCCTTACGCTCTGAACGGATTTGGATGAAATTTGATTTACAGGTAGACGGTACCTTTTGCCCTGTACCTGAACCTAGGTCAATGAGCCAGTTCGAGTTGAGGATTGTCCATGAATCACGGGAGGCTCGAAGGGGAAGGGGGGAGTAAATACACGTGATTTTGGCTAGGGGAGGGGTGGGGTTAGTCTAAAACTTCACCACGTGGAAGGGGAAGGGGGGGGGGGGGTCAAACGTTGCTAATAAACATCACGTGATTAATGGACAACCCCTTAAAGGTACGCGACCCTGAACTGCCCGAGCGTCTACTTACGAAGTGTAAACAATAGCTTTACATAGGCGTGAGTGTATATAATTGTATATGTATGTATAAATATACATAAACTACTATACAAAATTGTAAACACATTCGGAGTCATTTACAAGTACCTATACGAACTTTTGTTGTATTGTTGGAATCTCACGTATTATCTACAGTTTCAGTTCATCCAAACGATGGTTTAACCTTCACACAACTAAGTGCCAATAATTTAGATGACTGTATAATGGAATGGCGTAACAACTATTATTGGCACTTGAATAATACTTACATAATTGTTGTATTATTATTTTTAGGTCGTAATAAATATTTATTATGTAGATAAATGTACAATCATTATATATCGTATATAGTTACCTACGAGCCAACGAAGCTTCGCCAGTTTTTTTTATGGATAGCATGTAAACAATTGTACAGACAGATTTTTGGTGATTACCAAAACCTATTTACTATATATTTTTTTAATATATTATAGGGGGTAAACGAGCAGGCGGGCCACCTGATGGTAAGTGACTAGATTCGCCCATGGACACCTGCAACCCAAGAGTCACAAGTGCGTTGCCGGCTTTTGAGGTGGGAGTACGCTCTTTTCTGGAAGGTTTGAAGGTCGTATCGGTCCGGAAATATATAATTAAATATATAATATATGATTGTGGCACCAGGAAAATATCAAAGATTTGATTGGCCTGAATCGAATTTCGTAAAAACGCTGGTATTAGTTGTTGGTTATGGAATGCGTTACAACTATAATAAATCTCGCACACCCAATATTTAAATTTAATCAAGATCGAATGCTTACTTTAAACAAATTCGTTTGGATACCAGTAATGTAAGCGTCAATCATCAAGTTGAATAATTATGCATGTATTTTATTCCTTTACACCGTATTACACAATCAATTAAAATAACGACTTGGATGTTTTTATGTTTCTCGTGGCACTTTGGGCCTAACCTGTTTGCCGATTCACTAGGCGCTTGCGTAAAGATCCATAGACCCTGACACGGGTGACACCAGTTCTGCGACACAGGTGAGCTGAGCCACGAATGTGAGCAGTACAAAATAGAATTTTGTATAATGTCAATAGTGAAATCGATTAAATATTTAACTGTTATTGAGTCAAGCGTATAATGTGAATGAAGAATATGAACCATAAAATGTTTTTTACGCCACACCATTACGATTACAAAATCGTAATGGTGTGGCGTAAAAAACAATAAATTAAATGTAAGACGTAAGAATCTGCAATAAAATGGCCAAATGGCAATTAAAAGACGGTTACTATTACATTGTAAGATTAAGGGTATCTATGTATCTTAATATCATTAAAAAATTACAAAATTAATTATTAAATTTTTACGGAAATTAAGCCGGCACATCCACTTGCGAACCCGCCGTAACCAAATCATATGGGGAATTTGTAGCTAATTTGTAATAAATTTATGGTGAACTTAATAATTTTGTAGAGCCCATATATCGCGGCGTCGGTAGTTACGCATAGATGTGCTTACCTTCATCTTTCTGATACCGCGCACACAGAACGATGAAATTGACTCGTAAAGTGCGGGAGTTGTCTTCTATAAGGATGTAAGGATTATAAGGAAGGACGCTAACATTTTTTTAAGTCTGGCATAACTTGGATTAGTGCAACTCAGTATGTTAAACACCATAACTCGTGTAATTTGGCGAAATGGGCGTCATTACCATTAGCTTGTAAGCTATCTAGGAGAAGAAAAACTCCAAGATCAAACGCGGAATCGTGTTTTGTTAGAGCTTCAAGATGAAATAAGTTTCGTATAGTCCCAAACACCAAAAAAAAATTAATTTGAAAAATTAGATGTTTGTATCTACTTAGAATTACTTGTGACAAGATTTCTCGCCATAAGCTTTAATATCATCTAAAATTTTATACTGTAGCAAAATGATGGATTTAATTCATTTCAAAGCTTATTTTCTTCTTTTTGGTACATTTAAATAATATGTTGTATTTAAAAATATATTTTTAATTTATTTATTTATTGCAAACATACCTTTACAATATCGGTAACCTTAAATAAATTAATAAATTAAGTGACATTTCTCATTTTACTGACATGAAGGTAGTTTGCCAAAGTCACATTTCGGCATAGCACTGGGTCAAGCGCATGAAAAATTCAACAATTAATGTGGCAACAAAGGTTGCTGTAAACGATAAAAATAAGTGGTTGGACCCAATTTTGTTCATTCAAACCAAATGTTCTTATTGATTTGTGACTGTTCTTGTCTGTTCTTCAGACCTTGCGAAACTACAACAATAGGCATTTCCATGCAAATTGTCTGTAACAAAGACGATAAGTAATGCGCGCTGCGACACCTACAGAATGTTCGCAGTTGCACAGCTACACGGGGTAGGTACATACTGGAAAATCTGCGTTATTAATAACCAGCTATCAAAACATGTTTATATGAGGTACACTAAAAGATATTTCATACGTACTTTATGTTTGTAATTTATGGCCTATAGGAATAAGAAGCCTGAACGTAGTAAATGTGTTCTATTCAAATGTGTACGCAGTTTTGTTTTTGTTCTACTAAAAGAACATATAAGTTTTTTAACTTCTACTACATATTTTTGTATAAAACTTCATAGTTATTACGACGCAAAAAAGAGGGTGTTATAAGTTTGATGTGTCTGTGTATCTGTGTGTCTGTCTGTGGTATCGTAGCTCCCAAACGAACGGACCGATTTAAGTGTGTTTTTTTGTTTGAAAGGTGAATTGATCGAGAGTGTTCTTAGACATAATTCAAGAAAATCTGTTCAGCCATTCGAAGATCATCAGCTCTTTTCTAATCATTGAAGGGATTTTCGAGTCGTGGGGTGTTTTAAATTTTAAAGGAGATTGCCCATCTCCTATACGTCATTGGGCCCAAATCATCATGAACCGTTACAAGTTACAAACTAGTGTCTTTAGGTAGGTAAAAATATGAACTTTATACTGCCATAGTTTCAGTTTGATTGACAATTGCATAGTCAAGAAATATGACCTCGAATCTATAGCAGGCTATGTTGTTTTGGGGTGCTGGCTTTGAAAACCTCCCCGTGGTGCACCCTGGGCAACGTCGGCGATGGCACTTCTTTGTTTTCTCCCTTTGGAGAGGGTGCCATCGCCGACGGCTAATATTCTGGCAAGGAGGGGTCTACCTCTAAGGCCACTCTATGTTTTTCCATCGCCCTCTGATTCATGCAGAGGGTACTGTATGGAGGAACAAAAAAGGGGCGACGGGTTCACGAACACTGAATTACCTCAGGAGTAGTGGATATAGGTCTAACTTAGACCACCGTTCGGCCCAACCGTAACCCTGCCCAGTAAAGGCCAGACACGGAGGCTCCTTGAAGCTGCGAGGAAGAAAACCTCTATAAAAAATCACAATCGTGGGGCGGAAGGGACTGCCGTCATTGGATCTCTCCAAGGACGGTGGACATCGGTCTGATACAGGCCACCTTCCGGCCAAGCCGTAATCCTGAATTGACAGGACCGGTGGATCTTCGGAACCGCGAGGAAGAAAAACCTCTATAAAAAATAACCCTAATCTCACGTTCTAACGCCCGGCAATGAGATGAATGGCTGAGGGGAACTCAGTCCCGAGGGCGTTCCCGTCGGAGGACATAAAGCTCACATAATGGCAGAAGTTAATAGACAAGAATCTACCCAGGAGGGTCCCAGACGCAATTCGTCTGGGGAATCCCTCCCGGAGCCAGTCGGCTCCGGCAGCTCCCAGTCGTATTCTGGGGGGAGCAACCAATGCCCAAACAGCCCGTTGGTCAGCTGTAAATCGACCACCAATATAAACGCGAAGGTCGCGACAGTGGAGGAGGACCACGAAGTGGTCATGTCTGACTGCCAGTCGGAAGAGAGTGAGGGGAGCTGTGCAGTACCGGTCCCCTCAAAATTTTGGCGAGGTGGGAAACGACCTCGCTCAGAAGGTTCTGATGCTGGACTGAGCAGGAGTCGCTCTGAGCTAGAGACAGCCTCCTCGAGCGACGCCGACGACTTGCTACCGGTTGCAAAGGTACCAAAAGCGCAACGTGGCAGAGGCCGACCACCTACGACTGGTGCGTACATCGGCGCCGCTAAGGCTCGAAAGGAGGCAGCAGCTCTTCGGGCCGCTGAAAAAGCTGCACAGGCGGAAGAAGAAGAACAGCGCCTTAAAAGCCTGTTCCAGAAGATTTCCGCCAAAAAGCCAGAGGTGCAGAGGGGGAGACTCCGCAGATCACTAGGTAGCAAGAGTCCCTCCCCTTCATTGAAGGACGAGTTTGCTCCTGAATGGGGGGAGCAAATTAGCGAGGCGCTAAAGCGCATTGGGGAGGTCGCTAGTGTCTCCAAGGGCCTTAAAGGCACTTGCCAGAAGACCTTAATGGAGGCGGCCTCTTCGATCAAAGAGGCAACGGAGGTGCTTCTGAAATGTTCTACCTCTGAAGAGACGGCCAAGCTCCGCCAATACATTGGCCGTCTTGAAACTCGCCTGGCAGAATCAGAGAAAGGCAGTAAGGAGCTTCAAGAGGAGATGCGCGCCTTGCGAGAAGAAATCCGCAATGA
Organism: Euplagia quadripunctaria; assembly: GCA_963859945.1. Taxonomy (NCBI): domain Eukaryota; kingdom Metazoa; phylum Arthropoda; class Insecta; order Lepidoptera; family Erebidae; genus Euplagia; species Euplagia quadripunctaria. The sequence continues at coordinate 19,676,658 of OY982561.1, forward strand.
GCGGCGCAGTGGAAGCGTAACTGGTGAAATGGCAACATCGTTGCACACGGCCCCAGATGCTGCTATCTCCAAACTAATGGCGGAGATGGAGCAGCGCATTATGAAGCGTATCTCCGCCTTGCAGGGGGCAAAAGACCGCCCACCTCTAGCGCCAGGCAGAGCAATGTCTTATGCAGCTGCGGCCAGTGCGAGCCCGGAAACTCCTCAGAGTGGAAAGGCAGCTGCTGCACAAGTTGTGGCGGCGTCTCCTACTCCCTCTAACCTAACTAAGAGGAAGAAGAAAAAAAATAATCCCAAAGTCTCTCCTTTGGTTAAAACTGGAAATCCCACGGAGCTCCCCAAGGAAAGCGAGTGGGAAGTAGTGGGAGAAAAAAAGAAAAAAGGGAAGGCCAAGAAAAAGACGATTAAGAAAGATGCCAAGGGCGACACAGCAAAGGCGCCTAAGAGACTTCGTGCCCCACGTTCTACGGCCGTGGTCTTAACATTGACAACAGAAGCCACAGAGAGGGGTGTGGGATACGCTGAAGTCCTCAAAAAAGTTAAGGCCTCTGTGGATCTCAAGGTCCTGGAGATTGAAGGGGTTCGATGTAAACCAACTCGTACCGGAGCCCGTCTCCTTGAGATCCCCGGCGCCACTAGCGGCCCCAAAGCTGATGCCCTAGCGGCCAAGCTAAGGGAGTCACTGGATGCAACCGAGGTGAACGTGTCCAGGCCTATCAAATGCGCAGACGTGCGCATTTTAGGCCTAGATGACTCGGTAACAGCGGATGAGATTGTGTCCGCTGTTGCAGTCGTCGGAGGCTGTCCCCCGGACCAAGTCAGAGCCGGAGTAATTTACTTCGGTCGTGGTGGCCTGGGAACATCAGTCATTAGCTGCCCAGTTGCGGCGGCGCAAAAGGTTGCAGATGCTCGCAGCCTATTAATTGGAGACTTCCTAAAGGCGCAGGTTCGACTCCTACAGCCTCGCATAACCAGGTGCTTCCGGTGCCTGTCAGTGGGGCATGTTGGAGTAAAATGCACAGCGGAAGTCACCGTAGGAGACAGATGCTTCCGCTGCGGTGAGCCTGGTCATAAAGCCAGTGCCTGCAGTGCTCCGCCGCGCTGCTTTAAGTGTTCAGCGGAAGAGAAACCAGCTGATCATCGGGCAGGTACCAAAGCCTGCGTCTCATCAAGGATGAAGTCAGGGGGTAAAACATCTGCCCCCCGGCCGACAGAAACATTAGGGGATGCCTCCGAGGAGAGACCTAACTCACAGCGGGTTGCGGACATGGACACCCAATAATGGACCCACAGCTCCGCATCCTTCAGGGGAACTTAAATCACTGTGCCAATGCTCAGGATCTTCTGCTCCAGAGCATGGCACAGTGGTCGATCAACGTCGCCGTCGTCGCTGAGCCATATTTTGTCCCTCCCGGTGATAACTGGGCTGGGGACCTTGACGGCTTGGCGGCTATAGTTCGGGGTACTTCCGCTTATTCCTCCCCCTTTACGGTCATTGCAAGGGGACGAGGCTGCGTGGCGGTTACTGTGGATGAAGTTGCAGTCGTGGCCGTTTATTTCTCGCCGAACCGTGTCTTAGCTGAGTTCGAAGATTAGCTTACTCAGCTAGCCGTCGTCGTCGAAGGGTGTCGACCTCGCCCTGTTCTTGTCCTGGGGGACTTCAACGCCAAGTCTACGGCTTGGGGTTCCCCAGCCACAAATGCGAGGGGTGAGGCATTGGAGGAGTGGGCCATATCATCAGGCCTAACTCTTCTAAACCGGGGTTCCGTTGCCACGTGCGTGCGTCAGCAGGGCAGTTCGATTGTTGACATTTCGTTCGCAAGCCCTGCTCTAGCGCGCCGTGTCCTAGGCTGGCGAGTCATGGAGGGGGTGGAGACGTTGTCCGATCACAGATACATTCGGTTCGACGTCTCTACCCAGACATCTGATGCGCCGGTCGCGATGGTCCCATCCGGTCCGCGTTGGGCGCTTAAGCGTTTAAATCGGGAGCTCCTCCTGGAAGCCTCCATCGTACAGGCCTGGGTATCTGCACCAGACAGGCCTGTTGATGTCGATGTAGAGGCGCAGTGGTTCCGGGAGGCTATGTCGCACATCTGTGATGCGGCTATGCCTAGGATTCAAACCAGGCCTGCGAGGCGCCAGGTGTACTGGTGGACGTCGGAGATAGCGCGGCTGCGGAAAGAATGTGTGGTCGCGCGCCGCCAGTATTCCAGGTTCCGCAGAAGGCGTCGCCGCCCAGATGACGCGGCAGCCCGCGAGGCGGAGCTGCTTCAGGGTTACAGGGAGACCAAAAGATCGCTACAGGCGGCGATAAAGCGGGCCAAGAGGGAGGCCCGTCAGCAGCTACTGGAGACTCTGGATCGAGATCCATGGGGGCGCCCCTATCTGTTGGTGAGAGGCAAACTGCGCCCGCCGGCACCTCCGCTGACCCAGAGTCTCCACCCAGAGCTGCTTGAGGATGTTGTGGCCTCCTTGTTCCCGTCTCATTCGGTGGAGCACACCCCTCCAGCGATGGCTCCGTCTCAAGCGCCCGACGCTGAAGATGACGACGGCGTGCCTGAAGTCACTGAGGTAGAATTGAGGGCAGCGGTACAACGGCTGAAACACAAGAGTACCGCCCCGGGACCCGATGGCATTCCAGGCCGAGTATGGGTCCTTGCCCTCCAGGCTCTCGAGCCCCGACTGAGAGGGCTTTTTAGTGCATGTATCGAACGGGGCCAGTTTCCGAATTTGTGGAAGACAGGGAAACTGGTCCTAATCCGTAAGGAGGGGCGCCCGGCAGACTCGCCGTCCGCCTACCGGCCCATTGTTTTGCTCGACGAGGTGAGTAAGGTCTTTGAGCGAATCATTGCGGATCGCCTTGTCGAGCATCTCTCTGGAGTGGGGCCGGACCTGGCGGATAATCAGTTTGGTTTCCGCAGGGGGCGCTCTACGGTTAATGCGATCATGCATGTTAAAGCTCTGGCGGAGGAAGCTGTGTCCCGGGGCGAGGTGGTGTTGGCGGTGTCTCTTGACATAGCCAATGCGTTCAACACCTTGCCCTGGAGTTGTATTAGAGAGGCACTGGTCTATCACGGTGTGCCTCTCCACCTCCGCCGCATTGTCGGGGCATATCTATCAGAGAGAGCCGTAATCTACCCGACTCGGGTAGGATACGGTCGGCGAAACATGTCGTGCGGTGTTCCACAGGGCTCTGTGCTGGGCCCTCTTCTGTGGAACATCGGCTACGACTGGGTGCTGCGCGGTGTGCTCTTGGGAGGTGTCGCTGTCACGTGCTATGCTGACGACACTCTCGTGACGGCGCGAGGCAAGACGCACCGCGACGCGACCATAAAGGCCACGGCTGGGGTCGCTCAAGTCGTTACAAGAATTCGGCGGCTGGGTCTCCAGGTGGCTCTCAACAAATCTGAAGCCCTCTGCTTCCATGGGCCTCGCATGGGACCACCTAGGGGAACCGGCCTTGTTGTGGGAGGTGTTCGCATCGGCATCGAGTCCTCCATGAGATATCTAGGACTCGTACTCGACAGCCGATGGGACTTCGGACCTCACTTTCGAAGTCTGGTCCCCAAGCTTATGGGGGCGGCAGCCGCGCTTTCGGGGTTACTACCCAACTTGGGGGGACCCGACGCCTCCTGTAGGAGACTATACGTTGGGATCGTGCGGTCCATGGCCCTATATGGGGCCCCAATTTGGGCGGAAACCCTGACGACCTGCAATGCTGCAATTTTGCGGCGCCCACAACGGGTTATGGCCGTCAGGGTCATAAGAGGATATCGCACGGTCTCCTTTGAAGCGGCGAGTCTCCTAGCCGGAACTTTGCCATGGGACTTGGAGGCGAAATCCCTCGCAACACTATACCAGTGGCGTAGGGAGGCGCAGGGGTGGGACCTGAGACCTGTCCCTCATATAATAGAGGCGCAACGGTCCCAGCTCCGCCAGGTGCTCATGGCTCAGTGGAAAGAACGACTTGAGCGACCAAGCGCAGGGCACGCCACGATTGTGGCGGTAAGGCCCGTTATGGAGGATTGGCTGGAGAGGCGACATGGCGCTCTCTCCTATCGAATGACGCAGGTGCTCACCGGACACGGCTGCTTCGGGAAGTACCTGTGTCGCATAGGCCGGGAGCCAACGTCTGTGTGCCACCACTGCGGGGGCTGCCGCGAGGATTCCGCACTCCACACTTTGGTGGAGTGCACTGCGTGGGTGCAGCAACGTGCTGACCTCGCGGCGGCTATCGGTGTGGGTAGCCTCTCGCTGGAGACCATGATCAGGTGCATGGTCCAGAGCGAGAGTGCGTGGGATTCCGCCGCCTCGTTCTGTGAGGTAGTGATGCATGCCAAAGAAGCGGCGGAAAGGGAACGGGAGAGAACTAGTACTCTTCCGTCCCGCAGAAGACGCACCAGGCGCCGGAGAGCGCAAAACGATCTCCGGCCTCCATAAGCGATTGCCTGAGGGCGACCGACAGGGCTATCTGTCGCCCTAGCAGAAGCAGGCCTAAGACGGTGGCGCGACGTGTTCCGCGCGCGCCTCTCTAAATTAGATTGGACAGGTAACATCATGGTGGGGTCGCCTTGCTCAACAGGCGGCCAAGTCTGTCGGGGTTCACAGGGATTTCCTCTCTAGGGTACACCTGAGGCCCCGGCAAGAAGACCAATGACGGAACACTGTGTGGTTTTAGTCGGTTCGAGTCCGACATACCACCTTACCGTTGCCCCGGTGAGGTGACGACCCGTGGGGGTTTCCACACAAAAAAAAAAAAAAAAAAAAAAAAAGGCTATGTTGTTTGCAAAATATTTTTTGCATGCACCTTTGAATCCAGATATCATCGGATGACTAATAATAGCATCTGAACTTAACTCTTTCACTTATATGAGCAGATTAGTTTACACTACTAAGGATGCAAATAAGCTAAAGCGTGGGTTTACCACCTACAAAAATTTAACAAACACCAACAGTTGAGTACATTGTAATAATTTCTCATGTGTATATCTTTTAGTTACCTAGGTAAATAGGTTAGGTTAAATATAAAAAGCAGTTTTTCTGCTAATGTGTTTCGAATGAATTCTGCCTAGATTTCTTAGATTAACATTTATACTTTGACACTGACGTTTGTTTAAGGACTGACACTTTGTCTTTTTAGCAATATCAAGGCGAAATGTAGGAACTTGACAAAAATACAAATATTTTTATTTGGCAACTGTAAATTAAAATTAAGTATATCTTGTGTTTTTGGATTGACATAAAATAACAATTTTTTTTTCACTATTTGTTTTTTCTGTAATGTGTGGGCCCAAAAGTGGGCTATCTCCTTTATGATTATTTGTTCTATTAAATTTTTCACAAGATATACCTTGTAATAGTAAAAATAAAACATGGTATATGAATATTGCAATAGTACCAATTCATGTCGATGTCGACGGAGCAATGCGTGTCTTTGTAAGAATAACAATACGAAAATCTCACAGATATTTTCTTTCCCTTCTAGTTACAGTAAGATAGAAAAAAGAGGTTATTATACGTTTGTTCATAATGTTCGAACCTCTAGTGCAAACTCTAGTTTCACTGTTGGGTACTATAATAATTAGTATTGATTGAAACCACTACTTCTAAGCTGGGCCATTTTTAACACGCTTTATTAGCTTCACTGTAACTAACCATTGAAATAAATATTTGATGTCAATTTTAACTTACTTCTGCATAATTGTCATATCGAAATGAAACTGTATATACAGCGTGTAAGTATCACCGTCGTGAATAACTTACAAAAACGACTTTCTTTGGAAACTTAGCACACTGCAAAAGTCAGTTCATCATAAAAATGCGAGATTCAGGATTTACTGACTGAACTGAACTGAATACCCATAGTTTCATTCATGTTTCCTTCTCTCTTACGAACGAACTTTGTTGGTAAAATTGCCAAGAGAAGAGCCCTCTATATATACTTCCCTTAAAACCTTACCGACTGCCTCTACACATAACCTACCACCCCCTACCACATACCATTCATACAGGATATCTTTCCTCCAGCTTCTAGTGCTTTTGATCTGCACTTGAACCCAGCACATTTGTTTTATTCGCTTGGTTTGCCATTTATTGACAAAGAAAGAACAGAACAAAAAAAATTTACTTTGTCTACTTGGGCAAATTATTGTTGTTGTAGTTTGATATTATTGCAAGAAAGGTATACCTATATCCTTATTAGGCAAGTTTTTGCTTATTGACCCACTTTTACCATGAGCTTTTTTACTCCTACTAAAAAGATACGCATTTGTTATACACTTACTGCCCTCTATCCAGATTGCTTTGAATACGTACCTGCAATGAAAAAAAAATGTTATTAGTTCAAAAATGATTTCATTTCGATCGCACACGATCAATGAGTAACCAATCTTTTTTATTTGACAACATTTTAACTGAACATAGATAGGTGCTTTAATCGTAAACTGTGCAGTTCTGGGTCAAAGGCGTTCATATTAAAATGTTAAACTAATACAAAGTAAAAAACATTCATATGTAGAAATATTAAAGTTTATTTTTTATGTGCTTTTGTATATAGAAACCAAACAAGGCGAAAACCTTGAACACAGTTAGTTGATGCAGCTTATTATGCAGTTTCATGTTATGACATGTTTCATGTTTGGACATCTCTTTAGCATTGCTGTAAAAGCACTTAACTTACTCATTCGAGTCTGTGTACATCTTAAAGACAATGAATTTAATAAAGATGTATAGGTTGCCATTGAACGTAAACGGAGAGAAACGTTTGAATAATGTCAAGTTGAACACCTTAAGTAACATTCCCGTAAGCTTTGCCGCGGATACGATCATAGATATGATTGTATTTGATAACAAAAGGTCACATTTTTTTACTCTTAGAGTACATGAGGCGTTTAAATATCTCAATTTATTGATGTATAGCATCTTTCCTCTCGCTTTCCTGCAACCTGCTGGAATGATTTCGTGAAAAGGACATGTGTAAAAGGAAGCCGGGAAACCGTGCGCCCTTTGATTCGATCAATGAGCACGGACGGTCGTAGAGTTGGCCGTCAGATGGTACATAGCTTTTCAAAATTTTGAGGTTAATTTTTAATTTTGATTAAAAAATGCGACTACTGTAAGGCTCGCTCGCTTTTTTTAACCTTTAGCGTCCCACTGGTTTATACGGAGTTCCTTTTAAATTGAGTGTTAAAACGACAAAGCAAAGGTAGACTTCAATCATATTTAACAACGATTAGGTACTGTTTACCTTGATGGGATTAATCCCACTCATACTGTCATCACTGTGATTAAAATGTGATAGTTCAAATTTTTTTAAATAGACTTAAGCAAATTAATGAACAACACGGACATGATTTCGAAAAGTCAAAGGTGCGTGCCCTGAAAACGAACTTGAACGTCTGCCGAGGGAACCAGTTATACAACTTGGCCTTATTAAAAAAAGACGCTCATCGCGAAGTAATGTATTCCGCCGCGGTGTCATTATGATTCCTCTATTATATTTGACAGTTGCTAACAAGTCAGGCCTTATGAGGATCGTGTTCGCAATACCTAGTAGCTTAACTTATTCAATTAGCAGCCTTGTTCCATTTTGCAGTTATATTATTTTCATCAGTCTAACTACGATAAGGCCGAACTTCGATATTTTACGTGAAGCGACTGCTGCTGCGACGTGCTGAATTAAAAAAAGTTACACCGCGTTATAGTTCTCAGATATAGTCGTACGTATACTGTAATGAATATATGTATTTCATAAACCATTGGCAGCCTACCATTAGATTATATCATAATGAGTTGGGATTACAATACTTATTTAATAATTTTTTTGTAATATTTTACCGTGGGAAAGCCATGCTTCAGCACGTATGGGCCTGCTCGACCGGAATGACACCACAGCCTCACAGAAAACCGGCAGTGAAGCAATAATTTCATTGCTTTTCTCCGAGTGAGTGAGGTTTACCGGAGGCCCTAACTTTCCCTCCCCCCTCTCGCCTCCTCTCCTCCTCTTCCCCTACTCCTACCTTAAAGGCCGGCAACGCACTTGTGACTCTTGAGTTGCAAGTGCCCATGGACGGCGGTATGTCACTTACCATCAGGTGACCTGTCTGCTCGTTTGCCCCCTATACTATAAAAAATAACTGAAGGAAGAAAATTCCAACTGTTAAAAATATTACCTATAAATATTTCATAATTTATATCGCCCCTTTCCTTTGAAAATATTCTCAGCAGACCCGCTTCTAGGCCAACGGGCTCGCCTTAATAGACTTAGGTGTAGATAATAGCTAGTTAATGAATGATCGCTCACCATTCTCATATTATCAAGTGTTACATTCAGCTTATATAACATACCCAACAATTTGACCCAGTTTAATCAAGCCGCATCTTTGTTCTATGAATGACTTTCGCTCTCTGTGCAAATTGTAAACGGACACAAGTAGATAAATAGGATCGCAACGAGTTAAGTAATGTTGGCCTGCTCTGCAATTTCATTTGTAACCAATTGACTATAACAACTAGTAGTGCTATCTAAGAAACGAAAGTGATAATCAAGAACTCGGCTCATGCAATTAACGTATTTCAGCTACAGGTACTGAAAAACTGTAGGCGCTTGCGCAAGCCTCTTATCAATATATATTCTAGTAGGTATTTTACTAGATTATGATGACTATTATACATTGACTGACCTGTTGGCTTAGTGGTTAGTGACCCTGACTGCTATGCCATAGGTCGTGGGTAATGCGGGAGTTGTCTTTTAAAATTATTTATTGTGACAATTTTTTTAAGCCTTAGTCTAGTACAAAGGTCCACAAAACTGTTTTAAACAGTTTGACTGTGGACTCAGTCGAGTCTCTAATAAGTAAGTATATATTACTATCTCTAATAAGTATCTAATAAATATATATTACATTATGTATGTATAATGTACCTACAGCATAATATAAATTTATATGTAAATGAGTAGCCTAATATGTAACATCTATTTATATGTAGATGTGTAAAGAATAGCCTGCTATATATATTAATATTATTACATACTTTTCAATAGATATTTTTTTAGTATTATTTTAAGTTTATTTTTGTTGGGTTCTCGTCTAATATCCACAGGCAAACTGTTTAGTACATATGGTATCCGTTTTTATTAACGGTTTCGTTTAAACATAATCACTATTTCTATTATACATACATTATAATCTCTTGTTCTTCCTATGGTTAATATATATATACATATTTCCATTAACAAATCTTTTGGATTATATTTGTGGTGGTTAAGATGTTGTTAGTTTCGTATATAGGTGATTCTGTCGCCACTATCCAAATACGCACTGTAGAATCTTTGATCTTCAGTGATATCTAGTGCCTAGAATAAATTTGGATGGTGAAGACAAATTCTCCCTTTATAGCAGACTGTTTACTAAAAGATGATTATTTACAACTAAAACGATATATTAATATTCTACATATTAGTAACAGCGATGAAACCAAAGTAATAGTGTAGAGCCAGTTGAAAACCAAAATAATGTTCGTTAGCAACACAGATATTTTTCTTGTGTCACATAAGCGTGAGTATGATAAATTTCCAACTAGGTTTGAACTGTTATTTCGATATGGATATTTCGTAAAGAAACTGTCTAAGTAAAAAAGGAAGAAAAAGAAACTTTAATTGTCCTGATCATAGGATCAAATTATAGAAGAATTTCTCTGACAATGCAAATGCAATTCTTAATCAATAAGCACATACAAATAAATAAAGTTGAAGTATCTGTTTGTAATGTAAAAATAATAGTTTTTTTAAGCTCATACAGTTATTTGCACGATACCTATGCCTAAAAATCAGTTTCAAAGTTTTTGTCTGTGTGTCTGTCTGTTCGTTAGTTCCGGCTAATCTCCGGAACGGGCGGACCGATTTCCACGGGACTTTCACTGGCAGATAGGTGGTGTTAAAAGGAGTAACTTAGGCTACTTTTATTTTGGAAAAAGAATTAGAGTTATGCGCAAAATATATAAATATTTACACGCGAGCAAAGCCGCGCGGGAACTGCTAGTTATCAATAAATATTTACCTATCCTTATTAAGTTGGTAATAAAATACAAGTTCTTCTTTTATAATTACAATATAGACCACTTAATTGCTCTGCGGATTAGTGAGAAATTTTAATAGTGAAGAACTAAAATATGCGATGTCGCGCCTCAAACTTTTGTACGTAATTGGCAATGCGCGAGCTCAAATATTCCATGCATTTACGGGCTTTAGTACATGAACGACATGAACTTTTTGCCAATTTACGCAACTTACATAATGTCAATTAGAATTCAGTGGGTCATGGAGAGGTCTAGTTGCAGGTGTATCCAATATTATGAGAAATAGGTTACCAACCATTGATTTATAATAAGTACATGTTATTCTGTTTATATAGATATACCTAATAAAACTACTACAGGTTTATACAGACGCCATTACAGAATGCCTGAAGGAACGTGGTAATCGGTGCATATAAATACCAGCAACACCATTGTATAATCTTACATATTTCATTTTGCCCTGCTAAGAGTCCTGAGAGAGTTAAAGGGGTTGGAAGGGGTTCCCTCTTAATCCGATCCGAACATTAGGGGAAAACATATTGCGGAAGAATGCAATGGCGATTCTCGCTCCCCCGATCAAATAGCGGAACACCGGGGTGGTTTTTAGTCGGTAAGAGTCCGACAGACCCCTGCGCCTCCCCAAGGGCGGAGGACATCCATGAGGATCTTCCACACCATCACAAAAAAAAAAAGGGAAAACATATCCTGCGAACTAGCAGATAAACAGCACTACGCTACAAATGTTGATTTATAGTTTATACCTATCTTTTGTAAAGTGAAGGTGTTTTCCCAGGCTTCAGTTCAAGCGGAGCTATGCCCTAATCCCGTTAACAACTAAATCTAGATGAAATAAATACCATCATACTGGCTAAAAGCTTCTTTGAATATTACGATATGGTATGTTTTTTTGTTTTGGTAATTACGATATTTTTTTTGTAATTAGATTAAGTTAATTTTTTATGTTGCCTGGCAGCTCTGAGTAACTATGTAATTCTTGCATTGTGATCCCTGTTCAGCACCCTTTAATATAGTTGAGCTGGACGATGGCTGGCGCGTGCGTCATGCGCCATTAGGCGGGGTCGGTCATCTCCAGACTGCTATTACTTAAATATTGTAGTCATTTTGGGTGACTGTAAATATATTAGAACAATATGTTACATTGTCCTCACATTTAATTTGCGCTTATAAGTAATAAACAAGTAACTTGTAAATACATATTGAAAAAGAGTGTCCTTGGAGTTTCTCGTCTGTTCTTCTACATATGGTCTACGTATTGGAACAGGCAACTAGCTTCACGACTGAATTATTCTAACTGACTCCTATTCCTGACAATCTCAAAAATACCTATAATTTGTTTAATTGAAATAAATAATTTTGATTTGATATGCAGTTTTTTTCCATAAAATTACATTTCGTTTTAATTTCCTCGTACACTAAGCACTACACAGATGTTATCTATTACACTCAGGGGTCGAGTAACTGAATATTTATGAATTTTATGAGATTTTATGATGCTAAATTCTAGATCCAAGTTCTTCGTTCTGCGTAAGTAAACATTGTGATAAGTGACCACATGTTATGAGTAGAATAACCGCGTGTGCCCGTTTGACCTGTGATAACTTCATACAAAATATAAACACTATAATGTATCATTAAATATAATTTTGGACATTACATTATATGGAAAGTGCCACCGTCTTTTGTGTGTTTTTACAATAAACAATTTATTTGAGCGATATAATATCAAAAGTAATACCTAGTTTTTAACATACTTTCGGTATTTCCTTTTCATTCTTTTGATTTATCTCAACATATCGCCACCCGGCAAAAAAAGTATCATATCACATGTTAGGTACGTTTTGACATTTTTAAAGCATTGAATAGCAAATTTTGCATTTAGCAAATGTGTGGTTTGTAAAAACATCGTTATTAGCTGTTTTGTTCAATTCACCGGCATCAAAGTCGTGTTTTCTCGAAATAGCTGTTTTTGTATTACGACACTTTTTTTACCGGGTGACGATATCTGTGACCCTCTTATTACTTATATAAATCTTAATCGTTCAACCCTTTCTTGCTTACGTAATAAAAATAGACGGAGCTTTTGGAAGGTTTACAATAAAGTAATGATCTATTTCTTAGAAACTATAAACAAAAACAAATCTAAACCAGGATGAAACCAATACACATATTTATGACATACAATGTAGATTGCATCCAGGAAATACATGCAAATGTACACATGCAAATTGTGGAGTCTAGCAGTAGTGTAGGCAGTCTACGGAAACAGATGCAAGGTCTTCTTATATTTTAATAAAAAATGTTTTAATCAGTCGGTAGCGTACCTTGAACATTAAATCAATTTGCACCTCAAATTACTTGCCTACTGACAATTATAGTAAGTATGTCATTAATATAGTAAATATTACTCCAAAAAGAACTGTAACTCTAGTAAACTTAAGTTTCAAATTGCAAAACGCGAAGTTCGATTTAAAAAAGCTTGGGCAGATCAATGAATGCAAGCTTTGTGTCGATTTGTCACTTGACCACACGAAGATATGGATGGGCTTATCGTAATACAGTTCCGTTTTGCGACGCTAGTAGTGCTGTTTTCCACTCTGACAGCTGCTGCTGTGTTTACGTATGAGAAATATGGCGGCGTCACAAGGATAAAAAGTTGGGTGTTCATGTAGCGAGATTTCTCGGACTGTCAGTAAACAAATGAAAATATCTAATGTTAAAAATTAAAAACAAAATTATTTTTATATCCTATTTATCCAGCATGGCCAGGTAAATCATTATTGTCTAAATTTCATGTTATTTGTTACTAGTTGACCTGACAGACGTATTCGTATCATATTCAATAAATTTGTTTGTAATCGTTTTCAATCTATAGAAAAAGCACTTTAAATTTTTCACCAATTTAGTTTTGTCTAAAACCTTATTTCGTACTATTACCAATTATTTTAAAGCCCAATTTATAAAAGATCATCCAGCCATTACTTAAGAGATGCGCTTTACAACGATCCATATTTCATTTTTAAGATACCTTTGCCCAAACATGGCCGGGCATATGGTCAAACTTTGAACAATATAGCCGTTATTAGATAGACTTTCGACATAATATACACCAACATACGTGACATACAAACATATCCCTTACATATAACAATATAAAAAAAAAAAAAACTGACTATGAGCATGATCAATAGACCTGCAAATATAAATAATATAAGTATAATGGATCCCATTGTAATTCCCACGCTAATTGATGAGTCAGTATGCGCAGGAGTATAAGAGGTGTCAGCACAGGCGCAGGCGTCAGAGGATGCACAAGATTAATACTCTCACCTTGGCACACTCCCATACTGACGTCCTAATTACTCACACAAAATAAACAGTAAAAAGTTGTGGGTGAACGTGTGAATGAATATTAAACTCATTAATTAATTTGTTGCGTTCATTTTGAAACAAAGCAATATTTAAGTATAAAAGTTCACGGTCGCATCTAATTAATTCGTAGCGCATCACGGTTATTTAATTTTGAACTTAGAATATATGAATGCTTAATGTGTCTTAAAATTATTTTTTATTGTATGTAAAAACGACTTACATTTTAGCCGTACCTAAAGAGAAATAGGTCTTGTGCGTGTTCCATTGTATACTCTAGAACAAAATTTTGAGCTGATTGAAATGTGGTACAGAATTACACATATCAATTCCCGTGACCCAAAGATGTGCAACTTAAATAAATAAATTTTGAATATGGAGGTCGCTTTTGGAGGCCAAAAAATGCAAACAGTGCCATCTGACATATCCATTGGCTCTTTCAATGACTTCGTTTGTTGTGAGGGTCTCAAATACATGTATATATTTTTTTGTAATTTTAAGATTAACAGTTTAAAAAAAATTTTGGAGAATAGAAGAAAATTTATCTCTGTAACTACTGAGCCTAAAATTTTGAATAAAATACAGAAAACAGTGCTTTACTTGTAGTTACAGGAAAACTTATTACAGTTCTATAGTCTTAAAATAAAATGTTAAATAAACTCCACGTGAAATCAACTCGCATTTTGCCGTTTTTTTTTTAATTAGGTAGTTTCGATAGAGCAGTGAAAGTGTAACAATTCAAGTGTGATTTGACTGTGCTCTATATAAAACAAGTAGACGTTCCTCGCAGTTTCACTCGCGTTTATGGTCACTGCTTCGCTCCTAAGGGTCGTAGCTTGATGTTACATGGCCTATAACCTTCCTCAATAAATACTCTATCTAGTACAAAAAGAATTGTTGAATGTGACTGGTACTTCCAGAGATTTACGCGTTTAAACAAACAATCAAACAAAAATCTTTTCAGCTTTATCATATTGGTATAGATAACTAAATAGGCCGAGGAAGCTGTTTTGTTGGCATATTTGAAGGTTTAATGTCAACTGTGTCTCGTAACTGTATATTTAATATTCATGTTTTGATGAAGTAATCACAAGGCAAAAGCTATAAAATTATTCAAGCGGCAATCATTAACGCATAAGAAAAACTGTGCAATGTTCCGGCTTAATTTATACGTAGTTCATTATTTATCCTTCCTGACGTCTAAACATCGAATCTTTCGGCCTGTATATACTTAATATTAACTAATAGTGCAGAAGTATGTATCTTGACTAGGTTTGAATTTAGGAAACATCAATGGGCGCAAGGAGGAGAATGGAAGAGTGTGCACTTGCACCCCTGCCTTGCAAGAAAATACACAAAAAATATTTAAGAGATATTATTTTTATTAATTAAGTCACTATTGAAATAAAAACGTAAGTCATCTAGGTTGTTGTTCAAATTCTTCGACCACTTTGTCAATGAAATCAGTGGCTTCCTCCGCTCTTTTCCTATGAGCACAGGCTGTTAGCCTCGCGTTTCCCATTGTTAACCGATTCCACGTCCCAAATCTTTAATTTAAACTCTCGCGTGATTTGAATTTGACATTAATTTGATTGCTACTAAGTGCCAAATAAATTAACAGATGCCCTTGAATAAATTAAATAAAGAAAAACATAACTACTAACTAAAATATTTTTATATCGTACTAGCAGCGCCCCGCGGTTTCGCCCAAAAGTAGCCTATGCATTAATTCAGGTCTCCAGCTATCTACATACCAAGTTTCATCGCAATCGGTTCAGTGGTTTTTTGCGTGAAAGAGTAATAAACATCCATCCATCCATCTATCTATCAATCCAAACTTTCACATTTATAATATTAGTGGGATAATGTAACAAAATGATGGATTTGATTTAATTGCAATTTAATTTGCAATATATATTCTCAATATAGCGTACAGTTGTTAGAATTATTTATATTCACACATAATTAATCATTTGTATCCCGTCACTGCGTTTTACTTCGTAATAACAAAAGACAGAAGTTTCGCTCTGCAAATATGTTTAAATAAAGTTTATAGTTATATCTCTGGTCCTTCTATTTTAGTTACCTACAATCGTGTGAGCAGGCTAGAGATATTGTTATGATTATAATTATATTCGGAAGGGTTGCTTTAGCAGATATTCACGTTAGACCTAAAACAGGGAAGGATAAACTTCTGCTTTGTGATGATGACTTAAAATAAACATTAAATAAGTAAACAATGATAACATAAATTAATTAGACCTCTGACTATATATTATTTTCCATCGTCTACTCTAGTCGCTAAACAAATTAAATATTTCCTATACTAGCGCCATTTTGGTCGGTTCTTGACCTATTATTTACTGCTTTCAGCTGGACACTTCCAGTTTGCCCCCACATACATGAAGATGTTCTTTACCGCAACCTCGTACCTTTCAACGGGAGTTTAATGACTGCTTCATCAGTAGATCTTATGTGGGAGAGCCATGCTTCGGCACGTATGGACCGGCTCGACTCCGCTCGTTATCACGGCCTCACAGAAAACCGGCCGTTAAGCAATCCTTGCATTGCATTTCGCCGCGTGAGTGAGGTTAGCGGAGGCCCTAACGCTTCCCTTTCCCTTATTCCCGTCCTTCCCCTCTCCCCCATCTTCCCACTTTTCCCCCTCTCCCCCGACTTCCCACTCTTCCCCCCCATCCCCCTCTTCTCCTACTCCCACC
This sequence comes from Euplagia quadripunctaria, assembly GCA_963859945.1. NCBI lineage: Eukaryota > Metazoa > Arthropoda > Insecta > Lepidoptera > Erebidae > Euplagia > Euplagia quadripunctaria. The sequence goes on from OY982561.1 coordinate 19,692,842, forward strand.
CTGAAGGGCGGCAACGCACTTGTGACTCTCGAGTTGCAGGTGCCCATGGCGGCAGTAGTCATTTACCATCAGGTGACCCGTCTGCTCGTTTGCCCCCTATACCATAAAAAAAAAGAAGATCCTACTTATAAACATTCTTAACTTAAACAGCGAGGGTTAATTCTCAAGTAAATGAAGTGATCCATACTACACCCGTACTATTATATTACTACGTACTAATATATTATATATTACGTACTTAGACACTAGCAGTGATATTATATGTGTAACTCGGGACTTAATCCCGATAATATTTAAAAGGTACAATACCTCTTGGTTACGCGATTAAGTCCCGAGTTTACACATCTAACATGTATCAAAGTCGCGAAAGATTAAAAACAACTAGCAGTGTAACTTTGGTTTGTTTAACTCCGATTGTCGGAGATCAACATAACCGTTTTGTTATGCCATCAGGGGTTTTATATACATTTTTATTAATACACGTTGAATCGGGAAAAACCATTGAGAGAAAATATTAAAAAACCTCCTCAAGCTAATCAGTTTTTTTTAGTTTCATACGGACTGTAGAAAAATAATTATTATGGTTATTTGCAAATTGTCACTTCCGGTTGTGATAATTAGGTGCGTTTTTTAGCAAACACATATTATTTATTTATATTTTATGTAAAGAATGTAATATATTTGACCTTCACCTATGTTTAATGTAAATGCTTTTTCCGGTAATAAAATCAATTAAATTATTATTTTTTCTTTATTAATGTTACTTCATGGTGACATTTGGCTATAATATACAAAGGAACAGTTATTGTGAGTGACGTCCATAACTTAAATAGATAAATTCATTGTAAGTGAAGACAACAACTTAAATATACCTACCTGCTACCTAAATGTTTTTCATGTTCTCGGTGTATTTTGGCATATAAACAACAGAAGCTCATAATAAATACCTATGTTTAAGTATAGTTCATAGTAAACAATCTCGTATCTACCTACCTACTGGTTCTTTGTATACAATAATCGGTCGTACTATTAGTATTTACATACGCTGTATTGGAATATTTTTAAAACCAATGATAAGTAATTTTAATAACAGTTAACAGGGTAGCTCATATGTATGTGTATTATTTTTCCACTTAAATTGGTACAGTAATTATTGAAAGTAATAACTTTCAAATTCGACTGACAAACAAGCTACTAAAAACAAAATTAGAAAACACAACTGCCCTGCCAAAACACGAATTGAAGATTTTTTTTAATACGAGTCGATGTAAGGACTGCAACGATACCCCATACATTCAAATCTGTTCAAACATTTAGAAGTTATGGTGGATTAAAAAACTCACATACTTGGATGAACCCACGTTGCCAGAGCTCCTTCGATTTAGGATTATTGGGAATAGGGTTAATAACGCACAAGTAACGCCACTGATTTTGTTAATATGAATTGGCACCATAGATAAAGAAAATAGAGGAGATAGGCAACAGTCACGCAATCTGAAGCCAAATGTTTCTCAAATATGGCGGCGACTCCGCCCACAACAAATATGTTGTACTGATTTTACCGAATACCGATTTTGTCGTAAAATAATTGAAATTATTTTCCTCCTTCAACGTGTTTTTTCTTTCAATATTTTATGTGGAAAGAGTTTGTGTATATATTAGATACATTAAAATTACGTCTATCTTTCCCAAAGCATTGGAAAAAGAAATAATGTAGTACCTGTAGTAAGTGTTCAAAATTGCTGAAACACTAACGATCGTATTGCTGTGACACCAATAGCATAAAAACCACCATAACACACACATTTCACTGTTAAAATCGAAAATAAACTCTAGAGAACGTTTTCGATGAAAGTTGAACTACTTACTAACACTACCCTAAAATGGCATCCTGTAACGAAAGTAGCTTCAAGGCATATCTTATTGATAGTTACGAAAAAATGTTGATAAATGTTACACACTGAACTCTTGTTACAAATGTAAATTATCATGAGTAAAAAATAGAAATATGTTTTTGGTTATTAGGTTTGTATTTGTTTGCTATTTTTAAAACTAGAAATTATATATAATAGAAGATAACACCTCAATAGTAATTGGCAAATAATTTTTGAATTAAAGTGTTATGTCTAATACATAACATAAATATAATTGAAAATATAATAATAATATAAAATACTTTGTTTTCGCAATCAAATCAATATAACTTGTGAATTGGTAAAAAATAGGTTTTTTTAATGTTCTTTTGTACAGAAGAGTTAAAAAATAAAAATCCAATTTTTTCCACCACACTTATGAACTGCAAAAAGTACACCATTATCTGTTTTAAAATACTCGTTATGAATATAATAATAACGTTAATATTTTGTACGAATATCTGTCCGTAGCTGTCATCCGTACTTATCATGTCGCTACTACAAACTTTTATCAAATTATGTATTTTCTATTTTTACTTTACTTTTATCCAATTGGGCTGACATCTTGTTGTTATAACACTATCATGCTATTTAAACATGTCCGGCCAATTTTGTTATATGACTACGTCATCTAGTAACAATGACTGTTTAATTTATTTTTATCACAAGTTAATAAGTGCACTTACTGACATTATACTTTCATTTTATCAGTACTTGAACAATATATTATTGTTTAGGTTCACTTACAGCCAAATAACTGACACAATCACAATTAATAATGCCCTGGTTATATACTACGAGTATCACTTCGAACACCACACATCTTTCAATGGTTTCTTCATATCTGTCACAAAAGATAAATCCAAAGCAAAGGATGCGAGTTAATATTAATTTACATTGAAAATAAACGGAGCCAAAATGGACACTAACAATGAAAATAATTTATTACAATATAAAATTGATCGTCACAGTCAATCAAAATCCTTCAGAAAAGTCGCGGTAGCACATATGTCATTCGATAAAATGCCGTAAAGCGGTTATAGTAAACACTATTACTCGATGAGAAGACTTTTATTTGGGCTTTCACGACATCTACGGGACCACTACATGACTATTTAGTGATTAATGCGACCACTTCGCGACTCTATTACGACACTGATTCGTATAAAATGGGCCCTTTCTCGGTCGTGTCGACGTGATAGCAACGTATTTGCGACCAGCTTAAGGAACCAAAAGTTAGATTTGGCACGTCGTGGCAACCTATAAAATGTTTGTTGGGAACGTATAGTCTATACAATGACAGTTCAACTTATACGAAAACAACTTAGGTATATATTAAAAATAGGAGCATTTATACTTATTTTAAAGTTCCGCGTTCCATAATATGTATCTGATTACTTTAAACGACCAATTCTTGTATGATCAATGTATTTATATTTCGGGTACCTCGGAAACGGCTCTAACGATTTTGATAAAATTTTGTATACAGATACAGTTTTGTATTTTAAGTTCAGCTATGTAGTTGTATTTCCTGTGAAAACGCAATTTTACAAAAAAAAAATACGATTTTCCAAAAAGCTACCGATCGAAGCTCAGTCGCAATAACGCATCACAGGCTGTGAGTCAGCCTATAGTGTTAAATTCGTTCTATAAGATTACTTTACGTTGTGAACAAGAACATCTTCTTTCTTAAAGTTTGTTATAATATTATTGGTTACATTCGTATTAGTGAAGCAATGTCTATTTCGTTCGATGGGTGTCTAGCTATTTCATTTAACATCACTTTGTAACAAAATATTAATTCCCATTTCTTCTTTTTTCAACTTGTTTCAATACAGTTTTGATATGTTATTATAAATAATATAGTTACAGTGTCGTCATAAGAAATGCCTCAACGATATCAAATCAATGCCGATCAAAAGCTTTTGTGAAATGTGTACACACTCTAAATATCACACTACATCTATTCTGCGGCTATTTGCACCATTCACAAATTGCACAAAAATCGCAATGTTTCTCTTATGGGTTGCGAATATGCTACAAACATTGTTGTAGCGAATCCAAGACCAGTTTTGTTCAACAAATGAAAAGTAATATGCAGTAACAAAGCAGTACATCAGTGCGATCACATCTGCCTGCGACGATATTGTGTAATAACTATGTATGTTTTCTCTGTTACGCCTTTCAGTCAAGTATTTTATGAATAAAAAGCCTCGTTCGTCATAGTGTTGCGTCCGCCTCCATCGAAACCAAAATGTACGCTACCCTAGAATTATTGCTCAAAGTATAATTTTATATGACTTATTTTGCAACATCTTTGATGAAAATGAATGGCGTTATGTCATATATGCTCTTAACGATGTGTTGACTGAATGTGAAATAAGCCCAGGAAGTAGAAATATGTATATACACAATACAGTTACTTTAATAGTTGTTATAAAAAGCATAGAAAGGCTAGTAGGTAGTGACCATAGACTGAGACTCCTCAGCGTTAATGAGGTAAAAGGCCTCTTTTGTAAGTGTCCAGAAAGAGCCATCTACACTATTCAATTTGTACTTTTATGGTTTATGGGATGAAAATACACAGACTTCTGTATGCTAACTGATAGATACGGATTAACATAAGGCAATCCCATATTAATTATACATTTATGGTAGCTAGAAGTGACTAGAACCATCTTTAGCACTCTCGATACACGGATTGGGGTTTCTGAATATCATTTTGATAACTTTATGACCCCGAAAAAACTCAGCGCGATTTGATCATTTATTTCCATGAAACAAAACAATGAGCGAATACAAGAACTCATCCATGAAAAATGGGAGATCATAAGAAATTTTAAACACAGACAAAGGGTTAGGAAATATCAAACTCGAGTGAACCCACGGACTGGAGTTATCTATCTTCTGTAACACCTAAAATTAAATTCAATGATCTATGAAGTTGTAATTCCAATTACAACTCCACACGTCTGTCATGTAACTCTTCACCCGCTTATATAATCAACATTGTTAATCTACACCAAACACAGCATATAAACATATTTTCACACACATTTGAGACCTGGTTCTTATTCAAAATGACCTAAAGCCGCTTACAACTCAACGTAATAGCCTCCATACGCACGCTTATGTCATACAACTTAACAAAACAAAGCAACAAACGGTGAGTCAGCTCATGCCTGAGATACTATGTAGAGAATGCGTGTCTACATTAAATATAACTGACAATAACATCATTCATCTTTTGAGTGATGGACACATCAAGGCTCCTGTATTGATATTTGAAATAGGACGATTGTACAGAGGCGGGGCCAGTCGCCTGACGCTACACCGTGTTGGGTGCTGGCGCCAGTGCACAATAGAACATTTCACAATTCGCCCTGTATACCAGTTGACATTCGACATGTTTATACATATCGTAGTTAATAGATATTTAAATGGCACATGTTTTAACGCTTAGAACGAGGCCATATACAGGCTACAGGTACCGCCTTATTCATGTGAGCAATTACCTCAGGTTTTGCCAAGTAACGTAATATGACCTGAAAAGTGAGGTAAGCTATGATATGTATGAACGATATCAGTCTTAGCTTACCTCATTTTGTTAAGATGATACACATTGAAAAAGGGAAGCTGAAAAATATCTGCCCTCAAAATAAGTACCTGTCTATAAGAACGAACTCCAAACTTTAAGACTTCATTTACTTTTTTATTTACACGGAGAAGTCTAGAATACTGTGTTAAGTATGTAACAAGTAAAATATTGTTAAAAAAATAAGTTTTGAATTTTCAATCATTTAACCTTGACTTATTCAACAGTATAATAATATCCGAAATTCCGTGTACGAAATAAAAATGTGTCTATATTCCACTGCTAAACACGCATCGTTAAATCTATACACAAAACATTTGACTAGCCCATATGTGTAGGTACGTGTGACAAACAATATTATCTACGATCGGTAGGATTTGCACTGCGTTACCCGTTATCAGCTTTGTAAGGTGCTACTTAGCTTAATACTTTAGGGGGATTATCTTGCAGTTAGTTATATTAAAGCCACGGATATATCACCGATTACGAAGTCAACTTTGAATACATGTTATTATAAAATAATTGTAATTTGCTTGATATTTACATGCAATTAAGATCCTTGCTCCTTAGCTCTACAGACTAGCAAAGTCATATTCTGGATAATTACCAGCTACGTAATGCCAGCCAAAAGATGTTCGTATTTAAAGTTGTTCAAATAATTTAAAGTTAATTATTACTAGATTTAATGCTCACAAATAACTAATCGTTTTAAAAAACTAAAAAACACACTTTAATAGATAATTCTTTAAAAAAAAACCGACTTCAACAAAAAAAACTATTCCATAAAAGACTTATATATGGTTTTCTCATGGATGCCATTGTCAGAACTTGACCAAATTGAACTTGAAATGGGCTCACACGGGAAGCACCAGCTTTCAAATAAAAAAAAAGAATCATCAAAATCGGTTCACCCAGTCGAAAGTTCTGAGGTAACAAACATAAAAAAAACAAACAGTCGAATTGAGAACCTCCTCCTTTTTTGAAGTCGGTTAAAAATCAAACTAAAAAGTAGAAAAGAATCTATATACAGGATGTAAGTAATACCGTACCGAATAGTGTATTCAGACCATCATTCTGAGTCGAAAATCATTGGAATCTATATATATAAAAATTACGCTTGAACGACTGAACCGGTTTCGTTAATTCTTTTTTTTTTGTGTTTGTTATTGTCTGGAGAAGGTTCGTATTAAAGAAAAAAATAAGAAAATTGCGCGGAAAATTAGAAAATGTAAGGCAACTTAACGAGGGGCTTACGCGACTGAAACTGCGTTGCGCAACTAGTTTTGTATAAAAATTAATCCCTATTTCCCTTGGTCACGCCATCACACGTTAACGGCTGGACCGATTTCGCTAAAGCGTGTTAAAAATAAAAAGGAGGACTGTGGTGTACTGGTGCGTGAGTCTACTAAACCTACAGAAATATTAAGGTGTTGACATTTTTTTCTCAAGGTGTTAATTGTTTTAAAAAAATTTAACTATTGGATAGAGGAATATTTAAACATATCGATATTTGCCGTAGTATATTATTAGTACTCTTACTACTATAAATATATTTATTATTTACTTAAATTATAAGATTCTAAACTAAAGTATTATAATTCATGAGTTGCAAAAGCTGGATATAATTTCTGAATTATTTATAATTGTTATGTCTGTGTATATATAAATGGCTAGATGCTTTTATGGTGCCTTATAATTTATGGCCCATGATCATGGATTTATAAATAGTAGACATCAAATTTACTAATAGTTGACATTTGTCGTTACACCTGCAGAATAACCGTACATTTATGAGGTACAAAGAATTTGCTGATTGTTGATCAGTCACTCAACAAATTCCAAGCACGTTATTGAACTTTAGCCTAAGTCATAATTAGGTAAATATAATAGTTTATCGTTAAGTACCTAGTTATGACGTAGGGCTGTTGTTGGATTTAACGCTTCTTTAATTAAAACTAGTTTTTAGAAGAGGGATGAAAGAGACAAAACCAATATTTTTCCCACAACTTCCTATCCGATAACCTATTCGTTTCGAGATCCAAAAAGGACGTGGATTAAACACAGTAAGATTTGTTCTTCTCTAAAGCAGTACGTAAATTCAGAGATACTTATATTTTTTGTTTTTTTTAACCTGTCGAAGGTTTAGGTCCTTGTAATTCCTTAACTATTCGTTCAGAGATTTATAATTTGCATGAAAAATGGCTGGTTGTTCTGTCTGAAGCTGTATTTTGTATAACAGGCTTTATGTAAACTAAATTTTCGGAGTCAACGAACGAATTTTTAACCCTTTTTAATGTGGTAACCAAACAAAAAACCTATATGCATTACGAATTGACCGAATTTATCAAAGGCTGGGCTCAATGCTTCATGATTCCGGCTCCGACGTCTCATGACACGGCTGATAATCAATTTGCAATTTTTCACGCTCTTTTTGAATAACTCCGCAGTTCATTGGCTGATAACAATCGGATTTGTTTAAACTATACATTCCTAATTATACCGGATGTCAAAATATTACTGATAAATTTAAACTTATACCTAGGTACAAATACATACATATAATACAATCGACGTTTATATTAGATGGGCAAATATTAGACGGGCATGAAGTCCATGCCCGTCTAATATTTTAAACTGGTCTGTTTCAAACTGTTTTAAAGATGTTCATGCCGTTAATTCGCGGTAACCCCTGGTAGGTTCTGGCTTTTATTTCTGGCAACCCTGTAATTTGCTCTTCTCCATTTGGAGAACCATGCGCGTGACACGAGCGCGCCACTTTCCCCGACACGATGATCGGGTGACAGTAACCTATACCTAGCGGTCTGGGTACTTTATTTATTTAAACTAAATATTTATCTATTTTAATACAAGAAATTTTGACTACAAAAGTATTACGTATAATGCGATAACATCGAACACAATGCGTTCACGGCGGATTTCACACAAAGCTATGATAATAAAATGCACCATTATGGCGGTGAAACCGAATAATTTTTGCATTATTAGACATATATTTGCACAGAAGGAATATGTCTACTTGTAGGTTCTTGGTAGGAATGACCATTTTGTGGATTCGTGGGTACCTCATTGTAACGAATTCTTTTTTCAAAATAACAAATGTGTATGTTATAGTTGCAAATATACACAACTATTCAGTGATTATATTGTTATATAACAGTATAAATTATTAAGCTCTTACTACAAAAAAAAACCAAGTGTAAAGCGGTCGCATCACCAAGCAACGTAGATGTCCTTAACATACTCATCGACATATGTACTATGATTGTGATCTATGTGTAGGTTCTATTAGATAATATTTATTATATAATAAATTGCCTTGACAGTTCGGCTAACATGTGAACAAGTAAATTGATTAGATGCATAATGTTAGCCTTATTAGGATATAATTAAAAGATGCTTGATTTTTTTATTATTATTTTGGATTATGATACAACCAAATATATTTAGAAAACATTGAATGCATTCAAATAAGTATAATGAACTGACATTGAAAACTACAAATCGGTAATCCTATTTATGCATATCTTTCAGTATAATTCTTCGTTCTCGGATTAAATTATCTTCCTTGTTATCTGGCATTATTTAATTATGATGAACAAGATGACACGGCTAAAATTATTCAATTCGTTTAAATTAAACAAACCAGCCGGTAAAATATACTGAATCGAAAATGAGGGAGCAACTTACCACCGATATAGGTAGATTTCAACCTATTCCGCACGCCGTATGGCGTAAATAACTGCTGAACCGCGCTTATACTATACTGACGGTACTTTAGTTTTAAAAAGATTTTCACTAGGATGTAGGGAGGTCACTTATAATATAATTTTCTGGAACATTATTACACATGGCAATCTAGTCTTAAACTAAGCAGAGGTTGCATTATGAGTTTTAGAACACGAAATATATTTAGATACCATTTTTTTTTGGAACTACATACGTTTAAATTTGTTTTCTAATGTCCTAGATTCTAACAAAATGGAACATTAAAAAGATTAGCTATTATGATAACAATGTGGTTAAACAATGCAATGACGATGTAAGTTGGATTCTAACTTCGGGTAGATCGTGGGAATTTCAAGACCTTTAACTCTCAGTAGCTGAGTAACTGACCGCCTAGTTTGTGACGCAACCAAGTGATCACGGGTAACCTCTACAGATAGACCTTTGCAACGATGTTCACTGACCCGTGGACCACATATTTAAGCTGTTGGTGGTCCCCAGTGATCCCGTCTTGGAACGTTGAAATTGGACTATCGATTTTATCGCATCATTTACAACTACGAAGGAATCTTGGGCAAGTAAAAATATTTTTTATATTATTTTTGTATCTTATAAAACTAACTCTGCTCAAGCAAATACTCAAGTATATATAGGGTCTTTTTAAAACCATAAAAGTAACGAAAGGTAAAGTAGGTACACCATACACGTTATTGCACGCTTCAGTCAGGCTACTTTGCTTATATCAAATCGCTCGCTTGGATGAATCTGTAGTATTCATAAAGAATACTAATTAGGAAGAATATATTCAAATAAAAAATACGTAGAAAAAATATTCTATAGTAACTGAAGAATGGGAATTGGTTCGTACAAACTGTCTTCGTTCTACTTTTAATAAAAATAATATAATATCTTCACAAATCTCACACACGGCCGTCTGATCCCAAACTAGGCAGAGCCTGTACTATGGTAACCAGACTACTGATAAACATACTTATATATTTCTAAATACATACATATTATAGATAAATTACACCTAGACACAGAACAAATGATCATGCTCATCACACAATTATTTGCCCTGGGTGGGAATCGACCCCACGACCTCTGGCTCAGCAGTCAGGGTCACTAACCACTAGACCAACAGGCCAGTCAAATTAAACATTTAAGCATTTTTTTAATAAGCATTGATAAACCACACAATATGGCAACAATTGATATACTTATCGAAAACTAATATTCCAATGATGTTCACGATGAAAAAAGTGAGTAAAAAGTGCTCTTGGAAGCGTAACAAATCACATAAAGCAAACATGAGAATATCACTTATCTTACAAAAATCATCAGATAATACTTTATTAATGTGCGCATCAGCATCATAAACATTGTTTATCGTGACCATAACCCGTGTTCATAATAGCATCTACGGTGAATATAACTCAATGGCATCAGCTAACGACACTCGTACGACAGTAAGTGCTGCAATAAGTTACATAACAAACTATTAAATGATACCCTATCTATATTAAATTACATGTATTCATTAATGCACCATCTTTTCGCGTTAGCAATTACTTATGCAATTTTTAGGTGGAGAAATTCCTTTAAAACGAAATTTTTAAACAATTTATTTTTACTTATACTTAAGACGATTTATATTATGTAGTAGATTTATAGTTGGGACAGTTATCAAATTAAAGTGGATGACAAAGATAATATAGCTCTCTTCTTCTTGCTACTCATTTCTTTTACACATCGCCTCCCGGCAAAAAAGTGTCATACCACAAAAAAAGTGTCATTGAATAGCAAATGTTGCATTTGGTCAGCTGTAAAAACATCGTTATTAACTCAGTGAAAAAGGGAACAAAGTTCACTTTTTCACTGAGCTGTTTTGTTCAATTCACAGGTATAAAAGTCACGTCTTCTGTAAATAGCTGTTTTTGTATTATGACACTTTTTTGCCGGGAGGCGACATACTAAGTGGGTGATAAATTTGGAAGTTTATTATTTAGATCATAAAAAAAGTATTATTACGCCTTGATGAAATGCTTCTCCATTTGCAGAAGACATACTTGCAAGTATGTAGTAATCCTGGCTATATTAACAAATTCTAAAATTATGAATTAAGAAGCATGATACTGCCAGTAATGCTCCACCCTTGAGGAGACTCGTTAAGTGAGAGAGTTCATAAAGTATTTGAACGGGAAATTGCACCATTGGATTCTCTTATTTTCCGTTGTAACAGGAGCATCTAATTCCTATTGTGTTTAGAGAGAAAAAAGGTAGTACGTGTTTTGCGGACCTAATTATATACGGAAAATGTTAAGTACAAAATCCTCCCGTTGATAATTTAATATTTCATACTGATATGTAAATATGGTTCATAGACAGTGATGCAATAATATACAGCCTAGCCAGCATAATATAAAAAGGAATAAAAATATTGCATCCGAATTTGCAATACTACTGCAACACAGAAACTTTTGGTGTTGGGATCGTAAGAATTTTTTACAATCGATTAACGTTATGAAATGTTGCCACGCGAATTAGGCGTCATAAGAATCTATTGCGCTAGCAATATTTTGAGACTATTTTTATACAAAAAAAAATCCTTAGCGCATTTCATACATTATAGAATTTTGACAACTAAATTACAGTTTACACAGACACTTTCTTTTATTTTTCTTGCCAAGCAGCCACACTTGCAATGCGCTAATATAAAAAAATGTAGGTAACTAAAAATCTGCCACGGCATTGCTCAACTTGAACAATAAATTCATTATCTACACATAATTTCAATTAAAATTTAACGAGTCTGTGCAGTTCAGAATTTTGTGAAAAAATATTTACATAATACTAAGATACCTATTATACTCATGTCTGTTTGTTTAAACACACATGAGTTGCTAAATTTAAGTTAAAAATTAAGCAAGAAAATCGTAAAGCAAAGTATGTTTTTCTTCGTTTTATATCTATCCTTAAGTAACATTAGGCTTTTTTCATTTAAATTTTAGAGGGCTCCGACTTCCAGGCAACAACTAGTTCGAGTCACAGATACGCAACCCGGTTGAGCTATAGCTTATAAGCTTACACTCCCTAATCCATCCGTATACTTACCTCTTACCTAACTTACCTTTTTCCCTTCCAATATACTTCTGATTCTCCCATCTTAATTCCCAAAGTGTTTATTTTCAGTTTTCCATAAAAATAAATAAGTATTATTTACGTACACAACAATAATGACTGGCTTTATTTTTATTTGGTCCTAAAAATAAAATCAATGCTTTAAACTTCTTTATCTTTAAAATATAGTCTGGCGTTGTTTGTGTATGAATCAGTACACAATTTTACTTACAAACATGTATAAACATACACTCTACTGCAATTAAATCGCCTTAAAAATAATTTAGTTAACTTAGATAATTTAATTTTTGTCACTCCCCGTACATAAATTCTCTGACGTAGTTTTTAGATGTACCTAGTGTAAATTGCTTGCAAATTACATTACTAAAATCTACAAATGGAAAGTGGGTTAGTTGTTTTGCACGCAGAAAACCCGGTTTGTAATATTTCAAAGAATAATGATAAAGCAAAAGTTCTACGCAAATGTAGTTTAATAATCTGGGACGAATGTACTTTGGCAAACCGTAAGGCAGTGGCAGCAGTATTCTGCATGTTAAGGGGTATAAGACAAAACGAGCGATCAAGGGCAGATGACATTGGAGCCTGCCTAAACTGCCTGTACTGGTATTGGATTTGTTGCCGCAGACTCTATTCATAAGAGACGCTACTTTTTGCGCATAATGGCATAAAAGTCGTTAAACCGCGCCTCGGCAAACATGCCAGACGCGCTGCAACACCACCATCCTGAAGGCAGGCCTTCTGCGTATATTAATAAATCAATTATCCTACATATTGATTTAATAAAAAAAATTTTTTTTCAATTCCTTACAAAAACAACAACGAATCGCAGCTAACATGACAATGTACGCATTAAGAAGTTTTATATGTTAATGAGGGTTTTCTACAAAATCTTATATTTTTCTTCATCTGTCAGTCGTACAAGAAGTGCATGAAAGGAATCGGCGGATAGAATAAATTTAGAGCCAGGAACTAAAAATATAGTTCGCTAATTTAAAATTCCCTCGATTTCTCCAGGATCCCATGATCAGATTCTGATCTGATGACCATGGGACAACCTGGGAAGTATAATACCTACCCTTTCAAACAAAAGAAGAATTTTCCAAATCAATCCAAGCGTCTTTGAGTAATAGGTAAACTTACATAAAAAATACAGTGGAACATACAACCTCCTCCTTTTTTGAAGTCGGTAAAAAAATCATTAAAATCTGTCTACCCGTTACGGAGGAGTTCAACCACAAACACCGGGACACGAGATTTTTATAGATTAGAAGATGTTAAATCTTCAGGTGTATTCATTAAATCTACAAAACCTCTCAATCCCCGAGAACACCTACGTAAAATATATTTATACATAATTTATAACTTACAATGATAGTCGTTTCCTTTTGACACCCGTTAAAAGATAAAACACAGTTATCAAAACATTATCAGTAGATTCAAACATAGGAATTGCCAAAAATATTGAAACTAATTCCAAAACTTTAATCGCTAGACATTTTTCGGTTGTAATAGTCGTGTCTTGACTATTTAAATATTTAGATCATTATTACCCGAAATATTTGCTTGTATATAGGATGGTTGCAAATGAGAACTGTTTTTCGCAACTCAAAATGATACCAATATTCTATGGACAGACCATTTTTCTTGACTCGGTACTGAGTTGACTGAACAAAGGAAAAGTGAAGCTGCTATAAAAGAAATAATAAAAAAGAAAATTTAATACCAGTAATTTGAAGACGTACAATGTTGGAATTCATGTTTACAATTTTTATTTTACAGTTCGTAAGTAAAATAAAAATAATATTATATTTCATACTACATACTGGACTATATTATCAAAATATTAAATTATGAGACTTTGCATCTCAATCAATCAATCAGCCTATCGCAATCCACTGCTGGGCAAAGGCCTCTCCCAATGCGCGCCACAGCACCCGGTCCTCCGCCTTACGCATCCTTTTGTTTCATGTTTTCACTTTCATTGACACGTTTTAAAGTGTAGAAAATATCAGCTGAGCAGAATAAGAGTAAGTGAAAATAACATAAATCACTATAACTTTCTAAAACACCCGATTGTCTCAACCTCTTCATAAAATATAGGATCAGGAACACAGATTAAACGATCTATCTCGGTTAAGTGCTTTCAATAATGTTTTTACGAGCAAACTTCAGTAAGATCCTATATATAATGTCTATTGTCTATGTTAAGTCGAGCATGCGCCATACGCGTGCTCTGATTATAAGAAGTAGATTAAAAATAAGTATGTTATCGTTATCTTAATCTACATAGCTTTCCCTTCTTAACCCCAATCGACACTAATACAAAATTCGTCACCACCCACTTCATTACGTAATTTGTTTTGGGTAACTGCAAAATATTCACGAAGATTCTTGTGACGATGCCCTAATGCCAAGTGCATGATAGTAATTCATTAAAATCATGCTATGTACGTCACAGTTTTATTTAGTAGATACGCGGCGACTTCTAAAATTGTTTGACTTGCGTGAATTTTTTTTAGATCATTTAAGTTAATTTAAATTCAAGTAATAAAATTTATTCGATATTTTACAGTTTTCATTTCAAACTATAAAATAATTCAACATTTTGTTGCAAAATCCAAATAGAAACTAAACATTTTAGTTCAGTAATCATTAGCCAACCGAACTTGAATAGCATCCGTTTCTAATAAAAGAACTATCTATCCTTAAACCTATAATACTTTTAACTGTGACTCAACAAGCATTCCAAAGAGACAAGGTTAACTCCACGTCAATGTGAAGACTGCACCAACTAGTTAAGTCATTCATATAATATTTTTCATATATTTCAACAAAACGAGGTTAGAAGGCGATAATCGTGCACAAGACAGGTTGGGCTTTGTACTGGAATCTACACAAATGTCATGGCATTCTTACACACAAGGGCGACCCCATAGATTTATTGATGCCTATAGTTTACACGTAATTGCTGCCAAACAAAGAGAATATGAATTATTTGTTCGTCTGAATATAAATCGACATCAATTTATTGATTGATATACCGTAATCTAAAGCTTTTTCACGGGTGTCCTTGAGCAAAATAAAAACTATAACTCCGTAATTAACACGTAATTGGGAACCAGTCAGACGACTGATGCAGTTAAACAATCTAAATGCCTTGAAAAAAAAAACCTGCTGATGACAATCGATTGGAGACGCTCCCACCAACGAAATGATTAATAACATTACTTGTGTAATGCAGCGTTCTGGTTTCTGATTATTGCATCCGCTGAAAGTAAAAGTAGGCGCGCTGTAATTTCCTAGGCCGAGACATGGATGGGCTAATAGGTAATTATAAAGTTTGATTGCAAATAAATATTCAGTCAAGTTTAAGTTAAAAGGCCATCCTGAGAATGAGTGACGATCTTAATGATTAACTTTAGAAAATAAATTACAGGTAATTAGGTAAATAAAGTTTTACCATACTTCTAAATGAATACTTAGAAAAGCCAAGGCACAAATTAGCAGGAGCTTGTTCTCGGGCAAAATCACTAATAACGGTGGCTAGGATCTACTTGGAGTTGGTGAGTGCTCTTTCGGTAATAGTTTTTATGTCGTTGTTAGTATAGGATCCGACAGAAAAAACATTGGTAGATTCTGCTTAAGATTGCCAGAAACACAGCTTTAAAATGTTTTCGATATCGATTTCTGATGATAAATATAAAAAGATAAACTCATTAGTACTACACTTTAGCATGATGTTTTTGCGTGTTCATTCATCAAATAAATAATGTTATTAGGTCCTACTTACAGTTCCCTACTTAATGTTACAAGTAACTGAAACACTACATAATATTACTATGATTATTTCTGGGCTGTCTCGTTGGTCTCTAGACATTTAATACCACTTACCATCCGGTGGCCTGGAATAAGCATACAGGCAGCCGGGTGGTAAGCAATCAGCATACATGCTTGCAAAACTAGGGATGTCACGCACGCATCCAATCCTATAATAACCTTTTGATGCCCTTTGTCAAAGAGTTCATCGTGCTTTACTCATTTGGGGAAACTATAGAAGAGAGGTTGTCGGTTTCAAACAGGCACGGTTCTTAACCTCTCCGGTTTTAAAGTGCTACCCCCTGTAGGTGGCGACTGGTACCATACCACAATGTTAAAAATAACCACGTAACCAATTTCTTAGAAAAGAAACAAATGAAGTTTAGAGACTTACTAGAAACTATAAGATAGTTCTTTCTTTAAAATTTGTTTGTAGATATATTAATAATATACTTATAACTTTAACTAAACTTTCTAATCATAATATGTCGGGTGCACTGGGTAATTTTATCGACAGACGCCATATCTGCCAGAGACCTTTTGATGGAATGTGGAGACAGTAATTAACTGCAGTATTAAGAATTACTTTGGCTGCTTTTAACATGAATCATACTTTCTACGAACAAAACGTCGCAGTCGTAGAAAAACGGCGATTTGATTTTTTGACGATTTTTGTTTTTGACATAAGCCTATATTTTCAGATTTCATTAACAGAAACAGCCGTTTTCAAAATATTAAGTAAAACATAATTTGAAAACTGAAAAGTGCTCTCCTGTAAAGTTACTAACAATCAAATCCGTCGTTTTTCTACGACGACGACGACGACGAAAAATGTCTGAACTTTGTAGTAGGCAAATATGTTTTGCTATTTTTGGTTTTTCATATTTTTATTATGTGTTCTTTTTATCACAACTATTGTAATATTTTTATACTTATAAACTCAGGAATGCATGGCTGTAATGAAATCAAACTCACTTTTTACTCCCCTACAAATGTCAGTTTTATGAACATATTGAACAAAACTCAAAAGAGTACGGTAAGTAAGCGTAAAACAACTATTTGCATACCTACACTACCCATTTTTTTTTTCGTTTTAACACTGATCAGACCAACACTGACAACTAAAAATGTTACAACATCGTTTTTAGCTTTTAAAATTACCGTTGTATCATCACATAATATATACTATTGCAAACTTAGGTTACGCCTAAAAAGATCGATTACGAACGCAATTCGCATTACATCGCGGGCCCGTTCATGTAAAACTATGCCTACCATTTATCAAAGTGATATATACCTTCCAAATATATTTTGACAGTTACGTACGCTTAATTTTATTGCCAGTGCTGATGTTATTGTCCTCTATTCGCTTTCACGCATGCTAGGTGTAACAGAGATGTACAGTGGCCCGGAACTTCGGAGTACAATGACAGTTTCAATCTACCTATACTTAAAGTAATCCCTCTCATTATGTAAGCTACTGTCGTTATACATAATATTGTTGATACATCTGCTAGAAGTATAAATTATTTTTTAAATTTTAAATCAACTTAATTTTTTATTTCATTTAGTTTGGTTTTGCACTTTGAACACCTCTAATTGCCTTAATGCGCGGAAAAAGCTGGTGTACAATAATAGGTGTCAGGGAATTATATTTATACAATATTTTTTTATGTAAATATAATTAAGTTAGATCGTCAGTATTGAGTAAATATGGCACAGCAGACAGAATCCATACTTGATAAAAGTGCACTAATGTGGATGTACCTATAACGTGCAGATAATTAATCGTAGCAAAATAACCAAACGATGAGACGGGTCTCTAGAGCGCGGCTAGCTTCTGGCAATGCATTCCACAAGCGTGCGGCTTGCACTGTGAACGATTTGTCAGAAAATGCTGAAATATTCAGTTGGAATATCTATTGTATGAATTTGTGTATCGTGGATAAATGCGAAAGGTTTTTTTTAAATAAAAAATAAGTAGTAGGGTTAAACAAGATATTATACAGTAATGAGAGGATATATGAGTATTCCGGCGAAGACGAATCGGAAGCCACTTGACTTTAGTACGAAATTCGGAGATATGATCATAGTTGCGTAAGCCAAAAATGTATCTTATGCAGAAATTTTGAAGCCTCTCAAGTTTATCAAGTTGGTCCTCATTAAAATCAAGATACATTTTAAAACAACAAGGCTGATTTTCCCGTGTAATAATATTCTGACAGTTCATTGTTAAAGATAGGTTCAATGTTATCGCTATTGTGATTCACAGAAACTTTTGTCAAAACTGGTAGATCATTCTCTTTGTCCACTGTACCTATGTAAACATTCGGTTGCATTTAGTAAAATGCTATTATTTATTCATTTTTATAGATGTATACATTTTAGCAATCCTTCTTTTCTTTCTATTTAAGGCATTAAAAGTTTATGGGTTTCGATTACCTTCGATTAATATCATACTTAGTGACGTTTATGTGGTGTAATCTTTATCTTTATGAACATTAATCACATGAATAGTTGTTTCAGTGCACAGTTCAATGTGCTTGACTATTCTAATAGAAGATATCGATTGACGCAAATGCTAGACCGGTCACAGTATTGGGTGGCGCAACACTAGGTAGTAACAATCGATCTCGCGATCTCGCGATCTCTCTCTGTCAAGTGTGCGGCAATTTCCATAGGTCAATAAGTTTTTCTTGATAGCCCTTACAATGACACGTAAAGTAGCGATTGTAACTAATGACTATTATCAGGCCCGTGCTGGTGATGTCACATTCTTATCAAAACCAAAGGAGATAGAGTGTATGTTCCTACCCCCTGTTAGCTTCACTTGTATGTTTGTTTGTAACCGACTTTGGGCGCGATTTTAACCCACTTTAAACAGCCAGATTCTATTCAAATTTTGCACACCTGTCAAAGACCGATGACAATGCAATAATTCGATATTTTTTTTTATATTTTAGTTGAATATTCTATAAAAGCGTGTTTTTTAGTTTTTTAAACTGTAATTTTATTATGTACGGGATTACGTATCCGTATAGAATATATTATATTATCTGTGGTATTAGCATAAAGTTACAAGTTATATCCTCAAACTTTCAAAAATGTCTGCTTCAGCAAAAATGCATACAGGTTTATGGCCGACTGTTAATCATTTCATTTGACATCAAGAATATTTAAGATGTTATCTTCAAGGATCCATTTCGTATGATTATACTAAGATATGGTTATGTGTTCAATGAGAGCTCACTGCGATTTATAGGAGCCTCAGATTATAACTTGGTAAGCGGTTTAACGGCTTTCTACTATTGAATAATCGCTATTAGACTATATTGGTGTGAACATCAGTGACCCAGGATATAAATCCACCACTTAGACTCGGCTTGTTAATCCCAACGAAGAACCAAGGACAGCGTTCAATAAATGACAATACAAAAGATTTTTGAAGGGAAACTTCTTTAGAATCGTTGTGATTTGAAACTGTTGAAACGAAAAACTCACACTAAAAAAGACAAACATTCATCAATAGGATTTAGCCTGCAAGAGAATGAGATAGAATACAAGTAAACAGTGTTTCCTATAATCTTTGTCTTTGCGCCTGCGTACTACAAAGCCTTCAGAAAATGCGTCAATGTCAACGTGGTGTCGTTTTTGTGCATTTGCGTATTAAAATTGCTTGGTTAATTAATTTTTCACATCTGTGTTAATTTGAATAATAACTTTTATATAAATTATCTAAAATTAAATTTATTAACGTTAGTAAATTATTTGTGTTGATTTTATACTTTTTATTTTTTATTCTCTCGTAAACTACTGTTCTGAAGTTTCACTTCTGCCGTGTGTGAATTGCACACACACACTTTAGAATTCTAGTAGCTAGTAGTGGATGATAAGAGGCTACCATCGCAAGAAGTCTGCTTTGCTATAACTCCCTCAGTGATTCTCACCAGGGCTGTCAAGGAACCTGTAAATCTGTATAACGCATTCTTCCATATTTCGTTAAAGGTTTATGTTGGCTGTTACCATGGTTTAAATTGACAGCCAAGAGAGAGACGTCAGTTCAACATTTCAAATATTTAAAAAATAAATCGACTTATAATTATCTTCTAATTATATTTGTATTTCAATATCCAATACTATAGGTACATTTTTGAGTGTATTTCGGAAAAAGATAATAACACTTTCCGTATGAATATCTTAAATTGCGAGTCATTCATTAATTACGTAATTACGATTGTGGGTATTTTTAACCTACCCTCATTTAAGGACAAGATTTCTCGGGCTTCTCCTCCCTCTTTTTTCGTAAGATATTATCTAGTCTACCAGGTAACAGACAGTAATGTAGAGTGGGCCGAATCCACCATTAAGTAGACAGTGTATTATTACTTTGAGTAAAATTATATGCTGTTGTGACCATTTGAACTAGAAAAAAGTTATTTAATGCTGATAATAGAGAGGATTTTCTTACAAATACTTAAAGTTAGATTAATATACGAAAATATGCACTATCATTTTAATGCAAAGGCTTCAAGATGTATTTCAAAATAATAATAACTGTACTTATATTAAAAATAAAATTTCATACTTACTTTAAAGATTTTTGTAAACCCCTTCAGAACTCTTACGTAATTAATGAATGGCCCCTTATGAAATTCTTAACACAATATCGTAAATTATAAAATAGTTTATTTGCTGTATAAAGAATTCGTGTTAAAACGTTATTGTTTCCTTCTATACTTTAAATGATGATCATCATCATTTCAGCCATAGGACGTCCACTGTTGGTCATAGACCTCCCTTAATGACTTTTCCTTTAAAGCATAATTGAAAGTAAACCTGTATTTAAAACTCTTTATAAACGATAAGTGCCAATTATGCACATTTCGTTAAAAGTAAAACAAATACAGTGAAGATTCAACCATGGCTGAAAAACTCATCTGGTAAGATATAAAGTTTAAAGTAAAAATCATTAAAATATTTTCCTTGTGTTTGTCAGATGTTTGAATGCCGGTCTAGTCTAGTCACCTAAAAATATGTGCGATAGCTCATTCGATTCGGAATGACGTCTAAAAAACGTATTTATTAGCACATAAAATATAACATAATTAGCGGCGGTAGCGTAATGGCTTAGGCGTGGGACTTAGGCGACCAAAGTATGTGTGTACAGTACAGTAATGTGTGACCAACGTTACTAGTATATTTAAAAAAAAACTGTTATTAACAAAATAAGATGAAAAAAAGTTTTTAGTTTTTCGTGAATAATTCAAAAAGTTTTAATATTTAAGGAATAGAAAAGGATCCTTAAAAAGGAGGAAATGTCCATAAAAAAATCGTAACTGCCGGAACTCTATCTCGATTATTTATAATTTTTATTTAACGCCGAAATTAGGCCTCCGCGAAGCCGTTACAGCATGAGCGCACTGCAGCGGCAGTCTTTAGCGAAAGACAAACACAAAATATTTTTTTACTATAAAGTATTAAATTAATTTAAAAATTTTAAAAAATTATGGTGTCATCAGAACACTTGAAAGAATAAAGCCCCATTGTTACTTAACTTAAATGTATATTATCAAAAAGTACTTAAATATCTTAATTTAAAAATATTATTTTAGTCAAGTATAAAATCTAAATATTAAACGGAAGTCTAGCATTTGTAACGTTGATTGCGAAGACACACAAAAAATGGGAGGCTGCATGACAAGTTGTGTAAAAAAAGGGTTTCCATTCCTATAATAATACTTCTGCCACTGAACTATTCCATTTAATAGAATTTACATCCTTGGTTGCCATACGTTGCGAAATAAAAAAATTGTTCCATTTTTAACTTATACAATTTTACGACTTCAAATAGTAGTTTATTCTGGTTTATTCAGCCTTCTAAAACGACAGACACTCATTTCGTACTACGTACGTTCATTTGACCAGTGCATCCATTTCAATTTATAGCGAAGAAGTTTTTCAAAATAATAGTTTAATTTAATATTAAAAAAAAAACAATTTAAAACTACTGCTACCGGTTGATAGACCAGTAATTAGAAAGATCAATGACCGACAGAAGCCCTTATGACATTTACGTCACACGTGACCTTTATAAATTTTATACACTAGGTACTAGTTACAGAAGGTCCAGTAATTAAAACTATTTGACGAGCAATTTGGCTGTGTCGCAAACGGTGGCAGTCATGACATATAACACTGCATTAATCCCCGTAGCGAATCGCAGCAGTTGTAAAGGGTGAGTGAGTATGGACTTGACAGGTCACGATTATCAACGTATGGCGCAACACGACCTCATTAATACCTATAAAAATCTACTTACGACATTATGCCTGCACGTCAGCGTAAAAATTGGTATATGCAAATGAGAAAACGTATCAAATGAAGCTACATTTTGAAGGTTGCGGCTGATGTCGGCAGATGCGTGCATGTCAAGGTCCTATGACCTTGTCACCGAACGAACTTATGACATTATATTTATATTTAAATAAATATCTATAAAATTATAAATAATGATACCATAAAAATCAAATGTAAATAAAACCATAATCACCGTGACCAAGTTATGTTTAACACCTTCGATATTAAAGCAAAACGCTTTAATATCGAAGGTGTTAAACACAACTTGGACCGCTGTCTATTTTTATTCATAACTATTAGCTGGTACCACTAATATAATACCAGTAAATTATTAGGTTATTACCCATCCCATAAAATATAAAACGGTAGGTATTTATACTACGGTAGAAGAAGATGGCAGAAGTAAAATAATACGGGGGGCCTGGCCCCCCTCCAGCTTAGAAAGGCGCGTGCGGAACACGTCGCGCCACTGTCTCCAGAAAACTGTTTTGAGCTCTGATAATCCTACTGACCATTAGAACTTAACATTAGCAAATTCCCAAATATTTACCCCCTACCACATTTCAAGTGAAATGTTCATTTGAAACGTGGTAGGTACATTGTTTTATTCCATAAGGAAAACTCAAACTCTGACTAACATCAAAGAAACTATGTCTTTCACGCAGGCTGTAAGTGTATTAACGGAGTGTCGGCGAACTTCTTATCTATCAAATTTCAGGATGTCTGAAGATTAGGACAAAAACATAATTTGTTTTTCGCAACATATCTTCACGCGACGCGATAGTGAAAGATAGGAAGTATTAATATCATGTAATAATAATTACTATCAGGCAGTCTATGCAGCAAACCCTGCTTTATTGATATTAGCAGGTATTTTTATTTGTGAGCACGTTTACGTTGCGTGTTTCTGAGTTGTTAGATGAAGATCTTTGTCGCTCGGAAATTGGTCGCTATTTCATTGGGAATATCGAGTTCAGAGTGCATTTTAATAACTTTATTCGTTAAAGAGTCTCGGAGATCTTGGACATGGAATATGAAAGTACATTGTACTCGGATCCTCTGATCCCCTGATCGTATTCAAGGGCTAGTTCCGTAATTTCTTACTTTTTATACAATTTTCAGTTCTTATTCAAACTCGTTACGCAATAAAATAAACTTTAGTGAACATTCTCAAATCTCTAGGCTATCTTGTTCATTCAGGACACACATGTTCGCACTAAAGCTTCGAGTTTAAGCTATTGATTACAAAATATTGTTGATAATACGAGAAACAACCACTGTCACTTAGTCTTAACTACATGTCTCTACGAGTGTAAATCCAATAGCCAAGACAGAACAAATAGGATTCATTGACAATATTAACATTTAATTCTTGGGAATAGGTAGGTCCGGTTAAAGCATACAAGCATACAAAAGGAAAAATCCTTCAGACTACTGATATAATATATGATTAGTCACTATCTGTGTAGAACTGCAGATAGATAATTATCACAATTATATATAATAGGTACCCATCACTACCAAAAAAGTATGTGGCCTTGAATATGAATTTGCAACCGTTACATTACAATATTTAGTTTATAATTATGTTATCGTTAGTTACTACGCGAAAGATACTATGATAACTTTTGTTTAAAATACCTACTTATTGATATTACTCATATGTTTTTTTCATGATTAAAATTATATGAATAACGGTCTTCAGCGATTCCGGTCACATGTCTCTTTAAACGAGTTTAACTTTACCATGAATACGTAGTGTGATTATTTTCATGGGAAGAGGGTTAAAAGCCATGTGAGGCTTGGACAGCTTGATCCCAGCTGTTTAAACCCTGCTGCTTAATTTCATGTTATGTAGTTGAGACTTTTCTTCTTGCCAAATTTCATGGGTCTTGGTCAACGCATAGCGTCCTTGAGTGATTTCAGATAAATGTTTTCGTCCTTTTGCTTATTATTATTTAACTTAAATATAAATTTCTTAAACCTCCGAGGCTTCAGGGCTAACCGACGGACAAAAAAGATACATAATTAAGTGACTTTTAAATAAACTGATAAACCTACCTTTGATAATTATAGAACTGGTAGTTCAGTTATATGTTTTTGTAATGTGCCTCAAGCACAATGCAGTGTAGAGTTTATATTTGTATGATAATTCATTAGCATTTACAACATTCTTGGGGATGTTGTAAGTTGCAGGCGTGCGATGTGCTGCCGTCAGGGCGGGGCTGAGGCATGAGCGCAATCTTACTGAACTTTGACTGACCTCCATATACGAGTTAGTTCTTGGTTTAAATCGTTCAACCAATTAACTAAACCTACATTTCCTAACCCAAAAATTAATCTTTAGATTCGTTTGTACTTATTTTAAATCGTTAGGAAATTAAAAAAAGGTGTAGGTATAATTAATTAAGGTTGTGTACATAATTGCTGTAATATGACGATGATTGTTGAAAATATCGGAAAACATCATGCTGACTAGGAGCTTTATTGGCGTGCACCGCGTTAACCAATATAGATACATGAAACAAATGTAAATGTAACCAATTACTTTATAAAAATGCTGCAGCGTTATATGCTATACCTTTCGACCATGGTTTATTTCATTGGCCAATATTACCTGACAGGTCAAAATATATACTGGTCACTCATATCTGTATGTATCCGTTTTTGCATTTTTTTTAACTTTGTAGCAAATATTGTTCAATAATTTTAGCATTCGTCACTTCTTCTCTGTATAAACTATAAGTGTGCGAAATTTCGTACTCCTCCGTCCGCTCAATTTTCGTAAAAAGGGATCCAAAGTTTTCGCTTCACGTATTAATATATAGATATTTGCTAAATTAAATTAGACCATCGTTTTCTGCATTTATCTAGATTAAAACCACAGATCAAGGATTAAAACCGAGTTTATACCAAACAATGCGGATCAGTATTTTAATTTTTACAAGTGTATTTTGGTACGCTGTTCTGTTCTGTGCTGTTTTATCTGTTAAATCTAACCCTGATACGACACTACGACAGAAAAAAAAAGTAGGCATATATGATCTGCTTCCAGTGCGAAGGGTTGCTAGTACAGTAATATTACTTAGGAATGTGAAAATAAGTTTATTGTTTGTAAGTTTATGTATGTATATGATATACATTTATATATATACTAACAACCCTCCCCGGCTTCGCACAGTTAGCAGAGACATCTTCAACAATCATTAACCTATTTCAATCAATTTACACAATATCTTAACAAATTATACACCTACACCTTCGTCATGAATCACTCTCTATTAGTGAAAACCGCATGAAAATTCGTTCAGTAGTTTTTCAGTTTATCGCGAACAGACAGCGGCGGGGGGTTTACAGTTATATAACATAATCTTTAAGTGCACCTACTTCTTTATTTCTCTGCATCACCCAATGGTTGACTGGTAAAGAATGCCTTAGGCATTAAGCCCGCAATGTAACACATGTGCATATAGTTTAAAATAAAATAATATGAGTAGTGAGGAAAAACTGCGGGTGGCGTACCGTTCGCCGGCTACGCCGTTCGCCGGTACATTTAGCTTAGTTTGAGTAGATAATAAGAACTAGTATTAGTATTTAAAATCAGCAGCTATCACTTCTAATCATTATTTTACTGATACCACGTTATCAAAAGTAAGGGTGAAAATACATTACATTTCGCTACATCAACCACTCAGAATGATTAACGTGATGTCGTCCACACAGCCCCCACGCCATTACAAATCTTTGTGCAATAGCATCGATTACAAACAATTACGTGACAAGAACCATATGCTCATCAATTACTTTTTTTAAATTCTCAATTGCAATTCGTGGTGATAGGCCGATGGCTAGTCACAAATGTAGAAATGCAGAACGTTTGACATTTAACAGTTTAGAAATCATCATTTGTAATAAGTAACAAGTCACCGTAGGTGGTGTAATGTATCAAAACGTTGACTTAACAAAGTTATGCGCAACGTTAATTTTCTTCCTTTTAGAGTTTTGGGGATATTCGTCAACATCTATTATTTTCACGTTAAATTAATTAATTAGGCTTGACCATCATCATATTTGAAGAGATTTAATTGAGCGGGTCTGTGTATATCTTCTCTATCTTAAATATCGTGATCATTATTTATCGGGTTGTCTGCACTAGTTTTAAGACATAGATCTCTAAATTGCATATCCGGACCACCAAGGCTGTCATTGATACTCCTAATACTTAAGTTTATATCGTTATTGAAATAACATTATCTTAAAAAACTAATTCACAAGTTAATCACTATGTGGGTACAGTAAAAAGTTAACAAGTACAACAAAAACAACATTATATCATATGACATGTATCTAATACACGCATCTATCACGTAATTGTCGTATGCAATGATAACAGCGATATGATATAACAGCAGTTTAGCAAATTCAAGTTCCTTGTGGTTACAATGTTATCAATTGACTTATCCGCCTCTTGTAAAACAACAATTAAGTGTTAGTACAATAATATGTTGTAAAAAATGCTTCATTACATGCATATGTAGAGAACCGAGCGTCAGTGAGACGGAAGAAAGTGAAAAATTTCAAAATCTAATACTATTCGTTACATTTTAAACGACAGCGAGTGAATAAGAAGACACACACAATTGTTTCTAGTGGCGGTCAAATCTACAATCCATATCACAGTATAATAAGGAGGCATAACTAACCGCAGTAGGTAGATATACCAAGGAGGTATATATAAATGAATTAGGTATAGGGAGGGCCCTATAACTAATTCATTTATATCTTCATTTCTTTTATATTAGAAATCTATAACATTTTAAAAGATCTGACATTATCGCAAATATTATTCATTTTTTACTCTTTATTTTCTCCACCTAACATAATCACATTCAATTTAAAGGGTTCTTTTAACATTACTGTACATTACGGTATTATGTAACTTTTTGTTGATAATTAAAACACAATTATGCCCATCAGATAAGTTTTCGCTTGTCACGGTAATAAACATTTCTTTTTTTTTAATGTAGAATAAATTTACAATTTTAACATCATATAAGTATAATTATGAATTCTGAGTTCTGTGATTCAGCCTATAGTTGTCATATATGTATATTGTATATGTATTGCAACATTTGACATCGTGTTATTTTGGATACCGACATGTAAATTCGTGACTGATGGCTAGTTATTGCTCCACCATGAAGATTACTTTTATAAAAGTTACCGCATGCCTCAGGCACACTGCCCAACGACAGAGACGACTATCTTAGTTACAAATCACTAATTAAAAATTATAACTTGGAGAGATTTCTGAAGCAATTATGGGAACTATATACTGTATAGTTTCACGAAATGATATTTCAAAAAGTTACGTAAACATTGTTACATTATTGTGTAACATAATGTGTACATTGTTACCCGGCAATGTAGCCCTAGAAAAATCAATTCAATTTACAAACGTGCATATGTGAGTGTGTGTGCGAATGAAAATAAGTATAAAATAAAAAGTAAAACCTCCGATTGTTCATCAATTTATTAAAAGTACATGTAGATAATTCATCGTAGAACTCTTTACCAAAACATTTAGAAATAAAACTGGTTATAAAAATAGGCATAGAGAGGTATAATATTATCGTATCACATTTTAAATGAGGTGCATTATTATGTAGGACGGTTGCCGCGGCCACTGAGTGGAGCGGCGGGAGCTCTGTTATCATTTACCGATAACCCCGTTGAGGAGGCCGGGGTATGACATATAATAATCTTAGAACGATACGACGCTCATAGAATAATCAGGAAAAGCATGACACGCGTTCAATAAGTTTATATGTTACATTAAATAAAATGAAAGATTAGTAAAGATAAAGAGATACATCATCTGATGGATCGTCTCCTCGCCACTGGCTACAGTGTTTTCTTCTAACTCTCACTCACTAACTCATAGGACCAGAATAATTCACAGATAGTTGTTCTGCACAGTTATGCATTCGTGTATCTTTGTAAATGTTAATGCGATACAGATAATTGCCAACTGCGGGAAACGAAAAGAAATGTTTATTAAAGATTATACGGTTTTACTCACGTTTGTATTTCGGGGATGCCCGAATAGTTTCGGACCCGACGGGGGCCCTTTTTCAAGGAGTGAAGCGTCCTGCCGCGACGGTGTCAGGCGTCACACAAGTTTTTATTGTAACGAAAAGAAAGAAAACGACTATCACTGTCATGAAAAGACGACTTAAATTTATAGGACCATTATAATCATTATATTAATAAATGAAGATAATTCTTTGTACCCCTTTTTAAGAAAATTTTGCTTACGTATTAACGTCAATTTTGGAATATTTACAGTTTATACATAGAAGTGCAGAAAGCCAAAATTTTTCAACAATACGTCTTACAACTTTAAAAATTACGTGAAAAAGGCTTAATGTAATTACACATGTCCAGTATATGTGATTACCTGTCATGGTAAGTCTATACAATGATAAGTTATACTGGCCAAGAAAAAACCGTGGTCGAAATTCGACCACCACGCGAACTCTATTCTTTGTAATTAACCCAAAAAAAACTTATTTCCTAAGAACAAAGAAATAAACGACAAATATTTTTTCCAGGCGTTCATTTTATTACTGAAGTGATAAATAAAGTAGGTCGTATAAGTCAATAGTAGTAGAAGTAAATAGTCGGCTAGTAACAAAAGGTGCACGCCTGGAGAATCTATGACATGTGTCTTCAGAGTTAAACAATTAACGAAACCTCAAAAATATTGTTTACTTATAGATTTGATAATAGAGATCCCCTCCTGCCCGCCAGATAGTAGTATTAACACTTTGCCAATGCTTAATTATTAGAAGATACCACAGGGTGTTGGCGAGGCCCCTCTGCCGCACTAACAAACTGGTCCAACCATAGAGTAATGAAGCTACTTCGGTTTCGGTAAACTTCCTGTGTTGTAAATCGTATTAAATATGGGTCGTTACCTTGACTAAAGCTGCATTTCGTAAACCTTTTATACATGAATAACATGATGTAGCTTTTGAATAGTCATTGCTTTTAAATTTATTTCATCATCATCATCATCATCATTTCAGCCATAGGACGTCCACTGTTGGACATAGGGCTCCCTTAATGACTTCCAAGAAGACCGGTTGGAAGCGGCCTGCATCCATCGACGTCCTGCGATCTTTACCAGGCCGTCTGTCCACCGCGATAACATTGTAATATTTAACCAACTTCAAAACGAGGTTTGCAATTCGATGCGTTTCGTTTAGGTATTCATAAAGATTACATAGAGATTTCTGAGTTGATTTTTTGTTTTAATCTGTTGAAAATGAAATTCAATGATAAACAATAGAATTCCTTAACAAATAGAACCGGCCCTATTATATATATTTATTTTTATATTTAAGTCCTATATTACACACATACGTATATTTATATTTTTGTAATTATTATTAACAATTTCAATAGGTAATGTTTGTTGCCCTAAAAACACACTTTCGCATTTATATAAATGCGAGACATAAAGTTTATAAATGTTTTTTATAAAAGTTTTTATTTCAAATGACATTGACTTTGAATGCGATTCATATCTTTATTATGTTAAGTAATGGTCATTGGTTTTAAATACCACTTTGCGTTATCTTGCTTTTCGAAAGAAATATTTTTATATTTATCGAGACAGTTACTAAGCAATGGATGGTTATTGTTCTAAGTGTATTCCAAAATTACCCTAATAGGCACCGGGTTCATAAAGTAAATGTTTTAAGAAACATAAAACATTTTGTTTTTTTTTTGTTTGTTTTTTTCTTGCAAATAGCAGCGCCAAGTACCTAAGCACAAATCCTTATTAAGACATTAGGCTACGAATACTAATCTTGTTCCAAATCCAAACAAGTTTGTAGTGGTATAAAAAATAAATATATTTTTATTTTAAAAATATCTAGGTCACATTTCTCTGTACTGATCCAAGTAATTATCTATTTTGTTTCAAAACCGCCACGATAAGAACCAAAGATAAGGACAATATGAATAAATTAATGCGCAAAAACATGATAATGTAATCGTCGTCTACGAGTTCTTGCCGTTATATATATTTTTTAAAACATAATTAAACTGCTGTTTTGTCTAAAACTTCGGTATAATTTAGCAAATTAATTCTATACAAATCAATTGCTGAGATCGATCGCTTAATAACTAAAGTAATACTGGTACGTAAAACGTAGTTATGGATATTAAAAAAAGTTATAGAAGTCAAACCTGAAAAATAATATTTCCGCGATAGGCTCACTTTCAAGTTTAACTTGGTTAAACCACTTCTTGTGGGACCGACAGGTTTACTTCATAAATAGATTTTAACAACTAGTGAATGAAGTGTTGCCTAAAGAACTCGTTGCCAATATTATGTAGTTTTTCGATAAATTACCTTTATTCTTTAATGAGCAATAATAACACCATATACTCGTAGTACAGAAAGATGTTGACTGTAAGTTAGCCAACAACTTCGTTAAATTTATGAACTGGGGCCCACGTATATTTATCGAGATATCAACTTCCACAGCATTTAAGAGCCAATTAGCGATTGGCAAATAGCCACTGTTGTCGTTATTGTGAACTTGTGGGGCGATATTTGCATATTATTACCAAAATGATATATATTGGTGTTTGTTACAAAAATATGTATTCGATTCCTTGTAAAATGCAAGCGACATCAGCGAATCGAACGAACGAGGTAGTGAGTTGTTGATAGATATGATTAGTGGTATATGTAGACAGATGTAATTGAGACATTATTAAATTCCTACGTGTTATGGTACAGGAAAAGTAACTAGACGGTCCCGTTCAAACTCGAGTTGTCAATCAAGCATGTGACAAGATGTTGAAGAAAGTTTTACGAGAATCACATACGAGTTTTGATGCTAATCATTTGTCAATCGCCGACGACAAGTTAGATAAGCTGTGATTGAAGGACTATACTATGAGAGAGTAATGTGTATAATTTCAAATTGTGTTTACTGATTTCTAAACATCTCTCATTCTAAATATCAAATTTATGTAACTTGATTTTTAATATAAATATAGGTAGGTACATACGTTGTACGTGTAAGTAAGAAGCCTCTATAACATTTTTCATGGTCATGGCCAACTTAGAAAAATGTTTTTTTATTTAAATCTACACAACACGCCAGAATTGGGTAGATTAAAATCTACCTAAAATTAAAATCAATTAATTCAAAATTCATTATTTCGCCAAGTCGGGTAATAAAAAATCTTCAAATTAACAGAAAAAAAAGAAAAAAAAAAGTAATCGATTTGACAACAGTAAGGCATGACGTCACGTCTACGTATTTCATACCAAAATGTATCGAACCTACCGTTTTCAGGTTTACTAAAAAGGTTTACGAAACAGAAGAAGAAAGACCTAGTGATTAGACTTGACCATCATCTACCCTAATATGCCACCTACCGAAATTCTAGGGAAAATCAATTTAAGTATTATTCTTAATAACCCTAGCCGGAAATGACAAACAAGATTACAAAATGGAAAAAACATTTCGCTTTCGCTAGTATAAGAGTAATCATTTAATATTCCAACTCAGGATATTGAATTAGATTTCATAGAAGAATAACTTAACAAGTCCTCAACAACCTTCATAAGATAAGACCTTTTTTAAGGAATTATTTCTGGAAAAAAATCGAAACCGAATTTGGCAAGCATTTGAAAAACTAAGATTTTGATAAGTAAAATCAATCTTCGATAATGTTAAAACATAAAAAACATTTATATTAGTAAATTTTTCTTCAACCATAAAAATACTGATAAAGGAATGGCTCTGCTGCTTCCAGTTAGAAAGACTGGTGGTATGTTAATGCTATGAAAGTTAAAGGACCTGAGCAAGGCCATGTTTAAATTGGACAGTGATAGGCTATTCTATTCATTTTGTATAAATTCAAACTCGAACATATCGTAAGCAGGTCAGTTACAAAGCCAAAAGCTGTAGCAAATACTCTGGGTTAAAATAAATAACATATCAGTTTATTAGGAAGTTAACTAACAAAACCATTTCACAACCTGTACTATACGACGTTGTTCTTCATTGTCCCCCAATAAATCGTATCGAAACACGACCAGGTGGTAAGGGCTCGTATGTCCACCTGCCATTTATCTAACATTATCTATGACAACACAACTTTCACAAAGGCTCCTAATGTTAATAATTAATTATTAGGACACTGGTTAATGAAATAACCGGTGACAACAACGTCTACATATCGTCGCCTTGGTGGTTTTTGTTCAATCCACCAATAGTTACAGAAGAGAGTTTTTTTCTGTTATTTTAAAAACAAAGCGTTATTTATAACACTTTTCTAGCTATCATTAAACATTATTGTGTATGGATTCAATCATTTTAATATTTATATATATCGATGGCCATAAATTATATTCAAATTTTTACTTTTTATATTACGAACATGGAGTTTGAACATTACTACAATGTAGATAGCACATAGTGCTCATTCCATTTTGCGTGCTTATTTGTTCAATAAACCAAGGTTCAGATATAGGATGTACTAAAACAACCTTTAGAATATAATCGACATAATTATAGTTGTTAAATTTACTACAAACTTACTTACTTCAATTTAAAAATTTTATTATAAACGTCAGAGAAAGATTCATAAAAAGTATAACCATTAAAACAAATAAAGTAAAATGAATTTATCCTTTTAACTTAACAAGTCAAAAGTTGCCATAATATGTTCTGTAGCAAAAAAAAAAAACGAGAAATTTTAGCGTTAATAATTCTGTATTAAAAAACGTTTTCTGGTAAATTGGTTGTTTGGATAAATAAGCACCGAGGCGACGATATGTAAAGGTATAGGCGTTTTCACAACATGTATTGTAAAAACTACCCCTTCTTGCCACCATCAGACCTTCAGTTACCTACTTAACATATCATATCATATATAAAAAATATTCAAGTTGCAGAATATCAAATATACAGAATATCAAAGTCGTGTAGAATAGAAGTTGGCAATCTTGCTTTAAAACTGTAGTAAACTAATAAATAAGTAATATTATGAACACTTAAAGTGAAACAAACGTACTTCCTGTAAACAACCTTTTGCCGACGAATTAGATTTACTATTAATAATAGACACTATTAAAACATTTCCCAATACAGTCCTAAGGCATGACGACACGATCAAACGTTTTTTTTAAAAAGTAGTTAAGTGCATACGTACCTACGTAAAAAGCTATTGATAAAAAAACTGTCAGTCGTAGGAGTGCACGTCAGAAGTGAAAATATAACTTACATATTATTATTATATATACACCCACACACATCAAGTGCCCAACGTCCCTAAAGAAGTTTTCACTAAAAAAACATGTATACATTCGACTAAAACTTTCGCAAGCATTACTTGCTTCTCGCCTAAATTATTAGCTAAGGTATATTTCTTGCACATTATAATACATTATATTACTTTATGCATTGGAGAATTGGCAAATTCCATACATTTACATAACCACATACTGCCAACTGCCAACAATAGGGTGTGTCATACAGACATAGACACCTCTGCGTACACAATTCGATGTAATCTTATGCCTATGAAAATAATAGTGATTAAGTGCAAAACTACCAGCTGATCCCATTTTAAATATGAATGCATATTAATCCATAATAAATTGATATAAGTAATTCAGAATATTATTCCATATCACAAAGGAAAACAAAGAAATTAGGTACTTAAGACAATATTTGCAAAGGTTTCTGGTTGAAAATCTAAAATTGGCCATGATAAGTAATTGGGTAATTAAAATATTTCGATATTCAGAATAATCGCTTTATATAACTGTCGGTAAAGATAGCATATCTTAGTTCGTTATTAAAAGGCTGTAAAATAGATACGGCAGCTGATAAGCGTGTCATTTGTATGTGGGGCGACTGGACATGTGATGAAAAATATAAACTTCTGACGACCGAAAATTTAATTAGACAGCAGATTTTACATATTAGGTACAAAACCGAGCCTTTATTGTCATCTTTCGAGGGTTCTGTGGGAATGTGAAGATCCTTACTAACTGAACTAGGATACCTATCTAACTGAATTAAAAACTAGATGGTTATATAAATACAAAATGTTATTCAAATTATTGTATTCATTTCCGAGGATCCACGTCAAAAAATATATAATACGTTCGCTCTCATTGCGTCCATATAAATTAAGATAAGTAGATTCGCTCATTACACCACAAATTGCGGAGTGCAGAGTTACCGAATGCTATAATTTTATGTACTACCTTTTACTAATATTTTATAAGTAAGTTCTAGCGTCGCGACTGAATACGAGGTCAAAATCAACCAATAAATCTATCAATCAAAATTACTAAACCAATGATGTGTATAATTATTCTATTCAGTTTTTATCAAACAATGATTTGCAAATATGTACATACCTCCTGTTTTATATAAATATAGAGCTAGAGGTGTATATTTTAGTGCATAATGCATGAAGGCTAGCAGCACCACTTCGATCATATCAGCTAAGATACAATGAAGAAGGAAATCGTCAAGTAAGAATGCACTAGTACTATCACAACTATTAACTTGCAAATTAATACGATCGTGTTCACAAAGATGCGGAAAACAAAGATTTCTCATTAGATACCTTTATAACATTCATAGTCGTAGTAATGTCATCAATGAAAGTTCTTAAATGCGAAAAAGAGTATGTTTTTTGCCAATTTTACAAAAAATATTATGAAGTTGACCAGACATATATTTGAAAGCTTAAAAGTAAAATAGAGCGCTGGCAATTTAACGCTGGCAAATTAAAGCTGGCAATTTAACGCTGACAAATTAAACCTGGCGAGTTAAGGCTGGCAAATTAAGGCTCGATACTCAGGTCGATTCGCATTATTTTTTTCGGCGTAAGTTGTGTGAAAATATGCCTGATATACGATATTTGTATCTCTAACTATTTTTTTATATACTTGGACACAAGATAAGCTGGCGAAAACGAAACGTGCGTGGCGTCACGTCAGCCAACCTCTCCTTAGTAGAAAAGGCGGGATGCTTATGGTTATATGTCTAGGTTTTATTTTAAATTTTTAAACGACAACTAAAAAAAGGATCTATGGGCTCTATATGACAAAGACTCATGACCTTATTATTAAAACTAGAGATCGCCTGGTGGTAGAATTTTAATTTTATTTTTTTATTTTTTACTAAGTTTTAAATGTTTTATGTCATTGATTGATATATACTGGACCGCTGTAGCTATTTGTAGCTGTTTTCGCATAATTTTTAAAATGCAGGAGGTTCTTAAGTAAAAAAATAACAATACATATTTTTTGATTACGTAAACCACCGTGAACATGCGTAACTTTTTACAGGGTAGTCGAATTTCGATAAATTTCTTTTTATTCCACAGGGTGTACGTTATTCTCATTTGAATTTAAAAAAAATTTACACAAAGGGTAGAAAAATAGGTAATTAAGTTGAGTTTTCATCGGTGAACTGATTTTGTTGAAACTTGCTCCAAATATGTAGTTTTAATGAAACTACTACATGATCATTGACTCAAAATTATTTAGGTGTTTACATTCATGTTAGAGTTTAGTTAGGCTAACAAGTTTTTATTATTATTTTTCGCTTTTCAGTTCCTTTCTTCTTTCGTCGGTTTAGGTTTTTTTTAAAAGATTTTTAAACTTGTTCTACATTCTTCTACATATAAACTTCAAACATTTCAAATTTTCCATTCTCAAGTTCGCGAAATTTCATTTGAAATTCATTTCATTTCATTTTTTCATCAAGAAATCTAATTACTTATTAATATATATATTATGTAGACGTTTGTTTTACAGATAAGTACTTATGAATATTTCAAAGAATGATCCTTATCCTCAAAATTAACGTATATGACCCTACTTATGAGTATATACGTTTGTACTTCTAATGCCGTGCTCATAGTGATAAATTAGCCGTCACGGATCTCAAACAGAAATCTTACGTTCGTGTTTGAATTTTATTATAAAGTAAAAGCCTATTTATTATTTAATATTATTTATGATAATTAAATTAAATAAAAATAATGCTCATAAAATGTTATTATCCACCAACAAACTTATACAAAAACTAGCAGCTGCCGCGTGGCTGCGCTCGCGTGTACATATTTATATATTTTTTTGCGCAGAAATCTAATTATTTTTCCAAAATAAAAGTAACCTAAGTTACTCCTTATAACACCAGGTATCTGCCAGTAAAAGTCCCGTGGAAATCGGTCCACCCGTTCCGAAGATTAGCCGGAACATACAAACAGACCGACAGACAGACAAAAAATTTAAAAACTTATTTTTAGGCATAGGTATCGTGCAAATAACTATATGAGCTTAAAAAAACTATTATTTTGACATTACAAACAGACACTTCAATTTTATTTATTTGTGTTGATAATAAAATGAAATGACATTTGTGTTCATGTTTGGTGACGGCAGGTGTACAGTACATTCATTTATATCATAAAGCATTTAAAGTGAAACCAGTTGCAAAAACGTTCAAAGCATTTAGAGTGCGCGGTTTTCTCAACGCATAACCTAATGAGTTGATATTTACAACTAAATTGTTTCCTTCCTATTGCAGGTCTAAAGGAAGCTACCAACTTTCATACACGCCTGTGTTACATCTATAAACTTGGTATACTAGCGTAATAGACAGTCTCCTCTTCTCAGTTCTGTGGTCCCCTCATTGCCGCGTAACCGATACAGAAATGTTCGTGTGCCGTTAGGTAGCACACGTTCACGAGCATGCTGCACGCGTCGTCCAAGTCAACCATATTGAAGGTAGCCCGTACGACCCGACACACACACTTTTATTAGCAGGACTTCTAGACGAGCATGACATACTCAGAATTGCCGGGCAATATAGTAAAAATAACTTAATAATTTTGACTACACAGTTCTTATATATATAATTCAATATTTTCGAAATGCCTTATTAGAATTCATATCATACATACGACGTCAATACAGTGTAAAAGGTAATATCAATAGGTATTGTATAAATATTAACAATATCAGTAATAATAATAATAATGAAAAATATCAATATACAGATTTATAACAGAAATTAGTTTTAATTTTCTAAAACTAATACACTAGTGAAAATTCAAAAGGACTCATTTAAAGTTTGGCTGAAGAGCAGGACCAGAATTTTCCAAACATTTTTATCAGCTACATAAACATCTAGTTTATAATATGGTTTCAGACTTTTACAGGCCTACAATTATGTAAATCTTTACTATCTCTGTATTTAAGAAGAGGTATGATTTTACTATGTTTCATGAGATCAGGGAAAACTCTTTGGTCTACACACAAATTAAAGGTTTGATAAAAAAGG
Source organism: Euplagia quadripunctaria (assembly GCA_963859945.1). Classification (NCBI taxonomy): domain Eukaryota; kingdom Metazoa; phylum Arthropoda; class Insecta; order Lepidoptera; family Erebidae; genus Euplagia; species Euplagia quadripunctaria. Next base: position 19,730,815 of record OY982561.1, read on the forward strand.
AGCGATTAAAATTTATACCATTATGTAAGTTATCACAAAGCCACAGGTCAAGATACGTAAAAATGGGAATTGTTATATCTAGAAAACAGTACATTATTTCCGGATTCCTTTCCTTTTTACAATAAATCACACCTTGTCATATTGCGTATTTATAGAAGCTTTTATTTTTTTAATGATTTACAAAAAAAAGGTCTTGAATATTGTGGTAGAAGAGCGTCAAAGCATTGTGCTTAACCTCAATCATCCAATGGTTCCTGGAAGAGATCGTTAATTGCGATAAGGTCGCCAATTGTACATAACATTAGCTAGTAAGTAGATATAAGTAAAATATTGTAACCTATTTGTTTGTGTACAATCAAGAGTACATCTATCTATCTCAATATAATTAGAGGACAGCCTAAAGCCAGAAGATGCATTACTTTTTGCTCTAAACCTGATGGTAATGGTATTCTCTGTCAGACTGATCAGTTTAAATTAAAATGGATATCTGAACGGTGGCCCTGGACTATGTATCACTAGGTGAAAAATAAGAAACCCAGAGCTTAAGCAACCTTATTTGTCTGGACATTAGTAGATATAACAAATTAGTCATATTTTCGGTGTCGCTTCATATCTAAACCAATAATGACAAATATATTTTGAATAAATATTGGTGGTTACACAAAGGATGCGGGTCAAATGAATGTTTATTCGAAGTGCAGTTTTATTATCAGTTGTTACTTTTGGTACCGAAATCACTGTAAGTGTTCCCTCCTTTCTGTAATGAGTTGCCTTGATATCTCTAGAATCTCATCATCGGATCCTGACCAGTAGACAAAAAGACCAACTAGGATGTATAATATATACTCTTTCAAACAAAAAATATTTATTCAAATCCGTCCAGCCATTTCGAGTGGAGTAACATACATAAGCAAAGAAGAACCTCCTCATTTTTTTGAAATCAGTTTCATGGTCCGGTTTATTCTGTCTATTTCTCACACCTAGGTTTTGTGTTAGGCTAGGTATCTCACTCGCACACATTGTTCGTCTATTACCCTAGCATACAACGTTTACGGTTACATACAAAAATTATGCTGAGATGACCAGAGTCTAACAGTAGGTAGATGTAATTCGCTCTAAACATAGTGACAAACACGCATTACAGACATTTCATTTACATGAATCGGTGGAAACCCGGTGTCTTAATTTTAACTTTTTTATCGATTCGTATCAACTTACCAATCAATGGCTTATATTTTGCACACGACTGAATTTTACTATCAGCAATATTAGTACCTTTTATCGTTATGTATATTCGACATTCAAAGAACACAATCACATCTTACGTCTTTCATAAAAAGGGCAACGAATTCTCAGAACTTGGTGAACCGAAAAAATGCCTAAACTGAAATGAAATGTCAGGGCCGTTAATAAGAAGATTTGGTTGTAGAGACGCAGGGCAATCAGTTGTTATGAACCGAAGTCACCGATCAATCACGATCTGACATTGAAATACAACGACCGGCACGTGACTCGTTTCTTTTAGTAAACAAGTTGAAAAGATATTCAATGAATTAAGGTATTACCTCTCATTATAAACAAAATGGCGACCTATAACAATATATACCTATATTTTTTGTGTCAACACTTTTTAGGTACAAATTATCTACTTCATAACATAACAAATACAATATGTTTCTTTGTTTTTCGGATAGTGCGATGATTAGATTCGTGAGTGTAGGTAAGTGTTAATGTATTATTGTAAGTTACATTAATGTCTACAGTCTAACAGTAACACATACAACATTAAGAGCGACGATTACAGAAGCCAGGGAGCAAAATAATAAACTTTTGAATTTAGATAAGGTTTTGCTTTTTACGTTTATCTACATACGTGTCTTTCCCGAAAAAACGCGATTCTCCAAAAAAAAGTCGGACAATGCGAATCTGACTCGCGCTCCGAGGGTTCCGCACAAACTTGTGTGTAAATACTTCGTCCATCTCGGGAATCGATTCTCGAATATTTTTGTACTGTCTTGAATATTCTATTTCCGTTCTGTTCCGTTTTTCGCACTAAATTATTCCCTGAAACGTGTAACTACAACATTGGTATCTTTTAATTTTTCGGATTGACGGACAAATTTAACTTTGCCGTTCTCAAAATACTCCCTCATATATCGATTGATATATTATGTCGCTATCAATTTTCCAAGCGCAAAATATAAGTTTATAATAATAAGTAAAAAATAATTTCTTTCCATCACTTCCACATGTGATTTCTTTGGGCCGCTCTTAACTAACAGATCGTTAGCCACTTTACCTAGGATTTCAAGCGAGTTTGTGGCTACCGCCCTATGTATATACATATATTCTATTGAACTTACTAACAGCAAGTACTCTGTCAGTAAGGACTTCATCGTTTTTGTCCGGATCGTTAAACGGTGAGCGACTCGAATCATCGATTGCCAGGATATTTTAGATCGGCTTGACCCTTTGGCGTTGCGTATGTATCATGGGGAGTGCTCCGAGGAATTGTTCGGACTTATACCGGCCGCAACGTTTCGCCATCGTTCAACACGACAAAACTTTCATCCCCATCACCTGGATAATTGGCAATCCACCACTGTGCGGTTCTCCAGAATTTTTTTGTATTGCAGAAATTGTCGCCTGCGCGGTATTTCCGGACCGATACAACCTTCAAACCTTCAAGAAAAGAGCGTACTCCTATCTCAAAGGCCGGCAACGCACTTGTGACTCTTGAGTTGCAGGTGTCCATGGGCGACGGTAGTCACATACCATCAGGTGACCCGTCTGCTCGTTTGCCCCCTATAAAATAAATTAAAAAAAAACCGCCAGGCACACCTCTATTATAACTAATTAATATTATCTTTTTCATGCGTAGATATTAGCAGCTAATCCACGTTTATCTAGCTTTTATCGCCGAGATGTAGTCGTGACGAAAATAGCCTTCGTGTTCTCTAACAGGCTAGATGAATTAGAATACAATAGACTTAATACACCTTACAGGTAATTAATATGCGTATGTATTTTATGTATGGCTTCGACAAAACCTGTCGAACAGACTCCTAGCTTCATTAAAATTGATCACGGAGATATTGAATAAATAGTAACGAAGTTTTAATGAAGCTTTGTCAGACAAGTCCTACAAATTGGTGTGTTTTCAGTAATCATGAAAGTCTGATCTACAGTCTTTGCAGTTTAGAATATAAGATAGCTGACGGATGTCTAAAGAGCCAGACTTGTTTATTTCAGTTACTTTCATAGTGTGATGTGTGATACTGCTGTGGCGTACAACTACTGACATTCAGACTATTTTTCCGATCCAATTCCGAATCAGAGCCGTGCAGTACATACAATTTGGAACTGAGGTGATCGGGTGTTAATTAAAGAACAATTCAAGGAGATACCATATCCATTTTATGAATGCATACATAGATATATATTATAATGTTGGAGCGTATATTTGGCGTGAATGATACCAGAGTAAATTGCTGTTAAGTTTTTCTTTTAGGAAATTCTGAGTACCAGTAAGATATGTGACAAAAAATATAAATGAAATGTGCGTGTAGTATAACCTCTCCCTATTCCTGCGGGGTAGATAGCTGAGTAATTTTTTTTTTAGTTGGAAAACAAACAGTATTAACAACTTAAAGATAAAAACAAATAATATAGCTATTTACCAATTACATGTTTTTGCATTTAAATAACAGCGAAGCTTGTTTGTTTAAGAAAAAATAAATATTACAATGATGGTGTATAGGTACTATACCTATAATACTACATCACACGTAACACTACATATACATTTGACCGTTTTACTTCAATCAATTAACCTGTTCTAGTCCACTGCTGGACATAGCGCGCCTCCCTATGTGTACCATAGGACCCGGTTCACCACCTTCCGCATCCAGTCTTTCCCAGCTACCTTGATCAGTTCTACTCTACTTAAATCAATATATTATAATCATAATGCTAACTGAAATAAAATAATACTGTCAGACGGCCGTAGCTTGTCTTATACAATTGATGTGCTAATAAATGTATCAAGCAGTAACTAGTCCTAGATAAAACACCACCGTGATGCCCCCAATTACCATGTCATCTTCGATACGTCAAAGCTTGGAACGGTTACGGTTCACGTCAAAACTTGCTTGTGTTAAAATAATTGTGGACTCGTGATCAATCTACTCGGATGCCGGATGATGTTCATTGGGTTTATAACGATCACGTTTCAATTGCCCAACCACGGCTTACATTAAAAAGTTACAATTAAGAAGCAAAAACAACATGTCAGAACTTCTTATGATGTTAGTAATATTTTAGTAATAGTTACTAGCTTTTCTTCAAGGCTTCGCCCAATCTCTATTCCTGTCTGACTAACTGAAACTGATAATTTAAATATAACCATTTTTTTTTTTACCATTAGAGATGTTTGATCTTTTTATACTCTTTGGGCGTCGTATATTGTAGAAATTGTTTCTGGAATAATAGCGCTATAAATGAAGTTTTTACTTAATCATATAACACATTTATTTTATATTATATGCACCCATATTATATGTATATCCCGGAATTTGATTAGGACAATGTTTAGATAGTATATCTATACCATTTCACTTACTAAACCATCATGTGATTCAAATTGTAAAACGATAAAGGTCCCTATAATTGCAAAGGAACTTTCATGAATTGATTGACACACCGTATCACTTTAACAGTCAGTTTTAGGGATAATAATAATAATAATTTTATTAAAGAAAACGAGTTTTACAATAATATGACCTCGTTCCCTTTAAACTTGAATTCGGGACTAACGTCTGATTACAGACACCTTAACCAGCGAAGGTAACCGTGACATCGAACCTGTTTTGATCTCCCTACCACAAGAGCTGAATCGACCATCGTGAAGGCGATGTCACTAGAACAACAACTGTCCAATCGTGACACTTACTTCTTACGACGACAAAATAAATTGAGGACAAATACTTTTCCCAGCAATCATCTCACGTACCTAGTTTATGAAACAAAAATGTGAGAAACATTCAACGCTCACCGACACGGCACTATTGACGATTGCGGTTTAAATGTAAGCGATGATTGTACCGTAACAATCAAGATTACATAACACGGATTGACGGATGGCTACAGCTGTTGATAAGCCTATGTGCTGGTTTATAGCCGAAGGTTAGTAGCACTACGTTAAATACGCATGAAGGCAAGCACAGGACCTGGTAGGAGCCGCAATAGTGAACGCGAAGCCTTGATGTGCGACTAATGAGTAGTTATGGCATGAGTGGAATGTCATAGGCGCACGACATGCTCTACTGTGACACACCAGGCGGCTTCAATAATACAATGCTATTTTTTGGTACTTAGAAGACAAAGCAATTAGCAGGTTACAAACTAAACAAAAACTGTTGTCATTATTAGGAAATTAAAACAGTATTAAGTTCTTTCGTCTCCAAACTAATTGTTCATTGTTATGCTAATGGAAGTGACCTCTGCAGTCTCACCGGACAGACGCAGACGACATTATAGTACCGGCTCACGTTGAATGTTATTGCAACAGTCAACATTGGATCTGAATGCTGTCCAGCCGTGTATATTCGCGTAATTTCCATAAATAAACTTCGCAGATCTCTAAGAGATAAAACGGTGATCACGACACGTATAAAATATTTAACAAAATATAAATGTACCTACTCACTTTATCTTTTGTTAAATATTTTATGGAGTTACATTTGCATACAGACTATTCGACTGTCGTCAAAAAACTAACTGCAAACACATGAACAAACCATATTTTTACCAATTTACCAATTTAATACAAAAAAAAGTAAAAATAGGTTTACCTATCAAATCTATTTAAGTAACAAACAATGAACGAATGAAAGATAAAAAATTATAATCAGTTCGAACCCGTAATAATTGGTGTCACTGGCTGCCTGTACCAATTTGAATCGAAAATAATATTAAAGAAAAAAATAAAAGGACAACACAGATTTTTACCGGTTTTGAGCGCTTCCTTATAATAACGGACATGGAAACAAGATGGCTCTTGAACCGTGTTTAATCGTATGCCGAATGCAACCCAGGTGCAGACAAGATCATAGTTTTTAGTATATTGACTTTTGTAATAAAAGCTCCTAAATAGACAGTATTCTGCTTGACGTTTTTGGAGTAAGCGTCGAACTATATAGGGAGACTTCTATTAATTGCGAAAGGTTACGAAGGTAGCTGTAATGTAAAGGCTGGATGCAGAAAGCGGAGGACTAGGTGCTATCGCGCTTAATGGGAGCCTAGAGGACTATGTCTAGCAGTGTAATTATTGATTGGTTGATTGATGTAGGGAGGTATAGATTTATTACTGACTTTGGATCTCCATGAAAATAGAACACAATAAATTGTAACACGTAACGCAGCTGAGTAAAAGGTGAACAAATTATTACGCGAAGTTTAGTTCTCCATGGACAATTCATCATCCTAAGTTCCCTCTTCTGTTTAGGGCTTTACGCAGGGGGGTAGCTACCGCCGTATCAGCCGTATCAATGATACGGGGCCCCCGGGCTACATAGGCCCCTAAAGTGTGTAAGCAAAAATTAGTAAAATTTTATCCACAATGTCACTTAATCTCGTGCTTCCCGGGAAAAAAACATTTAAAAAAACTGTCATACGTGCCTGTAGAGTTTTCACTTCAGAAATGACAAAAGTCAAAAAAGCAATGCCTTTTTTGCCGGGTTAAGCGTGCGCCCAAAAGTTGGCAACATCCTACATCGGTTATTGCGGGATTCCCCTGTTTAAAGCATTTTTGTTTCTTTTGTGAGAAATCTTTACCCTTCATTTGGGCCCCCAACTAATTTTGATACAGGGCCCCTCCAAGGCACGCTACGCCAGTGGCTTTAGGTTACACATTTTTATGATGGTCAACGAAGGGAAAGATATGGCTAAGAGTTGAGAGGCTCAGTATGAGTTGCTGTATGTCCTCGACACATACACAGAAAATTATTGTAGATAATTGTGCAGACTTACCTTGAAAACAATTTTATCCTTGTCCATTTTTGTTTACTTCGTATTCTATCAACAGCAATACTGTAACAACAAAAAAGTATTAAGTTAATCGTTAATTTATCGCACTTAATTTAGTTAGACTAAGGCTAATGTAATAAAAAAACACAAGATACATTAGGTCTTGAAATAATTTATTGATAATTACCGATACTCTAAGCCCTGTTACTGCTCTGTGTCAACAAAACGATCGTATAAATAAAATATGATCTCAATCGGGAGAGTCGTTTAGGAGATACACTCTTACTAAAACATGTACTAAAGATTATTACCACTATTAATTTTTCAAGGATGTGTTTTTACAAAAAGGTTTTTTAAAGTAAGTTAGCTGCTCAATTAATTAGTTTTTCTGATTTGGAAACTCCCGAATTATTAATTTTCGTCTAGTCTTTTAGACTAAATATTTATTATTTAATTCCGCTATTAATAAATGAATAACTGTTATTATACCTATTTTAAATAAACGGTAATTTTTTAGTCATAACATAAGCAATAGAAGCAAATTTTAAAACATTTTCCGAGGTTAATAGCCCTAAATCGATCAATCAAAGTAAAAGATCTCATAGTAGTCTCACGTATGTAGGATAGATTTCCGGAACAGTTACATAGCCCTCTGCTTTATAACGAAAGTCGTTATTTATTTTAAGTTTTTACAGGAAAAAAACTCTATGGAATACTATTTCATTAGTTATATAATTATATTGCACCTTAAGTACGATAATTTCGGTTTTTTAGATCCGGTTTTAGACATAAACTATTTGGAGTTAAATTGAAACTCCTAATTTTTGTAATTTGAAATTAATCCATCCATCCATCCATCCATCTCCATGAAAACTATTTTGGTACATTGTAACTTCGAAAGATAGTTAGTTAGTAGATCTATCGTGAACGCATTATCCTCGTTATTTTAATAGGCTCGTTTCTACCACTGTCTTATCTTTAAATTTTAACACAAAAGTATTAAAATTAGACTTTTTCAAACGCCGACTCAACTCGGTAGCTTAGATTCTGTAAATACTGTCAGGGTCTTAAGCTTGCTTAAGACCCCTGACAGTATTTACAGAATCGGCATTAAGCGAATGATACTCCTTGTACTGCTGCACCTGCTTAAACGGATCGTTACTACTTATCATCAGGCTATCTATTAATTTTTCTGCGTCACTCTTCTCCTGCAGAAATATAAGTTATCGTTGGTTAATCCCACTAATATTATAAATGTGAAAGTTTGGATGGATGGATGGATGAATGCATGTTTGTTATTCTTTCACGGAAACACCACTGAACCCATTGCGATAAAACTTGGTATGTAGAGACCTGGATTAACGCATAGGCTACTTTTTATTCCGATATTCCCACGGGATCGGGACTAACGCGGGTGAAATCGCGGGGTGCTGCTAATATCATCTATTTATTATATCAAGCACGTGTCATAATGACAAGTATTTAAATATTTCCAGTTTATTTTAAGAGATAAATTACATGTTGCGAACAATGACCCGGAATAAAAAAGAACGAAGAATTACACCACCCCACGCGTACCTATGCTATTTTAGTATGCTTAATGGCAGTCGAAAGGTCATAATATGTTTAATTTGTTCATGGGTTTGAAAGCTGTTTGTCGTCATGTCGTCATGAAGTCTTAGAATGTTCTGTTTCAGTTTAAAGTACTAATTACGCGCGCCTTTGTACCTACAAAAAGATTATTTGTACGCGTCTATTTCCCGAAATGTATCCATCGTCGATCACATGTGATGTACAATTTGGAACTAAGCGGTAAGGAGTTTTTCCTATCATATATCCCTGCTTTTACTATTAATCCTGGCAATATGGCTATCTAATATCATAATAACCGACTCATGACAAAACAGAAAGAAGATCATTTCACACCATATTTTAACGTTACGCAACAAGTTAATCTGAATAAAACTTTATGGCCGCTCTTCTCTTCTATGCGTGCACCTCATATGGCGTAAGAATACTAAAGTACCGGAACTACTAAATTAATTTGAACCCTATGAAGTACGTAATAGAGGTAAGAGTGTTTAATTATCATAATAAAAAGCGTAGGTATTAGAAAATCAACTCACGAACAACGCTATGATTATGACTGACCATTTTTTTTAAGTGAAAACTCTAGCGGCGTTGTGCACTTTTTGAGATGGGTAAGAAATGTTAAACTTGCGTCAGGACACGTGACCTGGTCGAAAATTCGTAAGACGGAGCCGAGTTTCTTATATATAAAAAAATAACATTCGAAATTTAAACATTTATGAGCGGCCAGGAGCGCAGAACTTTCAGTGTACCCTATGTATACATTTAGATATGTTATTACCTACTTTTTACTTTTTAACCTAATTATATATATATACAGATGTGTGTGTGTATATATATGCAAATTCATTGTGAAGTTATGTTTTCACTTCTGACGTGCAGTCCTACGACTGACTGTTTTTTTCGGAGACGTATGTATCTTATACGTATAAGTATAGATATGCAAATTAAGTATGTTTAATACTACTCAATACTTCACAAGATATAAAAATGTAACCGTTTAACATATCGCTAAGAATGCTCGTACGAAATTCTAACTCGTTTAGCTGTGTGATTGTGTACAACTACTTACAGCATTGAACTGTAACCCGGGCCTCCTTAAATTATCAAATACTCATTGAGTTCACTCGATATTTATTATTACTAGATATAAGATTCGTGCTGGCTGTAAATATATAAATGTTGAATATTTCATTTTTATTATACTTTGTTTTTAATATTAATTACTATGTATTTCTTCGAAGATTTATCCATCTTTTTATTATTAAGACCAAAGCGTTATACTGACTCCCAGGGGTGGACGACGACCTACTGCTGGTTCGTGTCAGTTTCTCCTATGTATATAAAATAGTATATGAGTTTGTCTGTTACGCTTACACATCTTAACTACTCAACCGATCATCATAAAATTTTGCGTACACTTTGTCAAGCGCATAAAAAAGAACAAAGGGTACTTTTCATCCAGAAAAAAGTACTGTTCTCGTTGGAGAGATTGATTTACAAAATTTACTCCCAAATTTTATTTACTTCAATAGAACTTTATTAAACCTAAAACTGTCGTCGCCACATCAAAAACTCTTTTTTATATCAGTGGTTGTGAGAATGTTTCTAACAATACTAACTCATATTTAAAACATAGAATATCTATTGCTAATCTGCTGGTAGAAAAGGTCACAAAACACTCGCAATAGCATTGGGTCTCTCACGTGTTGCCGCTTGCCAGCCCTATCCGACCCAATGGCTCTCTAGCGACTCTACTCACCATCAGAAAAGCTACAATATTTCTCTATTTTCTTCTTTCATATTACCACCTGTAGAGAGGCGTAACTGCCAAGTTAATTATTCCACTTTCATTATTATTCACTACCTACCTACTGCTGATTATTAAATAACAATGTGTAACATTATGAATATTGAAGAATGAACCCCAAAAAGGGAAGTGCTTCGCACTAATGATGTTTTTGTGCTTTTTTTACTAGTTTTTAGACTTATATCACAGATTAGCACATGTAACTGTGCCCATATATTATGGTAACTAAAACGTTATTTTGTCGTTACCCACAAATCGCTTGACGTCTCTATTAAACCGGGACACAGTACACAGACATGCAGCTGCGAGGTACGATTTGACTTTAAAACATTTAGCAGATCTGGTTACCAAGTACCGAGAAGGTACGCATCGCGCATATCTAAAATTCTGAGAAAACCACTGAGTAAACGCTTTCTTTTGACAAGGAAAAACTATTCATTAGTGGACCTTTAAGTATGTTTAGATAAATTTCCTCTCATCGCAATGATTTCACCGTGCCCGTTAAATCATTACGAGTAAATTTATCTTTCCAATTGCATATTAGATTGACTTATACCGATGCGATAAAGCTATTATATTACTTAATACGCTAGTATTCAGTCCAAAACTAATACAAGACAAACATGCTGGCTTTTCTTTACACAGAAATGTTGTTTAGTTTAAAAAATTAAGCAACTTAATAGCGCTTAATAAGCACTTGTATTCTAAATATTAACAATTTTTGTAAACAGAATGTTACAGAAACGTGGGTCAAATTGTAGGAGCGTTGTGTTAGAAAAATAGCTGACTTACTAAAAATAGAATAAAATAGTTAAATAAAAATTATCTTTGCAAAATGCTTTTCTTGGTGTATGTAGGTGCACATTTCTAAACAACAATTTTCATGTCAATATCAACGATTTTGGTTTTTTGTACTCATAAGTTCAGAAAGAAAAAGAAACATCCTGACATTCGATTCAGATTCTTGGTATTAAATAGCCGTAGTTTCGTTCATGTTCAGACCCTTTAAGCTAATATGCCATACGAGAGAGAGCTCTTACGAAATATTGACTTAATGGGTCAATTTTCAAAATAAGATTTTTGTATTAAAAATCACGAATTTTATTAAATTGTTACCTAATGCTTTACATTACTCACGGGGTCTATACAACCCTAAATTATGACCACACTTTATATAAGTCTGGTAAGCTCTAGATCATCAAAAAAGTAAGATGGAATTTATAAATTTTTGAACATAACCTATCATAACAGTTATTGAACTATCTACAGCAGATGCATGATAATTAATTAATGAAATGCTAAGAAACAACGATTGCTCAATTAATATTTAAATGTATACAATACACCAAACTTATACTACTTTATGTTCGTTTTGTAATTAATGTAGCGTGATATTGTGGAACATCTGTTACGAATGTAAATAGCCTTTTGTAGCGTATTAACTCAGAATTGTGCAACCATTGCAGGGTTTACTCAGTTAGATATTCAAGAAGTTGTAAGAGGTGTAATACATTCTGCTTGTTTGTGCACTACTTAGCGACAATAACAAAACGTTTTTTGTTTCCATTCAATATAATTTAAAACGAGTAAGTAAATGTACTCATAAGTTACTCGTATTAATAAATTATAAGTAAATTATATTATTTCAGCGCTAAAAAATAGGCTGCTTTGTTTATAAAGTATTGATCACAGAAAAATGTCAATCAGTCGCTTTGCGATCTCATTGTTAGGTCACGAATCCCATGACTCTCAGTTTTAGTTTCGATACCAAACGGCTGTGTGCTTTATTTTATTGAAAGTAAGGTTATGTAAGTAATATATAAATTAATTATTTAGTAAAGTTGGAAATTTGAAGAAATTTAAAGATTCATAGTCTACACATAAGGAACTTTGTTTTACTGCGATCGATATATATCTTGATTATGTTTTGTAGACAACTCCCGCACTAGATTACACGGGGGACTTTACAAACATTCAAACGACGGCCATAAAAAATAACCAGGCTCCGGACAACTATTTGTGGATTACACATTTTTTTGTCCCGTGTAGGAATCGAACCCACAGCACTCAGTGCGGCTTAGTGGCGAGGCGACCACTTTAAGCATTGCGCCATCCGTGCAATCGAATCCGTGTCCACTAACAAGAACATGTTTCAGAAAAATGTAGGTAGGAAAAATATATGTATATTCGCCCAAAGTTGTTATGACCTATGAATAAGTATGTACTGGTAATACTCGTAGAACTCGTAAACTGTGAGTAGATATTAGGAAAAGCAACGCGAACAAATACGTAAGTACACTTATAATATGTAACATGATAGTTAAATGCCCCATGAAGAGATTAGAGTGAAAGTCGAGTGCACGCTTTTCCTGCACGTTTCTGACTACGTAGACTAAGTACATACGTGTTTTATGTACTTAGAAGACAGCATTACATATTTGTAAATACTTAATAGAATAGAATATTCTGTATTGTACACCATATAGAATTACACTAGATACTAACTTTTAAACTTTCGCGTTCCATGATATAATTATGTATTTACATGGGAATTAACGCGGTCACAGGCTGACCACGGCTAGTGCAACCTGGTTGAAACGTCAGGCAATTCAGAGGTATGTAATACCTTTTCGTGATCGCGTTAATTCCCGTGCAAATACATAATTACAATTGATCTTAAAAGGTACATTCGGCGGTCTTATTGCTCAAAGCGATCTCTACCAGATAACCTTTGAATGGATTTAGTGTCAGGAGTAAGTGATAGCTGACGGTGTACTTAAGTGATGTTATAATGATGCACACATTGCTGCTGAACGTCAACTGAACTGTCATTTTTAAATTCTTATAGCTTAAGTATGACCCGTGAGTCCAGCGATTCCTAAAGGACCACATGATTCGGTGCCAGTTGCATTTGCACCCATAAGTTTCCCACCGACCGAAAAATCGAGTGACATATTGCAGCTATTTAGTGTAGTTTTGCTAATTAGGGTAGTGGTGGTAGTTGGAAGACAAGCGCCTATTCCATTTCATAATGAAAAAATAATAAAAGTGAATGGACATACGTTTGAAAATTTCCTGAAGAGGAATAAGTATGCTTCGAGTATCGATCGAATCAATGGATCCAATTCTTTGCTACAGTTGTTTTATGAGCACGTGTAGCTTCCACAACATCAGGAATCTCATTCCTCATATACATAGCAGGTATAAATACAATCACATCTTTCAGCAGGTATTTTAAACCAGTTTAACAAGATTTTTTCTAAGACAGGAAGAAATTTAAGACAGCCTTGAACTGAACGCGCAATGCAAAGATGAACCAGATTATAAAAACTTTAAAGTTACACAAACTTGTTAAGTTTGTTCTCCTTGAGATTAAGGTAGGTATCTAGCTTTATAATAAAAAACCTTGTAATTTTAGCATAATTATGTTCTGAACACCTACGCATCAGCAACTCATTAAAAGGTAAGTACCTATATTTTTAAACTGATATCTATTTATTACGTACGAATGTATTTTGTAAGTTTTATTACTCATTAAGAAAATTAACTACAATAGAATATTTTTTCTTTCTTAAATAACATGCTGGTCCGAAGGTTTGCACGTTGCACGTGTGAAGTAAAATTGACGCTTTTTAAAGCGTATTGTCAAACATTTTACACGTGCAGTCTTTGGACCAGTTGTACGCAGAAGACCATTGGTGCTCTTCGGGTCCAGTATAACAATGGATTTAGGATGCTGTTGGGGCTGCCACGTTGGTGCAGTGCCTCTGGCATGTTCGCCAATGCTCACACAGACGGATTTACAGCAATCAGGCGAAAGCGAGCGTCCCTAACCGTCTCCTGAGTGTCATTGCGGACAGACATGACAGTCCTATAATTAATTATCTATGCCAATTGCATGTACTAACAAAGTGTTAAGGTCAATTGTATACTAACGAATTATGGATATATTCTGAAATAAATAGATTATTATTATTATATTGTTAAAATCTAACGGTACCTAATCAAATATTCATGGAAGCCGATTCAATGATAAATTTAGCTTACTGAAACGACGCCGACGCGGCGACGCGAGCGACGCTAAATATAGTTAATTGTCCTTGATTAAAAACTTTCTTTGTTATTTATCTCTTTATTGTACACCTTTTAAGTGAGATACAATCCAAACATAATGTAAACATTTGGGTATATCAATCGGCGAGCGGTCTTATCGCTCACGGCGATCTCTTCCAGACAACCTCTACTGATATAGATTAATATTGGTTATAATATCTACTTAGTAGACGTTACGTTACGTTAGTGTACGTACGTTACTTACATTACCATAAACATACTACATACATACATAAATATATAAGTTTACACAAGTATATAAAATAAGATAACCGCTTATAACGACAAGTAATAGTCCTTGACTAGTTTTTTAAATGTGTGCAAGGTTTTAGCTTGTCGAATTAAAAAGAATTGGCAATGTTCGCAGGAACATAATTGCCTGAGAAGGATAAAATCATTTCATTTCAATCTCATCCATAAGGGCATCTAAAAATTTAAATATCATGCAACCCAGGAGGCGTTCAATGTTAATAATATATTAAATTTGAGAGAGTAATAAATATATTTTTCTGCACACAAAAATAGTCTTGTATCTTTTTTTTTTTTTTTTTAGAAAAGAATACTAGCAACTATCTATATATCTATCTATCTATATATATAATAATCTATAGGCTCTATGGCTACTCTATGGCTTATGAAATGTCCTCGGCAAGTATTTAGTTAAATACATCTGCAGTTACTGTGAAGAGCCCGTTATGCGCACGCAATGTCCAGTATTATGCAAGTCCGTGTTACGGCTATTAATTGTGCAATACCTACTGATGTTCCATTGTTATTAACTATCAGCTTATCTTGCTATCTACGTAGTATAAAAGGTTTTTAGCATATCCTACTAATATTATAAAGGTGAAAGTTTGTGAGGATGTATGGATGTTTGTTGGTCTTTCTCGCAAAAACTACTGAACAAATTGCTATGAAACTTGGTATGCAGATAGCTGGAGGCTTTTTTTTATTTCGATATTCTCACGGTATCGGGACTTACGCGGGTGAAACCGCGGGGCGCAGCTAGTTAAAAATACTTTTTCTAGGTGTAAGATACCCTAAGTCGTTTTCTGTACCCCTGACAACGTATATGCAAAATTTCAAGAGCAACGGTTGCATAGTTGAGGCGTGAAAGCGTAACAAACAAAACCACTCACAACACTCGCATTTATAATAATAAGTTATATATTAATACGCCAAAAACGTTTATTATACAAAATTACGTGAAATTAAACCTTAATCCTCTACTCTATCAAGACCCGCCTCATATTGCGAGGACGTGATGTTGGCCAAAGAGGCGGCGGAAAAGGTACGGGAGATTACGAGTACTCTCTTGCCCCGCAGAAGACTCACCAGGCGCAGGAGAGCACAAAATGATCTCCGTCCTCAATAAACGCTGGCCTAGGAGTTACAGGTCAGGCTATCCGGTGACGCATCGTGTTCCCCGCGCGCCTCGCTAAACCGGAGGGAGGCTAGGCCCACCGTACTCCACGTTGTGGCCGTTTGTTGATCAAAAGGCGGCCAAGATCTGCAAGAGTTTCCTTTTCATTTGTGACGGAACACCGTGTGGTTTTAGTTTCGTTTCCGTTAGCTCCGGTGACCCGTGAAAATTGATACCTACCTATATTCTATTTCTTTTCACTCCCTTCTTGAGTCTCAGAAAAGTTGTAATATCATTCGCTTTACCTAGATACTATGTTTATTATTTCATTGTTCTCATTCTAAATATTTTTAGTACGCCAACAGCTACCGCTTGTTTTCCTCTGTTATTTCCATACAAAGGTTGTCTGGAAGACATGGCTTTTAGCGATAAGACCGCTCATTGTACTTGCCGCTTATTATAAACTGTTTCTATGTTTAATTACTACTCAAATTGTGGTGTACAATAAAGAATGTTCTATCTATCTACTTACATAGGTATTTGATTTGATTTTCAAGTACTTTACTTGACTCAGCCTAATAAATAAATACAAATAAGTAAGTGGCTATACTGTGATGTGTAGGAGCTCGCACACGATTATTAATGAATTACATAATTAAATCTCCGTTCGGTAGATAATTTGTTTTCACTACATTGTAAGAGAGATGATTATACTTAGATTGAATGTCATTAACGTAGTATTCATAAAACACGGCGGTGAGATCAGTGGCCTGCGTTATATGTCGTAATAAGTTGATGCAAAGAGGTGCCACAGTAATGGAGCAACCCGTTCTGCAAATTTCTGTTCCCGATATGTTGACTGTTAGCATCT
This sequence comes from Euplagia quadripunctaria, assembly GCA_963859945.1. Lineage (NCBI taxonomy): Eukaryota > Metazoa > Arthropoda > Insecta > Lepidoptera > Erebidae > Euplagia > Euplagia quadripunctaria. Next base: position 19,747,588 of record OY982561.1, read on the forward strand.
TTAAATTGCAGTTAAATATTTTATACAAGACTAAAGTGGCATACTATCTACCATAGTTTTATGGACGCTTACAAGATCTCGAACTTATCACAGGTTAAGCCCAAAAAATCTTCTTGCGCATAAATAATCTCCTTGAACAAATTACATGTACCAAACCGAATGAGTGATATATTTAGTTTACTATTACGACATGCTGATATTTTGTGTCCTTTAGTTACTATTCATTTTGTTCGTAAGCATTTTTAATGATGCAAGGATACCTCCTGGGTAATCTAGTCTAATGCTAATCACCCTACTCACCGCTAATCACCCGCACTTGACCTTTCAGTTGATGCTTGACGAGAAATGCAAAAGAAAATATTTTTAAAATTGTACAAGTATAGGAAATCGACAATACTTATGTTAATTTCCTTCACTATTCTATAGAATGGTATTTACTAACTAATTGACAATCTGTTTTATTTTCCGCTAAATCTTTCAAAGCACCACATATAATATCGCTTAATTAATATTTAACGGCCTTCATCTACCCACCCTGCATTCCCACTTAGTTTCAGATAGCGGTTTCAGGGTTAAAGATGTTACGTGTGCTTTCAAAAAAGTCTACATCTGAATTTAGCCAGCATAGAGATTTTTCTACTTGGGTTGTTGTGCGAAAGCGCGAGGCCCCTGCAAGTGCGAGGCCCCGGGCGGTTGCCCTGCCTGCCAGCCCCTAAGGCCGCCATTCATGTTAAATAATAAATTGTCCGATGTCCAGTAGACATACAAAGACTTAGACGTACCTGTACTAATATCTTAGATAATATTAATAATAAAACCAAATTTTAATCGGACTTGCGATCAAGTGGTTGCAGGTTCGAACCCCACCCAGTACACTACCGACGTGAAGCACAACACTTAGAACACAAGCGTTTAAATTACCTGAAGTGGTTAAGAAGAATACTAGTAATTTGAGCCCATGTTACTACTAATCTTTAAAAAAACATGATAATAATGAACTACACTAAGTAAACTTAATCACAAATAGCTAATGTAAAGAACGTTATAATTTATATTATGATTTATGTGCTATACGAAAGCTGATCAATATCCATTAAAAAATCGACCAAAACTTTATAATATACTAGCAGCGCCCCGCGGTTTCACCCGCGTAAGTCCCGATCCCGTAGGAATATCGGGTTAAAAAGTAGCCTATGCGTTAATCCAGGTCTCCAGCTATCTACACACCAAGTTTCATCGCACTCGGTTCAGTGGTTTTTGCGTGAAAGAGTAACAAACATCCATCCATCCATCCATCCATCCAAACTTTCACATTTATAATATTAGTGGGATAAATAATATCCAAAGATATTTATTTTGAGAAAAGTCTGAGTATATTTGAAAGGGACTGAAGGACAGAGTAAACTCTGAAATGTGTTATTTACTACAGATATATTTTAATTAAAGTGGTAAATACGAGAGAGGTATGTAATTTTGTAACAATTAAAAAGCAGTTAGATATTTTTAATGCCTAATCGGGATTCTGAATGTGATATATGATAATAGAAATGTTTACTTGGAGGTGGTTTTAAGCTGAGACAGTGTTAATAACGTCAAGATACTCTGCAAACAGAGCTGAGAAATTTCTAAGTGCGAAGGGAAGAACTTCGCATTTAAGTAAGTCTAGGTCATACCTTTAGTCTGAAATTCAACGAACTCAGATATCATTTTTATTAAGAATACCTAGTTAACCCCTCCAGTTAAATACTTGTCTTAGGAATGAGTTCCCGACGGCAGTGTACCTACGTGTTATAAATTACGTTAGGTATGTATGTATATATTGACGTGTCCCACAGGATATCCTGCGTTTAAAGAAAACTGCTACGCTCCTATTTAACGCAAAAAAGAATATTATAAAATTTGTTTAAAATAAACTCTACAGAAATATATTAGTACAGATAATAAAAAAAAAATCAAAAGCAACCACCAAATACTTACTTTTATATGCATAAACAATTTTATCTAATGATCATACAAAAGCTCACAACACTTGTTTATATTTTTAAATTACTTGATAACTTTAAAGGTGTAAAGTTCGATAAAATTTCGGTTCGTGTTTACACGGTCGTCATGGCAACGTACGTAAATACAATATGGCGCCGAATGCGCGCGCGCCTCTGTGAACGAACGCAGACTGGCTGCGGTAACGCGACCATCGACCACCACCGCGGTTCCTCAGAAAGCGAGAGGAAGAACCCAGGCTCCAAGCCAGTTTTTGTTGTCCGAGGACAAGTGCACGTTTCCATTAGCGGTATGTGTGGTATCATTGATTTGTATTAGCGCCCACGGCTTATTATTTTATTAGCCTGCTAAGGCGTCAGACGATCTCATAATCCATTTTAATAATACTTTTTATTAAAAGCGATTAGTAGCAATTACTTAGACATTGAGGTAATGTGACGTACCTAATTTGAGCCAATTCGATACTCGCCTTAAATTACCTATGATTAGTTCAGGTAGACTGATTTTATCAATGTACTATGCAGTATTCACATAATGTAAAACGAGTGTAGGTAGATGTCTATTACATTGATCCTTATACACCTGTGAGTGAACAGAAGTGAACAATATTATCTGTATCTGCTATCATTTATTTTAACCTTACCACTACACGTTTACGTAGGTGGTGATAACATGATCAATTTGATAATAAGTATTCAAATACTTAGGCAAGCAATTTTAAAAGTAAATACTCAATAAATCCTCAACAGAGAAAACACTAAATTAAGGATGACCAAATTGTTTCATTTGAGGTCCGTTTTTTAAATCATCTGACCATTGCGGTCCGTTTCTAGTTCTTTACAGGTGAGTTCTAAGACACATCCCTAGCCAATCCTCCCTCCACAGCCTTTACATCGCCACGTGTATTATTATTTACTTTGTTAACATCAAATAATACACTATTTTTTTATTACTTATTTTATTTAATAATAAACAAACGTAATGAACAAAAGTACCAAGGCTTTGTGAAAATGACATTTCTTGCCTTGATCTGTCTGAAGTTTGGAGTAAATCTGGTGCACAATTAAACAACACGTAGGTACCAGTTACAAATCACTACATATTATAAAACAAAGCCCTTCGCCGCGTCTGTCTGTCTGTTCGCGAAACACTGAAAAACTACTGAACGTGTTTTCATGCGGTTTTCACTAATAGACAGAGTGATTCATGAGGAAGGTTTAGGTGTATAATTTGTTAAGATTTTGTGTAAATTGATTGAAATATGTTGATGATTGTTGAAGATGTCTCTGCTACCCGTGCGAAACCGGGGCGGGTTGTTAGTTAAATATAAAAGCTCATGAAAGGAAATTGCCGTACTTTTGTGTTTATGTTCAAGTAATATAAGTTAATTTATAATATAAAACTTAATCGAAGAAGATTTAGTTTCTGTTATACAGGCTGTATTTGAAAATAGAACGTGGAATTTTTTTTAAAGTTATTATGACTAAGTTGAGCGGGGATTCTGGCGATCTTTCTATCGCAGTAGCCCTAAGTTTTTTTATGGATTTTCTCAAAAACTGAGTGAATACCCACCTGCTTTTATGTGAAACCGAGGTTAAAATACCTGGAAATTTAAACGGCCGTAACTTGTAAGTTAGATAGTTCTTTTTTTTCAAAAAAATATTGTGACTGCATACTAGTCCTACCCTTTCAGTGATTTAAGTAAGTGTTCTATTTTCAAATACACCCTATATATTGTACTGTTTACCTAAGGTCGGCTTATATAGGTTGGTGGTCCGGTTCTGGACCGCGGACCGCCATTTGATGACCCCTGCACTAGATATTCAAATAACTGCAATTTTGCTACTGATATAAATTTACAACTATATAAGTCTAGTACAAATATAAATAAAACTAATGCATAAGATAATTTGTCAAATTTAAAACGTTTGAGACATTAAATATTATTATTTTATAATTTACGTCAACTCCCCGCACTGCCTCCGTCAACTTTGCTTGCAATACGTACTGATGCCTTGCCGACCATTAAGAAACCTTTTCATACCCTACTTGAAGCCCTACTACTCTTGCTATTGGTAATTTCTTAATGTTCTTAATGGAATTGTACGAAAAAAAACTTAGTAGGTATCGAATGACTTCAAAACACTGATTCAGTATCTCGAAAATATATTTTTTATTTGGGAGTAAGTTGGTTGGTCATATTTGTACACTGGTGAGAAACCTCGGAGAAAATACAAGTAAGGAAAGACTATAAGTAGTTATCATCTTCTTAGGTACCCTATTCCCAAGTTTATTTAGTACTGTAAGTAGTCATTCTTTTAAAAATAAAGTAGTTATTAAATGAGAAAAAGTTTCGTTTTTAAATATTTATTTGAATACAACTTAATTTCCACATAAACTTCTTTTATTAATTAATAATAACATAAATCTATATCCAATTTCACCAGCCTCTTGCGCGGTAGTACTTACACGTATTTTATTTATTTATTTGTGACGTGACATAATCAGCTAAAAAAATGTCGTTATTATTCAAAATTATGTGTCTAACTAATTAAAGAGAGATATATATCTACCTACTTAAACTTAATAATAAAATTATAAGGTACAAATTACATGCTAAGTCCATTTCCTACAAAAAAGTCCCCGTTATCAAATGATGTTAATTAAGCGCGGGTTAAGAAATGGGGTTTATTTAGTCAGAGAAGTCTACACGAATATAAACAATACAGTAGTAATACATGCTAACAAAATGTTCAATATTAGGTACATTACATGGGTACGTTAATTCTGTAACGAAATTATAACAATTAATTAAAACAAATGATATGACGCATTCTTGTTGCGTTCGACACAAAGGTGCGATTCGCGTGATTAAATTCTACACATACAGCATAAGGCTTACGTATCTGAGGATATAATAGGCCTTATAATAGGCCTTCGTTAAGTCTACTAAGAGATTCATTGTAATCCAAATCCATACAACAGCTTTATACTATATGTATAGAAATTTATAAATATAATACTAAACTAAAAAAAACATGAAGTAATGTAGTAGTAATGTAACAAAGCAGACTGAAGGTTAGAAGAACTATTATTAGAAGCACTGAACAGATTAGTAGAAACAGCATTTATCATTAAAGAGCTATTAACACATTCAGTTGTATAAAAATATAAATTTTGTATATGTACATGACATATTTACACATTGTAATATCGCCACCCGGCAAAAAAAGTGTCATAATACAAAAACAGCTGTTTCGAGAAAACACGACTTTTATGCCGGTGAATTGAACACAACAGCTCTGTGAAAAAGGGAACTTGTTGAACTTTGTGCTAATAACGATGTTATTACATCTGACCAAATGCAACATTTGCTATTCAATGCTATAAAAACGTCAAAACGTACCTAACAAGCGATATGACACTTTTTTTGTGATATGACACTTTTTTTGCCGGGTGGCGATAGGCTATCTACAGTACCTATCTACAATTTACACATAATAAAATGTATATTAAACAAAGCAAGAAATGACTACAAATAGTGATTTAACTTGATCGCATGTTTTAATACATACATATATATTATTATACTACACTCCTATAACAGGCGACTATCGTAAATATTTCTTTAATAGATTTACATTGTATTGACAACTTGATCGAAGCACTTTGCAACAAATTGTTCCTTATCGTCTAACTTTCTGACATCGGTGTTCAAATGACGTGTTAACATGGCGTCCTGGAGTGCGCTCAAAGCCTCAGAAGTAAATCTCTTTCCTTTTAGATGAGTGATGACAGATGCTTCTCCGTGGAACCCTGATTCCACAAGTCCAGGAGGGATATTCAATGTAATGTCGTCAATGAGACCATTTTCAACTGTCATATTTATAATAAGCTCCTGTGTTGCAGAGTAAATCTTGGAGGGAGCAAGCAACTCCGCAGGAACAGGGAAGGCGCGACTCACCGTGAAAACTGGTGTTCGGCCGTAGTTCCAATCCCAGGTCTGTAACTCGTTTTTCAACTCAGCTAAACCTGTTAAAAATAGTAAACAATGATTATATCTAATGCCTATATTATTATGCGAGTTTATTGGAATTTGCTTCTAGTTTGACCCGATTTTGATGAATATCAATTTTGCACCAAAAAGGCGGTCCACTAACCTCCAAAAGATTGACGGTATTAATATGCCAGTTTATTGGAATTTGTTTATAGTTTAACCCGATTTTGATGAATATCAAATTTTGCCCCATAAGTGCGACCAACTGTAGTTAGTCAAAGATAGAGGAGTTATAATTCAATTATAATTATTTGTTGGAATTCTAAACTTAAGTAAAATTACAATTTGAGAAAAACTGACTTAATCAACTTAAGAGTAATCAAATATGTCCTGCATTTGATTTCTCCCAACAAAAAAACTTTACACTAAATTAAATTTACAAAAAATCACACAAGCACACCCAAGTTTAAAATAACTTTGACATATCTTACCTGGGAACCACTCGTCGGTTGGGTTTACGAACTGGAAGCCACGTTGCTGTGAGATCTGTGCCTGGCCTCCATCTTCTATGTGCAAAGCCGGAGTGCGTAAGTACTCGTAGCCAACTGCGGTTTGCAGACTGTCTACAGTGACCCGGTTGTCGACCTCGGCGAGATTCGCCACGGGAGACCGAGTGGATGCCGTCGCGTGAGTCTGTATGCCATGCTAAATAGAATTAAAATGTCCTTAACTTAAAATGCGGTGGGCCGTTGGGTCAAGTAAGTTGTTAGAAGCAAAACCACCACAAAAAGATTAATGAGTTAAAGGGTTTCAAAAGACAATGAGAAATAAAACTACTATTATGTACTTTGGTTAACACAGAAATTGATGAATCACACGTAAACAATGAAAGGTAACATGTGTGACCTGTGACAATATTGAATATGCTAAAATCAGTCTTTGTTTGGTATATATAAGTAAACAAGGGTCATTAAAAAATTAAATGTATGTATAAGTTGCATTACAAAATATAGTTGCTAAAGAAGCATCTGTGTCCGCTAGGGTTAAGTTATTTTATAGGTCAGTAGCAAAATTTTATAATAAAATTGTTAGTACCTAATTCATTTTTAAAAATAACGAATGTAGCACAGCTTGAAATTGAATAAACACAGCAGAAACCAATAAGATTACTAAATAAGATAATACATAAAGAATAAATTACAAAGAATAGTTTTCATATGACATCATGTAGGTACTCACCTCACGTTTAGCAAGAGCTTTACTGAGATCTGCCTTATTGGCATTGACTAGAAGAGTGCAGTGATGGTAACCTGTCAGACGACCTAGTTTCGCTGCTGTTCCAGACACCTAATATGTTTCTGCTAAGGAAAATATTGGCAGAAATTTGATAGTATCACATAGGTAAACAAGGTCTCTTTGCCAAATCTGGTAGTGACCATCTAGAACAGTTTTAAATATAGACTTGATGAACACTTAAAAAAAACAAACTTAAACACAAGTGCAGTGATATGCACATATCAGATCAATGGATCTGCTAGTGCCTTATATAAATAATAATAACAATAATAAAATATTAAATCCAAAAATGATATGGAAGCAAATGAGGAAGACAGATAATATTAAGCAAAGATAAGTAGCATTTACTACATTCAACCTCTGCAGTTAACAAAATGGTATACATATTTTTTTAATTATTTCGAAAAGGATACTTTATAATTGTCTCGAACAATGATATCCTGGCGTTCATTGATGATTGACTTTACTCCAAATCCTCTAAAGAGAGCCCTTGTGATGAGTTCCAAATTATACTTTCTGTCATATCTCTCACGAGGTGTGAAGAATGTAATGTTGAGGTTTCCACGGTCATGATACACAGTACCACCTCCACTATTGCGCCTGGCTAAGGCAATCTGCCTTTCAGTTAAAAGAGGAACATTGGATTCTAACCATGGATTTTGATGTCTTCCTATCACAACACATGGCTCATTACGCCAAACCATCATAACATGGTGGTTGGTGAAATCCATATTACGGTACATCCAGTCTTCAAGAGCCAGGTTAGTATAAATATCAGTTGATTGAGACATAAAAACTGATTTTGTGATCTCCCCCTCTGCAGGCAATACGCGCTCCTTGGAATTCACATTTTTACTAGCAGTTGCCAAATTACGGGCACTGGATCTCCTGGTAATGCCAATCACTAAGCAAGCACTGCTAGTGGCAATCTTCTTCAACATTGCTTGAGCCATCTTTGCACTCTGTATTGTTAAAATTTTCTATCAAACAGATACTTTTCTGTACGAAGTAACAACAGCAGTATATTAAGAGTTTCTTATTTAATATCAACAATATCCACTAATTAAATTGTCTAATAAAACTTAAAATGTCCTTATAAAATAACCTAGTGCATAGGGCAACAAGGGTCTGTATCAGCCGAGGAGAGGGAGATCAAATATTCGTGAAGGGCGATGGTTTGATGCAGCCACTTCCAGGTTTGGTGCAGGGTGTTAATTCGAAATCGAATACCCAAACAATCTCGACAGTCTCTTGGCATTCCTCCTCTTGAATGCAGGATGAACAAAAAAATCACTTCACTAATACACACGAAATTAAACTGGTTACAAAAAATACGATTTCCTAATAATGTTTTAAGCTTTCGATATTGAGCAAAACGATTGCGTCGCAAGAACCGAGAACAGAAAGTGATCGCACTGCGCTATCTGACGAATTAAATGAAATACCTTCCGCCGTTTCATTTTATTCGTACTGATAGTGATAAGCGGGCAGGGGAACTAGGAGGTCGAGCGAGGGCATTCGAAGTTCACGAGACAAGAAAACAAACAACTTGATAAGAGGCACGAAGCAGTCACGCACAACGCAAGCTTATCACACTTACGTTGTCTATATATACTGTAAAACGAAGATTGTCTGTTTCTTCAAGTCATTAGCGTCAGGAATCTAAGAGATACATACCACTATTCCTAAAACATTTCCATAACATTGACAATATGTTTTATAACCAAGATAGATAGATCACTTAAACATTTCTAGCTATGAAATGTTCCACTTTCAGACACAATGTTAATAAACGATCAAAGTACAAAGTAGAAGGCGTGTGAAACATCAAAATATCAAACCTTATCCTACCCAATCCAACCAATAGTCAATACTTTGAATTCGAAGTTTTTACGACTTACGAGATTAAGCTCATATTGTATCCATGTTTTTTTCTTTGTATTGTAAAATCTTATTTTATAACTGTTCACACTAAAACGGCATATACACGATACGATTTTACTACCCTGATCAGATTTGTGATTGAATTGGCTTAAACGACATAACACGATACAATTTTACTACCTGATCAGATTTTTTGATTCAGAATTGTGATTGAATTCGCTTACAAACAGATTTCGTGTACACGTAACAACCAAATCGTCAATTTCCATTTGATTTTATTTTCTGTGCTAGACGGATGTTTGTAAGAAAGGTTACCACATTCATAAACTTTTTGTTTTTGAAGTAATGCTAGCAGTATCACTACATCACTACATATTATAAAACAAAGTGCCCCGCCGCGTCTGCCTGTCTGTTCTGATAAACTGAAAAACTACTGAAAGGATTTTCGTGCGGTTTTCACTAATAGACAGAGTGATTCATGAGGAAGGTTTAGATGTATAAATTGTAACCGTGCGAATCCGGGGCGGGTTGCTAGTTGACCTAATAATATAAATCATCTCATAAATATAACCACCGAACTGAAAAAACGGCTTCATAATGCGTAAATACACAAATCTATTAACAAAAGAATCAGAAAACATCTGCTCAGTATGCCGCAAAGAGTAAAGTAATAAATACTACGGGAAGCATGCCGCCTGCAGGCAGACAAAATAATAAAACGGGCGTAACACCAACCGATTTGATATGACGCGATCAAGCGAAAATCAAGTCAAATTGTGTGTGAAATCATTCAGTATGGACGCAGTTTAACATGTTAAGATTTTCTTTAAATCCGTCATACGATTATTATATATCGAGAACCCTGGCTTACTAACTTCGATTAACAGTGATAGGTTTGTAGAAAGGCTGCGAATAGTCTGAAAAACATAATTCAAATAAAAGGTTTAGTCAATAGCTAAAGGACTTTTTGTCAAGTGCTAGGTATAAAATAGTACCAATATTAATTGTCATTTGATAAGTATGATAAAATTGGCTATAGTAAGGATGTCTCAATTTAAGTACCTACTACTAACTAATTCATAAGCATTAGTCAGGCCGAAAGCGGCTTGATTTATATTATTAATGATATCGTTAAATGGTATGGTAACGGTAACGTCTTTACGTTAATCCCCGTAACCCCAAAAGGGGTTACTGGGATTAACTAGGGTATTGGGTTACTCTTGCCTAGTCATATACATAGAAGCATTTTTTAATTGTCATTGCCATTTAGTAACATTTATGCCAACACTTTTAATCAGTTAAGGCCACTTAAGGCTATTTTAAATTTATCCGTTCATGTAAATGGAACACTAACTACCTAACTGCGTTAACATACTACAAAACTTGAGCACTAAGTAGAACATTGCAGATAAAGGAGCTAGAAGTTTAAATATTTTCTTCTAGAAGATTGCTCCGAAATCTATTAAATATTTTAAGGGCATATTCTATCTACTCGTGTAAGCATAGTAACATGCTCTCTTAATTTTAAATGGTACTGGTTGATTCGGAATATAAACGCCACAGATCGTCAGAATTGTTTTTGAAGATTTCAGCATAACGTTAAATTGTTCTTTTGTTGCATTTTTACATTGATTTTCATAAAATTTCAGTCACTGTTGTCGCAGTTTATAGATTTCTACATTTTAGTAGATTCAACAAATATGTTGAAATCCGTTGGTAAATTTCGAGATAACAACAGTCAACTCAATTTTTTTATCCTAGCCTGGGACTCAGAGGGCATAATTAAAGAAGATATATTACAAAGTGAAATATTTAAATCTTGTCTATAATTTTGTTTAATATTACTGAGAAGCAACAGTGCCCGATTTGGATTCGGCTAAAAGTGGATATTATTGACGTCGATTTTTTTTAGGTAAGGCCAGAATGGGCAAATGTAGTGTAGGGCACCCTGCAGCACTATGACGACCGACCGACGACTTGAAGAAGGTGGCTGCCAGCGGATGAATGTAGACTGCCTAAGCCGGGATAGTTAGCGCTCCTTGGGGGAGGCCTTCATCCAGTAATGGACGGCGATAGGCTGATGATTGAAACCTAGTATCTAGCTAGTCTACAACGTAAAATATTGTATTCAAAAGCGAACAGTGGGAGCTACCACCGTATCACCCGTATTAAAGATACGGGACCCCCTATATTGTATAGCACAGGACTAAGCTCTAAACCTTGTGACACTCCAGCATAACAATGTGAATGTATGATCTGATTGATCTGGCGTTTCGTTGTTTAACTTGAAACATCCTATCTTTGAGATAAGAGGCCATTACAAGGTAGAACGATTGAGCAAGTATCTTTTTGATTTTGCATAACAAGACTTTAAGCCTTACTTGGTCAGCGCCGGTTGGACATTCAAAATGCTGCAGAGCACTATTCCTTTTCTCAAAATATTGTCTATGGAGTGGTAAACTCTATGCACTTGTTCCAAAGTGGAATGGTCTTTGCGGAATCCAAATTGATGATTGGGTATGAAGTCATTTTCATCGAGGTAAGATTTAAGCATAGTTATGAGGAGTCTTTCCCATAGCTTTGACAATAATGACGTGAGGCTGGTGGGTCAGTACGATGTCATATCATTGGGAGGTTTACCAAGTTTGTGGATAATTACTGTTTGCAACATTTCCCAGAGGGAAGGAAAATAGCAAACTCTTAGAATGGCATTAAAGAGGTTTGTAAGAAAGACGATGCACTTCCTGGGCAGCTCCTTGAGAACTCTTGGACGATAAGGTCAAATCCTACTCAATATCTAACTTGACATTCTTTTTATCGAGAGGTTAGGGTACTTTAGTTAACAATTCTATTATTATGCTCAAAATTTGTGCGTTTTTAAAGTTTCATATTAATAGTCTTTTCAAATCTAGAATTGTCGTTTGGAATTTAGTAGAAAATTCATTGCGGTAAAATCTTTACAAAAGACGTGGTCACCTTGATTTAAATGGCAATAGTGAATGTGTCAATTACGTCTTATTGACAATCTCATGCTAGTAGTTTCGATATCTATTTCTTAGATTTTGTGTTATATCTAGATTCTTTCAGAGAATCAGAAACGACAACAGAATGGCTTTCAGAACAACCGCAGTCGTCTGTAGTAAGTATTTTTTTTACAAAATAACCACGAATTGTATATTTCGCCGGTTGTGGGTTGTTATGTAACTTAATGTTTAAAACTATTATTTCCAGCCAATATGAAGAGATGGGCTTATAAGATGGCTGGATTTAACCAATATGGTAAGTCTTCAATGTATATCATTTATAATCAAACACCCTTATGTGCAGGCAGAGGTAATTTATTTCACATTTACCCAGCTGTAGTTTTGGCCCTGTGTAAGAGGGAGCGAGGTTATCGCTGTTCACAGATTCTCATCGAATGTCAATCTATCTTGTTTAATAATATTGTATAATAATATTTAATGTTTAAACTTTAATTACTAAATATCAGAAGTTTCTTTAGAACTGACATTTCTTAAACCAACACCTAAATACTTAACCTTATTTTAGTTTAAGTTTGTGGTCTTTGAAGAGAATACTTTTTCCCGAATTCGGTTTGCACAAATAAAACACACAACCCAGCTGTGTTTGATTTTGTTTTAATGCTACTGTAGTCATTTGCTTTTTGCTAGACAATAGCCAACATCACCGCAGCAGTATCTCTAATATTTTTGAAGTGAAACAAACATTCCATGTTTATATTTATATATAAATTAAATATATTAATATGTGAAGCGAAAACTTTGGATCCCTTTTTACGAAAATTGGGCAGACGGAGGAGTATGAAATTTCGCACACTTATAGTTTATACAGAGAAGTGACAACTGCTAAAAATTTTGAATAATATTTGCTACAAAGTTAAAAAAAATGCAAAAACGGGTACATACAGCTATGAGTGTCCAGTATATATTTTGACCTGTCATGGTACAAAAGTCTATACAATGACAGGTCAAGTAATATTGGCCAATGAAATAAACCATGGTCGAAATTCGACCACCACGCGATCTCTAGTATTTATACTTTTTTAAAATGACAGAAGAAATAAATTTACACATTTAATTTATTCAATATGTAAATTTATTTGTGAATAGTGTGATCATAGGATTATACAATCAAAGGAGAACGGAAAACATCATAAGACATTTATGGTTTTCCTTGTATGGAATATTGATCCTATTAAGGGCTCTCTTTTTCTTTGTATGGGAAATTGATTTTATGACGGAGAATCACCTTATGGAGGATTCAGATTTTTTGAGTGGAGATCGTTATCTTAGTTTTCTTTTTCATTGTTGAGGACCTTAAATTTACAATCGTCAGGATTAATTCAATTTCAGGTTAACAATGGAACAGTATCAAGAGCTGATGCTTTGTACAACAAAGTATTTAATGGGTGCACCTCCAAAGAAATGTTATAATATGCATTTAATACACATTGTATTAAATGCATATTATAACATTTCTTAACTTAACATTATACTTTAACAAATATTAATCTCATTAAAAATAATATTATGGCTTTATAGGTCTACTTCGTGATGACTGTCTTTATGAAACTGATGATGTAACGGAGGCACTACGTCGGCTTCCGCAACATGTCGTCGACGAGCGTACCTACCGCATCGTACGCGCACTGCAGCTCTCCCTTACCAAAAACGTCCTCCCCAAAGAAGAGTGGACTAAGTATGAAGAGGACAAGCTCTACCTCTCACCTATTGTTGAAATTGTAAAGAAGGAACGATTAGAGCGTGAGAACTGGGAGAAAAATTATTGAGCAGTAAATGTTACGTGATTGGCGTATTATTTAAATAAATTTAGCAAGTTTGTAATTATGTTTCATTAAATTATTATTTTAAAATATTTTTCAATTTAATCACACCACTCGTAAATAAGTAATAATACACTAGTTTAAAAACAATTTTATTAAATTTACAAAGTACAAAATAATAAAATACACATTATGAAGATTATAAAAGCATTATCAAAAAGAAATATGGCAACAGAATATATTATGGCCGCAAGAACAGGGCGGATTCAAATTTATATTTTGTAACTACAGCATTAATACAATAAAGTGGTCCCTCGAAAATAACACGAATTTTCATAACAATAAATATACCTTGTAAAGTTAACAATTGACAATCAATATAACATTATTTGTAAATTTATAAAAAAATATTCGAATGTATAAATAAGGGGTGATTTGTAAAAATGGAAAAATAATCGTAAGGTACAAGAGTAGGTAGTGAATCAATACAAAAAATGTATTACAATCTACAAGTCTTAAAAAGGCGGTAATTTTATTCAGTTAATTCTAAAGCTTACGCCAAAAATGAATGTCCCTAACTGAAATGTCTTTTAAACAAAATAAAAATACACTAAGATTATAATGTTACTCTTTAGCTAAACTCTCACAACGAAACATGTTGCATGCGCCAACGAGATAACAGCATACGAATTTATTTTAAGATGGTAAATAAGTAAAACCTTTGTAAATTGTAAGCTAAACTCATTGACATATCTCTAGCCGGTTGCTATATTAACCAAACCAAGATATTACCTGCACATTACCAACCTTTATAGAAGAGAAGGAGCTCTGAAAATTCAATTCTATGGCAATCACACTCATTCAAGTATAACGCCCTCCATGTATAAAATAGTATTTTTCTTAACGGGGTACGTGTTTCCGCGTTGAGAAATATATTACATTAGAAACGACTACTGCGATATTTCAACACCACTGAGGTCTTAAAAAGTTTATTATAATTATTACACTTATGTCACCAAGACAACTAGATACCTACTACACTATCATGGAAAAATTCTGATTTCCAATTCATATCTATAGAATGAGATTGTTATTTATTATGTGCATTACAAACGGTAACTTTTTTTATGTGAAAAATGTTCTTGGATATGTAATTTAAATGTGCTCATACAATTAATGTTAAAAGAAATTCATACTAAAATTAATAGTAACACGCCAAAATCGAGTAACACAACTGTTCAGTCCTAGGAATATAGTACATATCATTTGGCAAGCATATAAAAATTATTCCTATAAAATCAACATCGTTATTAAAATAATAATAATGAGCAAAATTATGATTGTTACTTAGTAACTAGATCATACACTTATTTTATATGGCAAGTAGACTGTTTGATTGATATGATATACAAATTTATATAAAACATCATAGCCAAATACACTTAAACAGTAGGTATAATGTAACGACTATCTATAAAGACAAATAGATAAAAAATATTCTGTACAAATACGAAAAATGCAATATGTATACATTTTTTTTATACATATATATACATTATTGGCAACTAGGTTTCCCAGTGATTAATTTTTCTTTGGAAAAAAGTATTCGATTTAAATTCGTGTCGTTGGTAAGAGGAGCTTACAGTTCCTCGTCTCCTATAGCTTCGAACGCGTTGTTTTCCACGCAGTCTCTACCAGATTTGAACGAGACGGTGGCAAACTTCTCTGTCAGTTTCTGTACTGAAAATAGTTCTCGCGAGCTTCCAGAGTTGTAAGAATCGCCATTCTGAAAATTATCAATGTACATATAACATGTTGCATTAAACACTGTTGATGTTGAACTGTTCACTTTAGGACGATCACGACACGAATCCGTATAGGTACTCTCTGCTTTTTAAAATATAATAAGTTACTTGTAAATTAAATATTTTGCACCAACCCGTAGAGAAAAAATGAACAATGATTAAAAAGTAAAAATTGTTCGTAACTTTGTTTTTTATTTGCATAATAAAACCGGTTTTTTTTCCGATTACTACACATTTGGTCACAATTTGATAATTTTCTCGTTAACCACACACACCAATTAATATAAAATACTAATTATTATCTACTATTGTGTGGAATGTGTAGATAATTTTCTTCTCTAATTAGTTCTGAGACCATTAATTTAAACGTAGAAAATACTCTTTCGTTTCGTGTCCTCGAGTGAAGCCAGAAAAGAAATTACTTTTATATAAGAAAAATTTTAGAATTATAAATACGGAACCATAGATACGATTTAAAAAAAAACTTTCTAATTGCAAACAATAAAGCAAGGTGTGCATGCCGAAGTATTTTTTTTTCTGCTAAAATATTGTTGATTCGAAAGTCACAATTTAAAAAGAACCGGTCAACTCGCGCACCAAGGGTACTTGTATACAAGATAGTTCGTTCATCTCAGGAATCGATTTTTGAAAATTTATACCCGTTTTTTTTCGAATATGTCCCTGTTACTCTCCGAATGATATAATTACAACACCAATGTTGTAATTATACCTTTGGGGGACTGCGTTTGTAGTACTAACATTACAAACAAACTAAACTGCCGTTCCAGAAATACTCCCCCATATATCGATATACGTCACAGTCATTTTTCCAAAGGCAAATCGCGAAACACATTTTTTTATGTGATATAAAAACAAATTAACGACCGTCGAATTTTTGCACTTAATTGTGTACCTTGCTTCTCGCTAAATTTCATGATGCTAAATGAATAGAAAGTACCCTATAAGATTTCACTTTACCTGCGAAGTGTTAAAATTAGAATACTTTTATGGCTTAATATCTTTTACTTAAAAGCTTGATTTTTTTACAGCTTCAAATGACCACCAGTATTTGATACTAATTTCAACTCGATTCCACGCATTCCTGGGAAAAAGAGTCTTGACAGACAGACGGACAACAAGATGATGCTATAAGGGTTCCGTTTTTCCTTTTGTAGTACGGAACCCTAAAAATACCGGTTAGACCCATTCGCCCGCATACTTAAACTAAAGTTTTTTTTTTGTGGTATGGGTGGCAAACGAGCAGATGGGTCACCTGCAGGTAAATGTCTACCGCCGCCCATGGGCACCTGCAACTCAAGAATCACAAGTGCGCCGGCCTTTAAGGTAGGTAGGTAAGGAGTAGGGAACAGGGAAGTGTTAGGGCCTCCGGTAACCTCACTCACTCGGCGAAAAGTAATGCAAGCATTGCTTTACTGCCGGTTTTCTGTGAGGCCGTGGTATCACTATGGTCGAGCCGGCCCATACGAGCATGGCTCTCACGAATATTCAAGAATATGTATATTTTTTTAAATAAATCTACTACTACTCACGGTAGAACTGAGGGTATCGCTCGAAGAAGAAGGCGTGATGAGCTGGCTAGATCCGTCGAGTCGTACAAACGTGAAGTTGCCGCGCTTAGTGTACTGCGGCGACACCGGACCCTTGCACTCTTTCTGCCGCATCAGTTCGTCCACAATTGACTGAAATTTACAAATTACCTAAATTAATTGTGGTGCAATAATTATTTGGGCCTTTTTTTATCGTGGTCAAACCCCAACGGGTCATCACCTCACTGGAGCTAACTGTGAAGTGATAAGTCGGAATCGAACCGACTAAAACCACACGGTGTTTCGTCACAAGTGGGTCTATAATCTATAAATCATTCTTTAAACTCTAATTAAGTCACCATAAGTGCAGCATTCAATAAATTACAATAATTATATTTTTTGACTCAACAAGAAAATGATAATGGCATGAGTGTGCTTTTCGTAAATTTATTACTGCTGGAGTAACTGGGTCATTCAACCCATTTACTATCCGGAAAATAAAAGATTAATCCTAGGGTCTAAAACCCGTAAAAAGCGGTAATTTTGTTTAATAATCTCTGTAAATATTTTACATCTGGAGTGGTTTTGTAGAGGATTAGAATAAGCCTAAGAATGGGAACATTGCGGGAAAGGGACAAATGTCCCTTTCCTAAAATGGTCCCTATTTTCGGAAAGGGACATTTTGAGCTTAAACGTTCTAATACTCATAAGTTGTAGAAAAAGTATATTTATTTAAGCTTTGTACACATTGGGTACATAGGCGGACTTAATGCCCACAGCATTCTCTTCCACTCAACCTTAAGTGTGTTGTTGGCTGTCACAAGTTATGAATACTGAAGAGATTTAAGTATAAATTCGATATGAAGTTAAACACATTCTTATCCTTACAAAATTTCTAAGGGATCATTGAAGTGTACAATTAATTTTTTTTTGTTTTCTCGCCCGCTACTGTGTAAGTACACAGACAAAAGTTCAATAAAAATCCTAAACATCCAGTCTTCACTGACTAAAATCGGTTGTCTCATATTTCTTTAAAACAAGAATGTCGCGTCATTTATATGGTAGATCAGTCATAACCGGATTTAACATCAGTGAGTAAACTCAACGTCACAAAATAAGATATATTACCTGCAAACAAACGCTAATAAAGGTTGCATGTTCCGTTCTCAAGGTTATCCATTTCAAATTGTCTTTACTAATAAGATATTCAAACGACAGCTCGAAGTTTCTGCTCGGGTCTTCAAGTAAGGGACCGTGACCGTTTTGCGCTTGTGACCTTTCGATCTGTAACATTATAAGGATAAATGAGAGATAAAAAATGACTAGTGTTGTAGTAACAGAATGATGGATTGTTCAGGGTAAAATAAATTGGAAGTGATCCTTTCCTTTATCCTTGACATTTATTTAACACTTTCAGTGCCACCCCAATTTACACTACCTATATCCTGTACGATGCCGCGAACAAGTTGCGTTGAACGCGCTAGACGTGTCGTCGGCACTGGAAGCTGAAATAACTAGACACGCTAGGAATGTTCATCGGCATTGTTTAAAGGCAAATTGTTAATATTGTCATTTTCTGTGTTTTACCGATGTTACATACATCGGTAATTTGATTAGGGTAGGTATATAAAAAGTGATTCACCATAGTTTAGTGCGTTTGAATTTAGAAAAATGTCATAAAATAAGATAAAAGGTAAACAAGTTTCGTAATTATGGCAGAAATTGTCAACATTTTCCCAACACCAAAAACACCTCTTATTTATTTGGAAAGAGGTCATAAAATACGTGTGCTGGTAATTTTCATGATGATGCAGTACTATATCCGATGTTATTTCAATACCAAAAGTATAAATAACCGTGTGTATTGTGGTGTTTAGCACTGCTAGGATTACTTAAAGAGCTTCTGCTATCAGGAGGGGAAGCAGTGTAGTTTATTACCATTGGCATTGGCAAACGCGCAACGTTGGCATGGCGGTCAGGGAGTTCCGAGTAATCATCCGACTGGCTAATTGCTGGCTGGCCCTTAATTGGTGATAACCTAATCTCCACCCCAAAAGGCGGAAGCTTGATGCGACAGTCGAACCGGAGGAAAGGATTGAAGTGCTACTTATAAGAAGGTTTAGCTATTAACGTAGTGGTGCTGTACTGCTGGTGAGTAAAGTCTAACTACAGGTTTCAGCAAAGTGGAATGAATGGAAAAGTCAGGGGACCAGCTTAAGCTAAAAGTCTGTGTCCTGCCGGCGTACGTTTGGTGATGTAAAAAACCTTTTGAAACTACTATATATAAAATCAGTATACTCACAGTGTGCAAAGTTGTGATTCTCCAACACCTCATCCGAGTAACTTTGTACCGTTGCTCTCTGTGGGGCTGGTCTATGCTCGATAAGGTCAGTTCTTTAGAAGCGAGCGACACGCGCACTCGGCACGTGCTATCGGAACCGCCCCCTGATACGTTCGATGATTCCGTCACCGCCTCACCAGCAGGTACTCGACCGTAGTGACGCAAACTTCTCGCTAATTCGATATACTGGAAAAGGTGAGCAATTAAAACAAACCGGTTTACCCCAATGAATAAACCGAAATGAAAATGAAAACTAGTTATAGTTTTAGACTTTGGTTTTATTTGACATTCAACCAAAAGGTTGAATATCAAATAAAACCAAAGTCTTCTGCGTTTCGTTAACCGTGTCACATACAACACAATATATTATGTATGATTAATCATTATTTATGCTCATTGAAATTGCACTGAGCTTGAGTCAATTAACCTTAACCTGCAGGGTTTTTAGTTTTGTGGGTAAATAGACACTATTAATAAAGAGAGATATATACCTACGGCACAAAGAGCTCTGGCGTAGAGGCTAATTTGTCAGACTTGAATTTAGGTAATGGCGGGTTCAAAGCGAGAAGAATCTTCTGGCGGAACTACGACTTCTTTATTCTAAATGTAGTGGATTTACCTTCCAAGGGACACTTTACTACAATGGACGTTGCGTCGCTCTCAAAACAACTGACCGCTGACATTAAAGGATAAAAGCGGACTTTATTGTTTCTCGGTCAAATCACTCATCGTCTGCCAAACACTTCGTCATCTGCTCATATCAAAAGCCCCATTCAACTTAAATTTTACCTCGTTGATATCTTTAATCCAATTAGGTTCAAATTGTTAAGTGTTGACCAAACTAATGGGTACAATAGGAGGTTCTCAATTCGACCGTATATTTATATATATATATATATATATATATATTTTTTTTATGTATGGTCAGCCCCCTCTCTGTTATTTATGAACCGATTTTGATTATTCTTTTTTTGTTAGATAGGATATACCCTTGTCAAGGAAGTCAGGATCTGATGATGGGACCTTGACAAAATTGAGAGAAACCCTCGAAAATTGGAGGAACGAATAGTGTTTCTGTTTACTTTTCATTACTTTATCAGGTATTTGCATTCAGAAATCATCGTATCATGTAGCTGAGCTGATGATGAAAAAAATCATCAAATAAAAATCTTTTTAACAAAAAAATAAACCAACGAAATAACTAAAAAGCAATCAATAAATAAACCTCCTAAGTCTTGAGCTGATTTACATAAACTATCAAATTTTATATAAACTTATTTTGAGTCAGCGCCAAATAATAAATTGATTAATTACCTACGTATAGCCATGTCCATTTCTACGTAGGTACATATAAAATTTAGATAATTAATCAGTTTGTTTTTCAAAATAAGTTTATATAAAATTTGACTAATCTACATACCAAGTTTCATCGCAATCGGTTCAGTAGTTTTGGCGTGAAATAGTAACAAACATCCATACATACATCCATACAACCAACATGTAATACACAATTATGATGTTCTTAAAACGGCGCTGGAAGAAGAAATAAGTCAAAATAAAGACAAACATGTGACGGAAGCCATAGGTTTATTAACTTAGATTTCAAAAGCACAATTCATTGTGTGTTTATACATGTTCCATTCGGTATTATTAGTAATCCATGTATTGAGTAAATATTTTCAGAGTAAAAATGCACCTCTCGGACAAGCTGGCATCATGACAACTGGTATTATAACTAGTTTCGAATAAAATCGGAACAATTTTGATGAACGTTGGAAGGAATAGCACGCAGAAAAGCATGAACTTTGTCTGGAACCTACACGAGTGAGCAAAAGAAAACAATAATTGTGTCCAAATCTCTTTAAATTGGTCCAAGCTGCAATAGTCATTCTAGTCAGCTCAGCCGGATGCGAGCGAAACTTTTCAGCAATGCGAAGAATTAAGACTTGGCTGAGATCTATTAAGGGAGACGAGGGGTTCTCAAGCACTACCCTTCTTTACATAGAAAATAAGTACGTCAAGAAAAATCTCACACCAGAAAAGTTAAAAGCCAGGCCCCTGGACAAAATCCCTAGACACGCCAACGTATCTAGGGATTCAAAGAGAAATCACTTAAAATTTAAATGAAAAATCTTTAGATTAAAGATTTCATATTCATTATTTCTTAATAGATGTCACGTTCCTATTTGTGTTCTGAACATTGTCATACACTTTTTATTCATTTCCAGCGTAAGCTATTCTAATTTTTGACGTAAACTTATACTGTCACATACCTATCTACATATTTCTGTGGTTATGTTAAAGAATTAACATTACCCTCAAAATTGATCTCTAATAAGTAGAGTAACAGAACTTGACTTCTATTGACTATCTGCAAAATCATTAGTGAATGTAAAATCTCTTAAACTTAAACATCATTGGATCGTGTGATCTCGTGTGATCATTTTGAAGCATAAAGATAAGACACGGTTTCCATAACAAAATATCGACACGTCCGTAAAATGAAGTTTCCAGTTGCAGCTGCAACACACGTAAGCATACTGAACAACTATAACCTACTAGCACTGATAGTAGATAGGTACAGGTAGGTATAATCAATATTTGAGCTTTATCAATATTACTTCTTATTTACAAGAAGTAGGTACCTCAGAGGTCACTCTCTCGTTGTCAGTCACAGTTATATTGTCGTAGCGATATTTCTATAACAGCGTGTAGATAGATCGTCAGCATAGATCTACCATAAATTTGTAAGTTATGTGTTACACGAGTATGAATCATACATATATATACCTATACAAAAAACGTTAATCGATGACATGATCGTGTTAGTTCATATTAACTAATTGGAACCAACTATTTTAATAATGATACAAGTTGTCCTTGTTTGACTAGATCAGCTGTATTTGAACGTATTAAGCCATGTTCAGATGACGGGCGTTAATCGCGCGTTTTGATCGGACGAGCGCTCGATGCCAACGGTTGATGCATGCTTTGAGATCATTGATTTGCCGTAAATTAGTCCACAGGGGCGCATTTTTAACGCGACAACACGTGAATTTATTAAACGGATACGGCCATTTAAATAGAAGTCTGTATACCATAGCATGAGTTTGGTGACGCTTCATTTCATGCATTTCAGGCAGTTTATTATTTTATTTAAAATAAAAAGTAACTTTGTTGTCGCCACCTTAAAAACTCTTATTGTTTTTATTAAAAATAGGGACAAACTATAACAGATGATAACACAGTTCACTGTTTAATAAAAATAAGTTAATAGACATTATTTTGATGGTTATACCGGTAACGCAATACTATTGGTCGATTGATAAATGTTAACGAATAGTGGGATTATAAAAGGGTAGGAATAAGACGAGAACTATTGACTTGAGTGCGAATAGAGGTACGAACAACTTGGCAGTTACTG
Source organism: Euplagia quadripunctaria (assembly GCA_963859945.1). NCBI lineage: Eukaryota > Metazoa > Arthropoda > Insecta > Lepidoptera > Erebidae > Euplagia > Euplagia quadripunctaria. The sequence goes on from OY982561.1 coordinate 19,770,687, forward strand.
TTAGTTAGTGATTTTCATAGTTTAAATAAGTGGTTGTGAGACTTTTTCTTACAACTTGAATAAAAGTAAGTGAAATGAACTCCATGAAATACTTTTGTTTTTACACTCATTTTCAACGAATACAGAACTCGAACTGAACTGCGACAACGCGCGTTCGACGACTGAGAAACGCTCGCGATGTGGACACAATACAAAAACTCAACGCAAGTTCGACACTCCGCCAACGCAACGCCATCATCTGAACACAGTCTTAGTAGACGCGATACTGCTACCCCTCTTGTCTGTTGACTACTGAGGTAGCGATTTCGTAACTTTATGTAGACCGCTCAGATAGAATCGGGAAACCAAAACTCATCCATACTATCATTTTTTCTCTACTGGAGAGGACAGAGAATCAGTGTGATCTAAATTTTGTTTTAAGCCAACCGCACCCCAAATTTCTAATCTGCACAGTTTTACACTTAATTACTTGGTTTCTGTTAATTTGTTGCCAAATTAAATTAAATTCTATTTGACTTAAGTTAAAAGGTTTCATGCCATCCTTAACTTGATGTGAGCAAGGCTATAGAAATCAAAGACTATAAAATCAGTTGACTCTATTCTATGAATGAATAAGTCTGTTACATTTTAAACTAGGTACATACATATAAACAAGTTCAATTATCTTGGAACAGTGTCACAATAATAAAGTGATAAGACTATTACTTTAAATACAATTATAAAATCTATTGCCCTCTGTTGACCTCACATTCTTTGTAGATAAAGATGTTTATAACAGCTTCATTTTGTATTCTTGTCTAGGACTGAGATAGAGATCAATAAATTGAAAGTTTCTATTTTGTTGTTGTTGTTGAATTTAAATGAAAATAGCTAAACACTTGCTTGAAAAAACAAAGATAAAAGCACCCATCTATGTAGGTTTCGGTGAAAGAATAATAATATGCAACCATGATAGAAAGAAAACTATACTTGTAAAGCTCTAGCTTGATGCTTTAAACCAGTAAGAGCCTTGCTAAAATGACGATTACTCGTTAGATATCAATACTTTACAAACGGACTTTACAAACATAAACAACGGACACAAAGAACACCCAGACTCGGGTGGGAATCGAACCCACAACCTATGGCAAAGCAATCAGGGTCACTAACCACTAGGCCAACAGGCCAGTCAAAACCAGTGTAGTCAGTAATGTAACAATAATGGATTAATTTTTGTCAATTGCCAGCTAATTGTTTAAGTTCACCCCTCTGGCATTTTCCTTAGTATAGGTGCCCATAGAGAGTATCATCATGGTAGGTTATGAAAAAGAAAATAATGGTAAACAAAGCGTTAAAGCGTTACGCTGCCCTATGATCACTAAATTTTCCTCTTCATATATTTTTCATACCGGGCGCCTTATATGAAAATCGATTCTTAAGGAGTATACTCCAATTATAAAACAAAACTATTTGTAATATAAATCTCTTATTACTCTGAAATAGCAATGAAATACTATTGATATTGACAAATAAGTCATATCACACATTGAAATACATAACACATCTTACCTACCTCTCTTTTCTGTTTGTTGGATTCATATGATGATAGTATTTGTTTAGTTTGTTGGTCTGCTGTTATCCATCCAAGATCCAAATCCTCTATTATTTGTAGATATAATAAATCTAATGATACCCTGTCTATCATTAAATCATCATCATAACAGGGGTCCCAGTAGCTGAAACATACAATTTATATTGCAAAAGTCTATTTCATAATATAACATAGTTACAGTATAACAAAACTTCCATACCTTTTCCTTAATACAATTTTATCTTCTGCTCTGACATACTTCTGAGATATGTATGGAGATTCATATTCTTCCAATTTCTTTAAAGCTGGCTGTCCATCTTTTGCACAACTCCAGTTAAAAAGATACAATGCAAAGTACTTAACCAATTCCTTAGGAAGGTTAACTGATGTACATACAATGTCTAGTATTGTGTTTGATGAATCAATGGAAGACACTGACAAAGGTATTCTATAGCCATTCATTAATGAGATTTCAATTTCTACTTCATGCATTTTAACATTATGTGTTTCTTGTTGAGCCGAGAACAAGAAGGTTATTAGAAGGTCTGAGCCTGTAAGCTGCGGATTCTGGCCAACTGAAAATAATGTTTATTTTTAATTGTTTCCTACTTCCTCACGGTTAATATGACCTCTATAACATAAAGAAGGTTGTGATTTACATTGTGTATTAAATAATAAATGAGTAATTGATACACAACAAAATTTATCTTATTAAAGAGTAAGTTAGAAAATTACCTAGTTGCATGTACTTTTCCAACAAGACTCTCCTTTCTTCTAGTTGTGAATTTGTCAGGAACAATTTCTTTGGAGGAAACTGTGGTAATTTAGTATGGGGGTTTTGTGCCTGTAACTGCTCATGAAGGCTGAGGAGTTGCTTGTAGCGAGCAGTGCAATGAAAAACACCATCAATGTGTATGTTATAGCCCTACAATAAAAAAGTATTAATTCAATTAATAAATGCATAATTTAATTAAAATAGTGATTTATACCAATGCTTAATTGACAGTATTATAATATGCATTACCACTGTAGAAGTAATGCAATACAAATAAAATAAAAAGAAAATATTAAGACAGCAGAAAACGTTTAAAACAAAGAGCTATTATTATTATTATTAAAACGAACTAGATTATTTTCATAAAATATGAGCAGTATTTTTCAGACAGTACCGTATATGAAATCCCATTGTCGTCGTGAAACTGTTGCGAATCAGGAATGGAAAAATGCATATTTGTAACGGCTATAAATGCATAATCTTCGTCACAATGAACTATTGTCACTGAATTAAAATAATATTTTTCTTAGATTCAGAAATACGAACACTCGAATAAATCGCCCACTTTTTAATATTTTGTTTTTTTAGCCAAAACAGACTGCCACAGACACACAGACTTCCGATCAGTGTTGCCAACTCGACTATAAATCCGAATAGTGTTTCTTTACTCTTTGGTAGTCGTGTTTAATATAGCGTATAAATAAAGACAAAACCATTATAAATGTCTAACGTAGTGTTTGTATCATAAACTAAGTGTACTAGCGTAATAGATGAACAGTCTCCTCATTTTCGCGTGATCAAAATTGAAATGTTTCACACACTGTATCGATATCAAAAAATCGGCAATAGTTATATCACTATACCAATAAATATACACATATATATATTTATATTGGTAGTATTTTGTATGTATTGTTGCTATGTGTTGCTGTGAAGAAAGTAGGTACACTAGAATAATAATTTGAAAAAAATCATCCTCATGTTACTTTTAATGTTTTCTAGCGTTAATTGCCAAGGTGTAAGTACAGACAAAAGTCCGCCATTTGCTGCCCTTACACACCCCACGCTTGGACTTCTATCATTACACATTTTACTCAAGTAAATTGGTTTTGGAGATTTCTTAACTGACCCCATTAATACTGTGCCATTTAAAACTACTTTGAATTAATAAAAAAGGTTTTGCAATAAAATGTATAAAATGTCACAAAGAAAGGCAGTAGGTACCTATATAACAAATAAAACATTTTAAAAATCTAAATATTTTTATTGTTATGGACCAAACCAAACCTTACATAGATACATCAGAATCAAATCAAATCAAAATAATTTATTTCAAAGACTGGGCAAACAATTGGTGGTGTAACACTCAGCATTAAATTTATTTTGTTCATAAAGTGGAATCGTGCAGACAGGACCCGTCCGGGAGAAAAAAAAACGCAATAATTTGACAGCACACCCATGCAGTAGACTGTTTTTTTCTTTCCAGCATGTAACAATATATTCATGTTTCTCAGCTCCTGTCACAATGTCGTACACAGCATTTGAACGTCCGTGATCGTAATTTAACAACATTTTTTTACACTAATCGACACGAGTCCATTTTTTTCTGGGTGAGTTCATGAGGAATTTAGCGGCAACAAAGTTTTCTAACTTTTAAATGTTGATGTGAGATTTTTAAAGTTATACTTCTTTTGGTGCGTTAGAGAAAAATGATGAGAATAAATTTTTACGATACGCGCGCACACCGTCATATAAAACCGACACCCTGAAGTTAGCTGGTCAACATTTTAGTTTTTCAAAAAAAGTTACCAACTTCACGATATTTATTCAAATGTTTCTGAACCTACAACAAGTGTTTTGCATCAGTCCAAATAAAATATATATAAATATACATAAATACATATTTTTTTCAAATAATATATCGTGGCAACTGATATTTATTAACAGTTTATTGATTTAAAGATAATTTACTGTGATTATAAGTGATAAAAATGGTTTTTTACATAATTACTTTGAGTACGTTTGTAGAATTTGAGGTTAGTTGACGGTATGTATTATTTATATAAACTTTATGTCACTAGCGCCAAAGAAGTATGACTTCTTATGTTCGTACATAAGTACACACACACTTTTTGAATTTGGCTCAAACCAATCCTAAAATGTTCTTGAATAGGTAATACGCCAGTTTTCCGCCAGTTGAGGGCCAACCTTCACAAATTTCATCATGGAGACAAACACGGCCACGATCAAATTCTGCGTATCAACGCCTTACGGTGCTCAAATGAGGTGCTTTTCTCCCAAAAGTATTTTGAAGACAAGCAGTGCAGTCTTACGGAGTCAGTGAACGTCACTTCTATTTTTCATATGGACGACGAACTTTAACTTGTCTCACCAATTTTTGAAGTAAAAACCTCTTTAGCGGCGTTGTGCACTTTTTGGGGTGGGTAAAAATGTTAAACTCGCCTCAGGACACGTGACCTTGATCGAAAAAATAGTAAGACGGAGCCAAGTTTCTTATATTTACAAAAATATAACATACGAAATTCAAACATTTATGAGCGGCCAGTGTGTGTGTGTGTGCGTGCTTGATTGCGTGCATGCGTGCGTATATATAATGTGCACCCGTTCAAACAAAAAAAAAGGCATTTCCTATTACACCAGCCAAGATGGCTGGTGTAATATGAAATTCCTTTTTTAATAATAATGGGGTTCAAACATTTAATATATATGATAAAAAGATGAAGACGAACTGAAAACCTTTACCAGTTAGAAGTATTTAACTGGTTTTAAACAACATAATCGATAGATTGTGTTTTGCATTTAAGCAAACCCTGTGCCAAACTCGGTCATATTTTACGTATACAATTTTTTTTTTTATCAAACACAGTTTTTTTTTAATATTACAATATCTCAAAAAAGACTATGTACTGCATATATATTAAGTGTAATACACAATAATGTTGTTTATTTATTCTACGAAAATAAACATTTTGAAAGTATTATTAAACTTTTGATATTTGGCTGTAAAATGTTTCTTTATATTTGTTACACAATTTTTCCTGTTTGTTACACAACAATCTGACACAGAAAACGACAATATTTTTTTTATATTTACCCGTTAGAATATAGAAAGATTACGATGAAAACACCAAAATTGAAACTTTTTTTTTTACGGGAGACTATTGGCGACTAAATTTTTCAAAACTAATTTCAATGTCAGGTTTATTCTGTCTCTTTCTCACACCTAGGTTTCTGTATAAGGCTAAGTATCTCACTCGCACACTATGTTCGTCTATCACGCTAGTATACTAAGTTTATGGTTTGTATACTCTTTGGAACTATGGTTTTACTCCACAATAAATTAATATCAACTTCAACTTCAACTTTTGGTTAAATTAATATCGTATGATATGAATGACATCATGACATCTATGATATGACACATTTACAATGACAATCATGAGAGGTAGAGTAAAACAAAAGGTTATAAAACTAAGAGCAATAATATTGCTCTTAGTTATAAAAGGTCAAATCTTAACTAAAGAGTTCCCCACATATAGCGTCATAGCACAGCACAGTATGTATGGAAAAGGCACAGCGCGCCATGTGTCGGTTCCCACTTGGCGCTAAAAATTGCGTGGTGCCAAGCTATCATAGTTATACGTAGCGTGGTAGATATCGCGCCGTGAGTATGTTGGCGACATCTAGCACGCTAAACACCAAAGCAGGCTAGGCGTACAGTTGTTAAATTTCACTGCTTCAAGTAGTTGATATTTACGCCAATGATAATGGAAGTTAACATAATCTGCGCTGCGCCATACTTTTATATCAGTGATACGATAGCTTGTGTTGGTGGTTTGTTAATTTGTACAGATTTATAGCTAACGTTATCCATAACAATTAGTAAAGGTCTTGAAAGATTTCGAATAAACTACTCTGTCACTTATTTTATAAGATTATCCTTATTCATATCGTTGTCAAAAGGTCAAAAGTTTATCTGCTGACTATCACGGTCAGTAGATAAACTTTTGACCGGTACAAGAAGAAGACAACAATTGGCATGAAACCGTTTTCCCCACCAGCGTTTACCTCGCTCCAAGTGATATACTTTTAGATGGACCTGCAACAGCTTCGTTTTGCCAGCACTCGTTTACAGAATATGAACCATGAATGCATGTCTCATCTGTATAAATCACATCCAATTTATTATGCTCTTCAGCTTCGGGGTTTTTCTTTATACGCTCTAAATATTTTTATCTTTGTAGTTGAATGTCTTTCCGCTCCGTCAAAATTATCTTTTTGATTGGCATTTAACATACTCAAAACTAATCTCTTTCATGTATACCATAAATGTTATCGGCGCTCAAAAAATGGCATCAACTCAACTGAGCTTAAATACAGTTATAAGCACAGTTGAGCTATCAGACCATTTCAGAAGCTTAGAAGCCGCGCTAGTGACGCGTGACGTTTCAGGTTGAAAAACTTAAGAAGTTTGTACCTACACGGAGAAGCACCGCTACTGGCATTATTACGAAATTAAAAACGATTGCGCTGCCGTCCTAATTCATACCTCTTCTGGTTTTTCATTATTTTTGTAACTTTATTGTGGTGAATATTAAATCGCTGTGTTCGATACACAATTACTTTATTCTAAGTAGCCATCATTAATATCTCAGCACTATAGGTTACCCATAACCTCCCATCCCATAGCCTGGGCCCACCCAGAGAACTCAGAAAACGAAATATGGCTGCAAAACATATATAAGAGCCATGCTTCGGCACGTATGGGCTGGCTCGACCAGAGTGATACCACGGCCTCACAGAAAACCGGCATGAAACGATGCTTGCATTGCTTTTCGCCGAGTGAGTGAGGTTACCGGAGGCCCTGACACTTCCCTACCCCCTCCAATCCCCTCTTTCATCCTTTCTCTACTTCCACCTTAAAGGCCGGCAACGCACTTGTGACTCTTGAGTCTCAGGTGCCCAGGGGTAGCGTTAGTCATTTACCATCAGGTGACCCGTCTGCTCGTTTGCCCTTTATAACTTAAAAAAAAAAAATCCTTTTCCTACAGATGTTGCTATGTCTGATCTTATAGAGCTTAATTTAGCTCCGGGTGTATATTCATTGTAATCCACTCCAGGTTTTTGTGTAAATCCCCGTGCTACTCGTCTTGCCATTTTAATTTGACTTTTGTCTGATCCTGTTTTCATTTTAAGTACCATTTTGTAATCTATGATATTCACATCCTTTTCTTTCTTTATTATTTTCCAGGTTTCATGTGCTTTAATTTCAGCTTTTATTGCGTGGTGCCAATTTTCATCATTTTAATTTTCTTCAACAACTCATTTCCGTAGATAACATGCTCTCTTCATAATCATCTTCTAAACGGTAACTAACGGTTAATTAAAACGTTAGACCAATACAATAATTGGGTATTAGGAAATAATACAAAGTTTGTAACGAATACAAAAGTATAGATACCTGTTTGAAAGTGTGTACCAAAAAGTGTCGATACTTTTCGTGTCTCCACCCATGAATGACAGTCCATTTTGACATTGACGTTTCATTGTGATTGAGTTTCGTTTTGTGGTAACTCCACAAAGCCACAAACCAAAAGTTGAAGTTGAAAATTTATATATTTTGGTTTATTTACCTAGAAGCACCGTTCAGTTAGATGTATTTTATTAAAAATTTAGATAAAATACTGCTTTAACCTGAATTTCAAAAAAACGCGTTAAAAGGCGTTTTAAAAATGTCTATGCGAATGCCGGTTATAACCATTCAATGTGATTGGAATGAAGTCGTAAGGTAAAATAAATGTATTAAATCTTATAGACAGTATAAACATAACTTAAAATTCTTTTTAATAAATTAGAGTTTCATGAATAACGTTTTATTCTCAAACTTAAAATGTATTCTTGCAGATTACCCAAGGCTGAAGCCTGGATATCTTCAAAAGAAATTAATAGAAACAGTATTCACGATAAACTAACAACAGCATTGAGTGATGGAAAAATTAAAATCAATTTTTCAGGAAATTATCAATTCGTTTCTTTAAGTCCTCTGTGCTTGGTTGTGAATCACATTGAGTCGGGACTTAGGGTGGCTTTTGTCGCCCCATCTAAAGCTCACAAAATACATAAAAAGGCAGTTCTGTCAGTGTCTGTGGCTGAAAACGCGTTAGCAGTGTCTTCATGTGAAGAAGATAAACTATTAGTATGGGACAGTAGAACAAGTAAGATATAAATTTATCTATAATATTTACAACTGTGGAGGCCATGAAACTGTTATAATTTCTAGTAACTCATAATAATTACAATCAAGGCATTCTGTGGTAACTTTCAACAACTCACAGTTTGTAGACACGATGCACTCCGGTGTGCCCTAAGTGTCAATGATCGCTCTATTGGAACTGCCTACTTCATTGCATTTTATTTTTTATTTCGCTCATATTAAAGCTACACGGTCTGTCATGCACAAACCAGTTAGTGTAGGTCAGGAATTATTTCATTTAGAATTTTGTACATAATTCGTACCATGACAGGTCGACACGAGTACTGGACACTTGTAGCTTAATGTAGATGTTTTTACATAGTTTTTGCATTCGCTAAAGATATTGTTTAGGAATTTTAGCTTTCTGCACTTCTATATGTATGTAAGGATAAATAAACTTTAAGGATTAAAAAATTAGATTCAAGAGGAACTTCCTCCCGCGAACACTCAGGCTGTGGAAGTGGCTCCTTGCCGAGGTTTACCCGAGGGACTACAGAGTAGTCTTTAAGAAAGGATTGTAGATATAGGGTTTTAAAGGGTCGGCAACTTGCATGCGAATTCTCTGGAATTGCAAGCGTACATATCGCTTACCATCAGGCGGGCTGTTGTTTGCCGACGTGGTATAAAAAACTTGCGGTCTTGCAAGGGAATCATGTGGCGACATACAGCTGAAACATACTTGAACATTATGCAGCGAAGATGACCTGAACTACGTAATAACTACTGATCCTCCATCACTCAATGAAAGTTGTCGCCGTGCACCAGGCATGCCGACCAGGTGAAGTGATCATGACCACCACGCCTGGTCGAACCCTCCCTTTGTGTTGGAAGGACATAACACCCGTTCCTTCACACCTTTAGCTCTAGTGCGATCCCAGCTAGATTATGGCGTACCCGTTTAGAATCCTTACTTTTTTTTTTTCATATTACATATATTATATTCATATGTGCGAGAATAAGAAAGAAGTGCAATATGGACGGGGCACGAGCGCTAAAGCTATGAACAAACGCTCATAGCTTAACAGCTGGCTAGTATGTATACGAAATGCTACCTTATACTGAATAACGTAAGGGTGTATTTAGTAGAAATTCATTTTTAATAAATTCTCTGACGAACGCGCACAGTTCTGTATGTGTGTAAAATAATTATTATCGTCTAAATGTCTGCAACTGGCGACACATGATTTAGAACAGAATACAGCATTCACTTTAATTGAAGGATTATTTTATTGTTACGAGGCGAGGTTTGTTATTAAATAGGTACATCAATTTATTTTAATAATTTACAAATACCACAAGTATTACAAGTCCTAGATACAATTTTCACTCAATTCTCACCTGTACTTTAACTAGAACTAGCTCAACTAGAATTCAACTAATATTGATATGCAACTGCTTTATATACTTCATTATTACATAGAGAGTTCGTGACATTTCCCGAAAACTCGAAACCTCTCTGGAATCTTCTAATACATTGTGGAAAATTCTATAAATAGACTATTAGTTCCATTTGTTGTCAAAAGACGGTCTGCGCTTCAATTTAGGTAATCGTAACCTTCTATGACTTCCTCCATAGACTCGTCAATAGAAGGCGTCGGCGGGTCAATTTAGGCTTCCGTAACATTATTATTATAATATAAGATTTAAACAATATGTTATGCAGTCCCCAAAGTGATGACGCTTCATAGACGCCAGATAGATTATAGCTGTTATACATATAGTTATATCCCTAGGGATATAGCTATGTATATATACCGTATTATAACTATCATACGATCACAGTCCGAATAAGATTGTTCCGGGAAAAAAAATCGAAATCGTTCAAAGGAAAATGGGAAAATTTTGGGAACCTGAGGTGCCTCCCTGCTTTTTTGACAGGGCAATGTCTGTCGGGTCTGTGTGTTGATAATATATACCTAAGTATTATATATTAATTTTAAATCCTATCTAATTAGAACCAATGTATGATAATCGGTGATTGTGGGATAGTTCGAAAACATTCAATTTCATCATGAATCTCATTCAATTACATAGTCTAATTCCACTGTTCTCTGTTTTCCAGGTGAAGTAATCTTAGATCTGAAAGGGCATGGGGGTCCAGCATACAAATGTAGATACTTTCCATCTGGTGTTGTTATATTATCTGCTGGAGCTGATGGGTCAAGTAGAATCTGGTCAGCGGAATCTGGCATCAATCCTGTCACACTAAAGGGCCACACAATGGCCGTCACTGATATCTGTATTATTGAAAAGGGGAGGAATGTTATATCAGTTAGCAAGTAAGTAGTTTTGGTGTTATTAGAATTAAAATTAAATAAGTAATTTATAAGTTTTATCTCCTCCTCATCTTTATTTTTAACTCCAAACGCATGCTGGTATCTGTAGCATCATAACTCCTAAATGGATAGGCCGATTTTCAATTATTTATTTTTTATTCATAAGTGACTTGATAAAAAATGTTCTTAGCTATAAGAAAATCTGTTCATCTGTTTGAACATCATCAAGTCTTTTCTAATCATTGAAGAGATGTGTGTCCACTGGTCTGATTACAATTCACATGGTCACCTTGACCTGATGCTACAACATCTGAAATCAGCAGGACACCAACTCCTCACCTATTTATAACAGAGCTATTGTGTTTGAGTTGCTTGGATTAATCACAATGATTAGATTACTTTCTTGTGTATAGTTTCTGAGTATTTAAGACCAGTCAAACTGCATATTTTTTACCTCAACATTACCTCAATTATTTTAAGAGTCCAAAACTTATTAAATTAGAAATAAGTACACACCTGTATTTTGAGAGAGCATTTCTTAATTCGAGTCCAACCGAAGCCCCTTATTACGAAATTTGTTTTGATAGTTATTTGACCATCAATATTTTATTTACAGAGATGGTTCTGCCAAACTGTGGGACGTTGGTGAATCTCATTGCCTGGCTAATATTGTAGTAGAACTAGGACAAATAAATTGCTGTGCTATTACTACCTCCAGTTATGAAGCTGTAGTAGAAAATGAAAGAGAGGTAATATTACTATGACATCTCAATATTTCGTCACAGTACTTATTCCCTCATTACAACTTTATATGTACCTAATGTGTATGGTGTGTGAAGTGATAGTTTTTACCAAGGAATTGTGTGTGTTGATCTATAATTTTTAGTTAAAAAAAAGACTACTTCAAATAATTTTTAAGCGCTTTTAAATGAAGATGATTGATTATTATTTATTGATTATTATCGTGCCATGTTTTTATTTGTCTTTTAACTCATAAACGTTTTTTGTATTTACCCATAGTAGGCGCGCGAGTTTAATGCAGAGCTCAGGTATAGTCTAAAGAAGAGCTCTGTGATACAATGCGGGCGTGCGAGGCGAGGTTTGCGGGGGAAAGGGGGGGGGAAGGGTAGGAGCTGCCAGCCTTCACCTCAGGCCCTGACTAGATTCAACTCGCGCACCTACTGTACTATAACAATTTGAATTGACGTACTCTCTGTGTTCTGTTGTCTAATTTATGTTAAGATATTTTAGTGATCGCTAGAATAGTGGACGAAGTATTCATAACATTGAAGATGTATGGTTTAACTCATACCGGGTGTTAGATAAACGCGCCCGAAAACGAAGACGATAGTACTAGTGATACATGGGATGGGTTAGAAAAAAAACTAACCTGATGGAAAAAAGAATTATGCTCGCAGCTGAAGACCGCGCGAGTTCGGTGCCCGGGCGTCCTTTGACCATAGCATCAGCTGTTTTTTATTGATTTTTTATGAAATTATCTTTTCATTTAGCTGTACTAACATGATGGAGCGTGAATAATGCCAATATAACATTATAAAAAAGGTTTTTTTCTATCGGGATCTTTTTTTTCCGACCCATCGTCTTAGGTATCATTAGTGCTATCGTCTGTCTTCGTTTACCTAACACCCTGTATGTCCATTGTTGAAATACACTTGTGTATCTATATATCTACCTTTAATAGTTATTCTTTAATGTCATATTTTATGAAAGATTAATATAATAAGTAGCGGAGTTGTCATTTTTTTAATTTATTTAAATCATTTCAGGTTGGTACTGGTAACAAGCTGCTATTGGTTGGATGTGAAAGCGGCCTCGTTGTTGGTGTGCATGTGGCGAAAAGGGAACTAGTATTCTCCAAACATCTGGATTCTGCTTGCAATACTATCACAGTTGTCCAAAAGACCATTGTTGCTGGCTGTAACAATGGAAAGGTAATTTTATTCATGAAGTCATAATTCACCTTCCCTGTGTATGTAATTTCAGTGTCCCCAAGATATAATTACGGAGTGCATAAGCTTGGTCAACAGGGGCTCGCATATCCTTTACTTAGTTTTTCCAATTTTAGTATTGCATCCTGGTTACTGACCGTCACACGTTATTATGCCTCACCTGATGCGACCAAGACCATGCCTCCAAGAGGTTATTAGCATGTTTACATACATTTTTACAATATAAACCCCCAGAACCATCAAACATATAAACAACTGAATGTCATTTGAAAAATTATTCATGAGCAGCCACAAGAGGGGTGCAATATTGATCACAGTTTGTATATTATTCATCTCAGAAATAAATGCTGTTTATTTCCAACATTTATACATAAAACAATAAATTGTTCACAGGTAGTTCTATTAAATCCACAAAATGGTTCTATATTGAGAGAATGGCATGAATCTGCTAGCCCAGTACTGAGTTTAGTGGCTCTACCCAACCAAACATTTATTGTTGGACGACAAGACGGAACATGTACAGTTCTATCACTTCAAGATGCCTGCAATAAAGTCAGGGTTCAGCTAACAGGATCTGATTGTGATGGGATACGGGACTTATCTTTCAATGGCAAGTGGATATTTGCGGGTTGTAGGGATGCTAATATTCGGAAATATGATTTTAATCAAATTAATGTACATTTCAAATGACGGCACCAGTAATTTTATTTATTAAGACTATTTATGCCTAAGTTTTAATATACTTGTATGTTATTGGTCATTTGCTATTTTTATTAATATAGTTGTATATTTACCTGTACTTATAAGTTGATAATGTAAATAATTTATAAATTGTGTTTCTATGTAGTTCTCCTTGCATTTATTTTACAAAAGCATCTGGCATTGAAGTTTGGTTGTCCAATCTGAAATTAAAAGTTTTTTTAAATAATTACACAAGCACACCAATTTATACCTGTTTCTTCTTACGTCGTATTTAAACTGATTAAGTAACTTAGTAGAAAAAATAAGGAAAAGTCACAATCTTGTAAATTGCGTTCAAATGTTGCATGTGATTTTGATTTAACTAGGAATGTGCCGAAACGGTTATTTTTTCAACTCAGTGTTGCCATAATGTAAAAAATCCATGAAATAGTTTCATATGTTACCTACATATGAAACGGTTATTTTTTAATTTTTTAACTCGGTGTTGCCATAATGTAAAAAATTCATGAAATAGATTCATATGCAGGTACGTACGGGGTTTACTATACGACCCTAAAATATAACTACACACACCTTTCCGTAACATCCTGTATATACTATATACGTATATACTTAATAACGTAAAGCGCTAACAATTTTAGGAAAATTCGTGATTTTTATACAGAAATCTTATTTTGAAACTGACTAATTGAACTTAAAAAATTGACCGATAGCGCTAATATTTAGTGAGAGAGAAAGAGTTGACATGAATGATATTTAACACCAAGGATGTTGATATATGTTGTTTATAAGTGTGCTCCTACACTAAGAAAAACATTTTCCGTTTTTTTAAATCTACTTTTTTTCAAGTTAAATCAACTTCAGCTACACATAACACTCCTAATGAAAGAGGGACGATGACTATATATCAAAATATAGAGAGCAACGTCTCGTTTGTATTGTAGGATAAGGAAAGCTAGCTACTGTTTTTTTACCTTCTTTTTTTCATAATATTTTCGATAACATTTAAATCTTTCATGTGTATTTTGGTTTATTTTTCTCCATAAAACAGCATCTTCGTCCACATTATTCTTTAATTTTTGCCTAAGTTTCATATAGTTTCTAGTTAAACACGTATGATTTTTTTCTGGAATAAAGAAACACAAATACATTTAAAAGTTCAAGAAATGCACTTTTTAATATTGTGGTGTGGTGTGTATGTTTTTTACAGAATCAAACTTAGATTACCCAACATGTATATCACTACATATTATGGAACAAAGTCTGTCTGTCTGTCTGTTCGCGATAAACTCAATAACTACCGAACGGATTTCCATACGGTTTTCACAAATAGACAGAGTGACCATGGGGAAGGTTTATGTGTATAATTCGTAAAGGTTTTGTGTAAAATGGCTGAAAGATGACCTGCTACCCGTGCGAAGACGGGCGCGCATTGCTAGTTTCTATTATAAAGGACTGTTATAAGATTTTTTGTCAAGTGTCATGGCTCTCTTCAATTCACCACGTGATGACAAAATTGTCTGCAAATATGAACTGAAATTGTATGCCTTTGAATCTACATTATGCATTAAAAACTTCGAATATGATTTAGTATACCTACGTAATTGTATAATATATATTTAATTTGTCCAACTTCTACTCTTTAGATTTTTTCTAATACAACGAAATCATCCTCCCATGAAACTGCGTCCATTTACATTAAACAGGTATTTATATAATTTTATTAATTTTATGTACGATTCACGGACACGGTTGACAAAAAAAATTTAACTACTCCAATATTGTTATCACAAAAAGGTAGATTGTTCTTGAGGTTTCTAGTTATATCTTGCATATAAATAAGACAATTTGCTACGGTTAGAACTACATATTGGAGTTAAAAAAATGTACTAGATTGTTAATTGTGACAAGTTGTAATGTGCGTTTTTGAAAATGCTACAAACAAACAAACAAAAACCACAAACTTTGAAGCAAGTCAGTCGCTTCCTTGCAAGTGTTATGTAGCCAATCCTGCCAAATCTCCAGATTTTTAAATCCTTTGTCCAAATCGTAACACCATTTATGTATATCGCTTTGTGTCAACTTTAGTGATTCTGCTGAAAATAACAAGATAAAATGATTTCATTTTAATTATACCTACGCACTGCAATTTATGTTGTTAGCTGTTGAAACACAAACAAAACGAAATACAAAAACATTTCGGCAAGAGTCGTGTCGCGTCGCAACCGCCGAGCATCCGCTGCCATCATTTCCTTTTTATTTTTCCGTACCTAATTATAATGAATTTACTTTTTCCGTATGTTTGGCGTGGACTCAAAATTATTTAGGTATTTACATCTGTGTAGGAGTTTAATTAGACTAACAAGTTTGTTTCATTACGTTTCACTTTTCAGTTCTTGTCTTCTTTCGTCGGTTTAAGTTTAGTACACGATTCTGCAAAACGTTACTCCAGCAGAAAATTCAATATCTCCAAAACCTGAAGACGCACAAATTATATTTTCGGCCCACATTTTAGCACAAATATAAACTGTCTGCCCATCCACAAAATTTCTCTCTGCGATAATTAGTTTAGAATTTTTCTGCTGGAAGAACGTTACCCCAGCAGGAATCGTTTTTTCCGTTTTTTCTAAAAGGACAATAGGCACAATTTTTTTATGCGGCGCACATTTACAGCAGATTACGCACTAATTATACGTTCCACTCATATCTAGGAGCCACTTTCCAGCTGGGGTAACGTACACTAATATAATTTTACCTGACAGTAAACGTAAGCATGATTCTGGGATATAAAAATAACAATAATTATTAAATAGTTTTTAATACAGTTACTTAAATAAAGATGGTTACTTCTTAGTAGAAGAGACGTGGAAGATCGACCTTCACCCATCTGATAACCAGATGAGACATATTTTTTATTGCCAGGCTTCGAATTTTTAGAATTGGAGTAATTTTATATGTGCAAAAGAGAAAGTAAGAGCGTCCGAGGTCTGTATGATAGAGCAGGATACAACGTGGCAGCTGCACGCGACATGTCCGTAGAATGTAATCGAGTGCGCATGCATAATAATTAAATAAAATAACTAATAATAATAATAAATTTAATTTTTAACAAAAGTAAAAAGTTATGACTCCAACATTATGCCACCATTTTTTTTATCTTGTGGAAACCCCCACGGGTCGTCGCCTCACCGGAGGTAACGGTAAAGTGGTATGTCGGAATCGAACCGACTAAAACCACACGGTGTTCCGTCGCAAGTGGGTCTATTGCAGGGGACCCGGGTATACCCTAGGAAGGAAGCCTCCGGGAACCTGTGCAGACCTTGGCCGCCTGCAGCAGGCGACAGGCATGGAGTACAGGGAGCCTTACCCCCCTCCAGATCAGAGAAGTGCGCGTGGAACACGTCGCGCCACTGTCTCGGGGCTGCTTCTGCAAGGGCCCCTAGGCCAGAACATTATGCCACCCTGCTGGTCTTCTTTAATGCAAACAATTTTGAGAACAACATACGTTAATTCAATTTTTCAATTTTGTAATATCTTTATTATATACAGGGTGTTTGTGAAACGCTCCCGAAAACGAAAACAGACGATAGTACTAATGGTACCTTTGATGATGGGTCAGAAAAAAAAACGAAATTGTGTAGTAGTAGGTAATTCGTGGTGCACAACGACTAAAAATAATAAGAAAAATATACTTGTTTTATTATCTAAACAATAGATAATAAAAGAAATATGTATTATAGTACTAGCAGCGCCCCGCGGTTTCACCCGCGTAAGTCCTGATCCCGTGAGAATATCGGGATAAAAAGTAGCCTATGCGTTAATCCAAGTCTCCAGCTATCTACTTACCAAGTTTCATCGCAATCGGTTCAGTGGTTTTTGCGTGAAAGAGTAACAAACATTCAACCATCCAAACTTTCACATTTATAATACTAGCAGCGCCATGCGGTTTCACCCGCGTAAGTCCCGATCCCGTGAGAATATCAGGATAAAAAGTAGCCTATGTGTTAATCCAGGTTTCCAGCTATCTACATACCAAGTTTTATCGCAATCGGTTCAATGGTTTTGCGTGAAAGAGTAACAAACATCCATCTATCCATCCATCCATCTAAACTTTCACATTTATAATATTAGTGGGATTATAATATTAGTTAGATAATTAAACAGATTTTTATATGCAAATTGTAAAGTATAATATATTTTTCTTATTATTTTTAGTCGTTGTGCGCCACGAATTACCTATTACTATACAGTGTAATACATCCTAAGGTTGTCTGTAAGAGATCGGAGATCGCAGACTGCGATAATACCGTCGATAAATTGTACTGTTACTTAATATTACTATTTCTAGTTTGTATAATTGTTTTTGGTGTACAATAAAGAGTACCTATTTATCTGTTATGGGCATTATGATACAAATGCTGCATTACTAAATTTTTTGTCCCACGTACCTACCTACGTACTTCACTTATTCTACGACTATACATACTTTGTACATACAACATGAGAATAGGTACTGGAAGTGATTTAATTTCATGAAAACTAGATTGAAATGATGTTGTATTGTAAGTATACTTACTTAACTGACCATCAGGGGTTAGTTTTTTCTCAAATCTATCTGTGACGGTTCCCTTGTTTTTACTAGTTGTAAGTGTCTCTTTTTTCAAAGAATATATTATGTTTTTACTGTCCAATTTATGTTGCATTGGCTCAGGATTCACACTGACTATTATTTTTCTACTCGTCCCCAAGTTCACATTAGGTGTTTTTACCTCATCTGTCATGCTTTCATTGTCACGGCAGTCGGTATTAACTTGAACATCCTTATCAAGTACAGTTAGATTATAATTTGTAAACATTTTGATCTCTTCTGCTGTTAATATTTTCTCATCTCTCTGCAAAGTTTCTATCAGCGAAGCAGAATCTTTTAATGCTATTAACTTTTCATTACTTTTCACCAGTGACGTTTTAATATATCTTTCTTCGCTATCTGCTGATTCTGTTAGCGTAACCGGTGACGTAAATAATTGTTTTATTTCATTATTTATAAACGATGTATGTATGTTTTCTTGTTCATCAATACTAGAATCTATAAGTTTATTGTCACATATAGATTCTAGAATAAAATCTTTCTCATCATCTTCCGGAAGTTTACCTAGCGACGGAATAGATTTGGTAACACTTGTGCTAGGTCTTAATACCGCATGTGAAAAATTATGACTTGGCCATAGTTCATCAGCATCACCTTTGTAATCAGACACAAATATGTATGCTTAATTAAATTATATGAAAAACATGAATACATAACCTTTATTTGTATTTGTTTGCTCAGTTTTTGAGTAAGGGAAGGAAGGGGAAGGCTATTATCATCACGCTGCGACCGGTAGGAGTGGATTTACTCAATATTGCACTACCTCACTATCGTTACAAATTACGTAGACGGTTCTATCGTAAAACATTGCGAATTTTTAATAGGTACAAACTATGGTAGTTATAAAAGGCATAAAGTTTTCGATGACATGTAGTTATTGGCAGATATAATGAGATCTCCACATTCCACTTTTGTTTTTTAAATTGATCTGTAATAGCAGTGACGTCTAGAGCTGACGGATGATGCGCTTATCGGGGGGAAAGGGTATACCGTTTTGAAATATATAGAGGTGCCAAGAATGGCTGTGATTACAAGAGCTTTCCCAATTATGGCCTATAAGTACCTACCTGTACGTATATTTCTGGGGTTTATTCCAACATATGTAGCCATTTTGTTTTTGGTGGTCTACTTTATTATAATATGATAATGGTATAGACAACCAAACCATACCTCATGGTAACCATATAATGACACCAGACCAGACCATATGGTCTGGTGTTCCGGTGTTATTTCAAGAAAATAAATTAAGATACTTTACGAACAATTGAACACCGCAGTGAGAAATACTTTCATTCAATAAATAAGATGGCCTGGGTATTAATAAAATTTGCAACTAACTCAGTAAGTTTTCATTGGGTTCAGCAAAGAGAATATTATGCTTTAAGTAAATATTATAAAAGTTCATGGATTCTTTTGGAGCGCCTGGCATGCCGGTTAATTCACTGTAACAAGTAATGTATTTTATTGATGGTTCATCTTAGTACTATTGGTAAACTAGAAGTTATTACTAGGTATCAACCTATTTCATTTGTAGGCTAGTACAGCGCCTTGTCTCGCTAAAAATCGTCATTATTATTTAATCCCCATGTCCTACACTACCTGACATTGAGAGCAAAATTGCAATGTCCACCTGTATATACGGAGGAATACCGTTGAGTTGTACCGGCAACAAACTAGCCCTTTTTAACCCCCGACGTAAAAACGAGGGTGTTATAAGTTTAACATGTGTGTCTGTCTGTCTGTGGCATCATATTGTCTGTCTGTCTTTTTTTTTGTTTGAAAGGTGACTTGATCGAGAATGTTCTTAGATATAATTCAAGATAATCTGTTCAGCTGTTCGAAGATCATTAACTCTTTTGGAGATTTTCGAGTCAGGGATAATTTTAAATATTTAATTATGTTCACTAGAGGTGGGTAACTAAATTGAACAATGGTATTGTCCCCTACTATTTGATATTATTATGAATAAAAGTAGGTTCATTTATTATTATTAATGTTTTGTTAGCTCGGGGGTAGCATCGAAACACATACACCATACACCATCGCATCGCTATCACATTTTTTAAAATGAAACCTAAGCAACTTTTTACCTACTAGTAAAACCTTAGAGATACCTAACTTTCTATACATACAATTAGTATAAATAAATGGAATACCTTGAAAATACAGCGTCACTGGGGGTTACTGAAATAAAAAGAAATTAAATTGATGATGAATGTTTTTAAAAGTACACTGGGAAAATGGTTTACCGTATCTACCATAAATCAATGATTTCTTCAGTGTATACCTAATTATATCATACAAAATAAAAAAAATTACCAATGTCTGAAACAGAAAACATTACTTTTTTACTCCTGTCATCTGTGTCTTCGGAAAGCATGTCAACAGATCCTTTTAAGTCAGTTTCAGAGTTGTGTGTTTTGGTTAATTGGGCATCCTCAATGCTGTCTTCCAGAGAAAAAATCGCAATATTACTAATATTCTCAATGTTATCTTCAGATTCTTTGTAAACATTACTAATTAAATTAATAATTTCGTTCTCAAAATATTCGATATCGGTTACTATGTTGTTATCATCATTGATTGTATCATTAGAAGCAACAGATTCTTTCAAAATGTTCTTCAATATTACATTAATTTCGGTCAACAAATCATCCTTATCTGATATATCGTTAATAGCTTCAACAGTTTCAATTTGATTATCATCTATGACTTCTACGATAAAGTTATTGATTAAATTAGAGATTTCATTTTTAAAATACTCTGTATGGCTCAATTCATCATCACTGTGCTCTCTGACCAAGGAATCAGAAGAGCTCGATTTTTCAGATTTTTCAGATTCTTCAGATTCTTCCTCATCATACACTTCAGGTATTTTGGGCACGCAAATATCCTGAAATTGCAATAGAACCATTTTTTTTATTCCTAAACTATCTCTATTAGGTAGGTACGTACAATCTTAATTTGGAAGTAGAGGCAATTTCTTAAACAGTTTCCTTATCCGTAATTCTAAAGGGATATAAGTATATCATGATTTCAGCCTTAGACCCTGAACAAGAATAAGTATTCTACGCTGATTCCTTGAATAAACATAAGTACTTTAATGCTATTCTAACCCCTAGTACACCAAGAAAAGTAACAAATTAGTAAAACTCGATAAGTACTAACAAAAACATTTTCAAGCAAGTCATCAATAAAATCTAGCACTGGCCCCTCTTCCTCTTCTAAATCTGTAAAAATATTATTAAGGTGGTGTAAGGTAGGTAGGTACTTATATTTAAAACGATGAACATCCATGAAGGTAACCCGGCACCAAGGTCTCGAGTGTTGCAGAATAGGTTTACGTGTCTCAGGCGCTGATAACGTGTAATTCTTGCTCTTGAAGAGCGGTGCAGACCAACGCCATTTGGTATTCAGCATAATCTCTTTTTCTCACTAGTCTAAGTACCTAGAGTAGGTACGTACCTACTCACTATAAAAATCGCGTATGAAAAATATGAAGATGTTTTTTTAATGGAATAAGGGGCAAACGAGCAGACGGGTCACCTGGTGGTAAGTGACTACCGCTGCCCATGGGCACCTGCAACTCAAGAGTCACAAGGGTGCGTTTCCGGCCTTTAAGTTGGGGGTAAGGGAAGGGTTAGGACCTCCGGTAACCTCACTCACTCGGCGAAATACTATGCAAGCACTGCTTAACTATCGGTTTTCTGTGAGGCCGTGGTATCACTCCTGTCGAGCAGGCCCATACGTGCCAAAGCATGGCTCTCCCACATGAAAATATGTGCTGTGAAAATTAATGTTTTTGTTAATTTACCTCGTAAATCTTCTTCTAATTGTTTATAAGTTAGGTCTTCAAGGATGCCTACTATCCATACGGTTATCTGCAAAATAGAGGGTCGTATTCCATATATTTGATTGAGTTTAGTTATTGACCAAAAAAACACTTTCAGAAACACGGCGGATTTGTGATCTTAGTTTTGTGGTATGTATAGGTACTTAACACAAATTTAAGGCGCAATTACACTTGGTCGTTAGCTCGTATTCGGGTGCACGAAAGACGTTACTCGAATTCGGGCACCCGCTGCATTAATTACATTGTTTTGCTCGAATTTGGTCACTGGAATATGGGCAAACGACTCTGCGCCCGCGTTCTGGGAGGTACGTGCCTGCAGACGCCATGTCATCCGCCATTTTGTGCTTCGATCGATTCACGTCGTCGGGTATTCTGATTCGGGTAACCAAAACGAAAGCTGGACTAGATTGTACGAAGACGGGCGTACTCGACTCCGTTCGTTTACACTTAGTCGTTTGTCCGAATTCTACAGGCAATCGAATACGAGCTAACGACCAAGTGTAATTGCGCCATAATATTGTCAGAAATACGCGCATGAAACTTGCACAGGAAATCAAATAAGTACCTAAGGTCTAGGTTAGTGAAGAAAGGTGGTTTTTGGATGACATTATTATTGAAATTGCAGAGTGAAAGCATAGATTAAGTTGTATTTACGGAACTTACTTACTTTATTTATTGTATCAGCGTGAACTGATCGATATTTTTGTAGATATGAGGTCGTCATATATTTCTTTCCTTTTGTAATTCGTACTATGTCACTGACAATAACTCTTGCTATGTTTTCCAAACTATAATAGAAAAATTATTTAACTAAGGTATCTCATATAAAATTTGTCTATTGACTAGTTATATCAACACGTACTCAGAGTTTATTGTTATCTTCAGTGGTGTTAATAACCTTTGAACAATTTTCTGTGCAAATATTAAACAGATTGTTCTTGTGTTTTGATCGCACAACGGTTTTTCCATTTTCTTTTTCCAATAACTCAAGGTATCTTTAGCAGACCTAGAAAAAAATCATTATATAAAAATCGAGCAAGCAGCCTAACTATCAAGTTACCTTTATGAACCTTGAACACAAATACTTAATTGAAACTAATTTTTCGGCGTCGTCAAACTCCGCTAAAAATGTAATGGAATGTGAAAATACTAACTGCCTACCAAGCTTATTACTTTTGTCGTGGGAGAGCCAAGCGCCGGCACATATGAGCTGGCTCGACCAGAGTCACGGCCTCACAGAAAACCGGTAGTGAAGCAATGTTTGCATTGTTTTCCGCCGAGTAAGTGAGGTTACCGGAGGCCCTAACCCTTCCCTCTCCCCCTCTCTCCTCTTTCCCTACTCCCACCTTAAAGGCCGGCAATGCACTTGTGACTTGAGTTGCAGGTGCCCATGGGCGGCGGTAGTCACTTATCATGAGGTGACACGTCTGCTCGTTTGCCCCCTATACCATAAAAAAACTCTACCTACTTTAAGAGATTAATAACATTTCCTAAGATTTTTGTGTTGTTACTTTTGTTGTGCTATGACCCGAAAGAAATCAGAAAGAAGAATCACTCTTTTAGTAAAGCTATTTTATCTAAATTTACAGGTCAAGTAGGTTTAGTAGTTAATGGAGGGTAATATGGAGATAGGTAGGTATAATACCTTTTTTTGTGTAATCGAGGTTTTCGTTTTTGAAAGCAATACACTGCTTCTGGTATTTCTACGACTGGTCGTTGATCCAAAACATGCTGTTTCAATCTTTCTACCTGAAAAATAAAATAAAATAAATCTAATTGCAACAATAACACGTGTATTGCCTTATTGATTTATACAATGTGGTAATATTCGTGTAAATAAATAATAAGGTTGTTTATTTTTATTTTGTTCAGTAGTATAGCAAATTTAGGTAGGTACTTTATTTAAATCACATAACAAATATAATCGCCATATTTTCATTTACAACAAAATTGATAGTAATTTTTCTGCACTAAAGGTAAATAATGGTAAATGAGTAGGTACAAATTTCTATTACTTAAATCATTTTTACTTTATTGAAAATTGTATTGTTTCATCGTTCAATCGCTTCCGAATTTATATTTTTATAGTTATACAGGTTGTTACAGACTTACTTACAGGTGTGGTCAAAGTTTAGGAGCTTTTGTGTGGCCGTTATTTAGCTTGAAAAACAATTAACCCTAAAAAAAATATCGGAAAATGCTTTTTCTGGTGTAGGCACATAAACAACATACTTATTTTATAAATAAATTTCAATGATTTTATTTTTTTATGCAGACATTTTCTGTAAAATCTAGACATTCCATCAACATCCTTGGTATTAAATAACCATAGTTTTATTCATTCCAGCCTTCTCTGTTACGACGAGCTTTATCGACCAACTATCAAGTTCTATTTGTTAGTTTCATTATAAGATTCCTTCATTAAAAATCACTCATTTTCCTAAAATTGTTAGTGCTTTACATTATTTACGGGGTCTACTCTAGTAGACCCCTCTAGTAGTAGTAGTCTAGTAGGTCTTCTAGGACCCTATATATTACCACACCTTTCTGTAACATTCTGTATAGTATGTGGATAGCGCTATTTAATGTATATTTTTAACTGTCATATGTAGTAAGTTAAGTGTTACTCTATGATAGCATATGAGCAGATCATAGACAGACGTATTGTTTGTAGGAAGAATAATTGGTTATGAAACTGCAAACGAGGTTCTCATCCGTAGTACCTAAATACGTCAGTTTTTTTGTTCAGTTTTATTTTTGTCTATTTTCTAAGTCCGCAACGCGGCTTTAGTTCTAACATTAAGGACAGGGAGTTAACAATTTTCGGTTAGATGTCCGCCGACTAGATATCTGGCTATTCGGCCTCAAATTTGGCTGAATATCCGGCTGTCCGGCCTCAAGTTGAGCGGATATCCGGCATCCGGTATACGGCTAAACAGCTATCTGTTTCATCTAGTAAGTACTTCTGTCCTATAGTAATTTTTTTTCTAGGCACCAAGTCGAGCAAAAAAACAAAGGCACAGCCGTACCATCCTTTTCTCGAAGCCATTCAGGACGTAACTGATTTCACATAATTTTTAAATTTAAGTAGGTGTACCTACTTAACACATTGTTTAAAATTTTTAGTTTTCGCTACTTTTACATAGGTAAGCATAAACTACATATAAGTATTCCAAGTTTCACAATCCTCCGTGCGCGAAATTGTGCTGAATTGTTTGAAAAGGGGTCCAAAGAATGCTCTTCACGTATTATTATATATTATAATGTTTATTTATTTCATAAGTGATGTCTGTGTAGTGTATGTCATAAACGAATCACCTCCGTCGTTTTTTACTTTTTGTTAAAAATGTATTAAAACTATAAAAAGTCCAAGTAAATACTTACCATAGACTCAGGTAGTAAATATGATTTATTTCTCCAAGTGTCTATGCAGTGTCGTTTCGTTGGCACAGCCAGCTCTGCTATTCTCATTGGACATATGGTTTGCTTTGCGGCCTTAATTCGGAACTTTAATCTCTTATTTTTCGTCGAAGTGGCCATGGCCATCGTGGATTTGGAACACTGTGGTATTGTCCAGTGACTGCATCCTGGACATGAATTCGACAACACCTTGCGAGCTTTTCTAGAATAAAGGGGTTTAAATAATACTAGTTATCAATTCACAAATTGCCGGAGTGAAGTACAACTATATAAATTACAAAAAGCTCAAAAAAACTTGTTTAAAACCATATAGGTATACACAACACTCGATAGTGTGAATGGAGTTGAAACTACTACCTCATTATGTTAAAACCACGGCCACCACCACTGCCTCACAGAAAACCGGCAGTGAAGCAATGATTTCATTGCATTTCGCCGCGTAAGTGAGGTTACCGGAGGCCCTAACCCTTCCCTCTCCCCTATTCCCGTCCTTCCCCTCTCCCCTCTTCCTACTCTTCCCCCTCCCCCTCTTCTCCTACTCCCACCTTAAAGGGCGGCAACGCACTTGTGACTCTCGAGTTACAAGTACCCATGGGCGGCGGTAGTCATTTACCATCAGGTGACCCGTCTGCTCGTTTGCCCCCTATACCACAAAAAAAAAACTGATTCCAGAGCATCTACTCTTAAGTAATTTAAAAAAGAATCTAGTACTCTCACAATTGTCTGTGACACTGACCAACAAAGTGTATTATGCGAGGATCAAATCCACAACACTCGACACGCGGTTCTTTGATAAGTACCTAGGTACTTTAAACTTGGTGTGGATAGGTACTATTTCAAGAAGGTACCTTTTGCGCACATTGTATGGCTTTGGTAGATTAATAATTACGGGACATCTGTCTTTTCTTTGACTTGGTGGAGGTTTTCTCTCACGAAGTTTTATGCCGCGTAGGACTTCGCTAGCAACTGTCACATCACTTTGGTTTTCTCTGAGAATTCGTTTTCCGTTACATTCTGGTTCTGGATATAATTCTATTTCTTCAACATCTGTCAAAATTAAAAACTCATAATATACCTGGTGTCTGTATAATTTATTTACAGTTCCTGCAGATACATTGCATGAGGCAGACTTATATATAATGCCGCGCCATAGGCATTTTCTACCAGTCAAACTTTGGGTGATACAGAAACGTGCGTTTTAATTTAATTGAAATTGGAATTGTAAATCTAGAAAATGAAAAACAAGATAAAAATCTTTTTAACAAAAAATTGTTGTTTGGCGCCGACTCAAAATAAGTTTATATAAAATTTGATAGTTTATGTAAATAAGCTCAATATTAGAATCCAAAATAAGAAATGCGCGCAATAAATTGTTGTCGAAGGAAATTGAATATTTACAAAAAACAAATAGAGATTACTAAGCCAAAAATAGCAGAAGCAAAAAATACATGTTGTAATAAAAAAAAAGTGTTAATAAGCCTTTCATGTTATGAGTTAAGTATCTTTTTTTTTAAACGTTTTTTTTACATTCAAGTACGTATAGTATGAAATAAACTCTGTTGCTTAACTTAAGAGCTTTATTTATTTTTTGCTTTTTAGTTATTTTCGTCGGTTTAATTTTTTGTTAAAAAGATTTTTATTTGATGATTTTTTTTCATCATCAGCTCAGCTACATGATGTGATGATTTCTAAACGCAAATACCTGATAAAGTAATAAAAAGTAAACAGAAACACTATTCGCTCCTACAATTTTCGAGGGTTTTTCTCAATTTTATCAGGATCCCATTATCAGATCCTGACTTCCTTGACATGGGACTACCCTTGAGGTATACCCTATCTAACAAAAAAAGAATAATTAAAATCGGTTCATAAATAACGGAGAGAGGGCTGAACATACATAAATGTCAATATATATATATATATATATATATATATATATATATATATATATATATTGAGAACCTCCTCTTTTTTTTCGTCGGTTAAAAAAGGGATACAATGTAAAAATATTATACTTAAATAACCCAAGAAAAAACAATAAATACCCCAAACAGCCAAAAACTGCAATGTAATCAATTAAACAACATTTATGTAATCAGCTGCTTCGACGGCATCGAACGTTAAGGACATTCACCGTACCACACCGTACGCGTGTTGCGTTTCCATTGCGTAGCGCAAAATCTAACTAATGACTGTAAATCCTAAATGTCGCATCTTATGATGAACTGACTTTTGCATTGTGATAAGTATCCAACGAAAGACGTTTTTGTAAGTTATTCGCGACGGTGATACTTACACTCTCTATAAATACATACACATATATACACATATCTACATACAAGTACATTTGCAAAGTATTATTAAGATGATTCTGCCAATAAGTCTGTGTAAAGCTGTAGTACTTTAACCTTGAAAGTTTGCCTGTTAATGGACGTTCTGATTTGTAGTGGGAGCGCATTCCAGGGTTCACACCTTGGACAGTGAATGAAGAATAAACTATACCTACTGGAAATTCTGAGAAGGATAAAGTAGCTTATATAATATTGTGTTGAAGTTCTACCTGCAATATTTCTTTGTTCTGTACTACACTTAAGTTCAAGTGTAGTAGTAGTGTATATATATATATATATATATATAGATTATATACATATATAAATTCCGTGTCTCGTTGCTTATTCGCGATGAACTCTTAAACTAATGAACTGATTTTAATGAAACTTGCACAATGTGTGCAGTTTGGTCCAAGTTGAAAGACAGGATAATTTTAATTTAATTAATTTTTAATTGCAAATTCTCTAACCACAGCAACGCGTGGTCGAGTAGCAGTGGCGTAACAATAGGGTGGCAGAGCGGGCAAAATGCCACGGGCACCCGGCTCGAGAGGGCCCCGTTCACCACAGGAGGCACTAATTACAAAATGTTCTAATGAATTAGCCACGGGCCTCAGATACCTTCGTACCGTTACGCCACTGTCGAGTAACTGGTATATGTTAATAAGTAGTAAGTGTAAGCGTAGTACAGACTTGATTCGAGTCACCAAAGTATGGAATGAATTGCCTGCGTCTATTTTTTCCAGACAAATACATATAGTCCTGGAAAGTTCAAGAGTAGAGTGAAATGTTTCTAAAGTTCTCTTGGATAGGCGTGTACCATCTACGTCTTCATCGTCACTTTCCATCAGGTGCGATGGAAGACAGAAGCCTATTCAAATTATCAATTTAAAAAAGGTTTATGACTACCTATATGTGAATTGCCGTTGAAATAAAAAGTGATGTAACACAACACAACAACATTCAAGATTTCCCAGTAAGTTGCTTCAAGGATGAAAGTGAGAATACAAATTAATTTTAACAGATAATTACAGATACCTTATCTGTAACTCTGTAAGTGTAAAGACACTAATGCTAATGGCAAACGATTATAACGGTTATAGACGTTAATTTAAGCACCTAATGCTGTTTGAGAAACTAATGCAATAAATGATGCCAGAAAGATAGTACCTAATCCAAATCAAGGATGCACTATCATAACATTCGTAACACTGTCATTAGTAAAGTTACATTCCCGAAACGGAAAGTTTTTATTGAACGTATTATTATTATTAAGTGCCTAGTGCTACCGCGACCATTTCTGGTCTTTTGTACCGCACTTTTGCTTTAAAGTTCAAGAAACCTCCAGATCCTATCAGCAGTGATTGTTTGTATTTCCTGCGGTTGCGTGATGTGCAACCCTTTTTTTTTTTTTTTGTACGTTTGGAAACCCCCTCGGGCCGTCACCCCACCGGGGTTTTCGGCGGGGCGGTGTGTCGGAATGATGTGCAACCCTAGGTTAACACTTCGGTGTCGCATTAGTGGGCCACAAAAGCATAGAATATGCATTGCAATTTCTTCTGCCTCTCGACAGAATCCGCATATTGTGTTTTCGTCCAACTTTAGGTTGAACATATGTTTGTTCAGTTTGCAGTGTCCGGTGAGGATTCTTGTTACTGCACAGGTTTTGTATCTTTTGAGCTCTAGAAGTTCTTTGAAACTTTATTACTGAACGTATCTACCTACTCTAAGCACGACAGATAAGGTTTTCAGATTGCGAAGTAGATATAACGTTGTTTCTCGAGACTGCCGTTCGTACACCTTACGCATGGATGGAATGTAAATGGCCCAAGAATGATGTTCGGCTCCCTTTAATATGGTTGAGGTGGACGGTGACTGGTCATTTCCGAACTGCTATTAATTAAATAAATTATTATAAGTTTATATTTTATAACAATACGTTACATTGTCCTCACATTTCATTTGCTTATAAGCAATGTAACTAGAGACTTATACAAAAACATATTGAAAAAGAGTGCCCTTGGAGTTTCTTGCCTGTTCGTCTCCACAGGATCTATGTATTGGGACAGGCAACTAGTTTCAAAACTTACTTATTCAGTCTGACTACTACTCCTGACCATTCAAAATAAAGGTCAGGAGGGCTAATTCCGACAAAGTTTTTTTAAAGCTTATGTTTAATTGCCAAAATTCGAGAAATGTTTCGTTTTATTGGCAAAGGTAGGGTATCGGGCAAATAAGGACGTATTCAAATTTTAAACACAATCATCATATTTAATTTAACTTATTTTAAACATTGAAAAAACTTATTTTTTAAAACTTGGCCACTAAACGGATTTTCCTCTCTAAATGTGGCAGTTGCGCTAGTTAGTTCAAAAGTTACTTACACATAATCTTTACTGTCTATACAGACGACAGACAATTTATAAGTTTTACATTATTAAAAATAAAGTCTTGGTTGTGTTTTATACGTAAAAAAAAGTATTTGGGGGCTATTCCGGCATTCTGAAGAAGGCAGGGGTAATAAACTTTGATGGGTATTTAGTGCACTTTTATTAGTTTGGACTTTCATAAGCTAATAAAATACTTTAAAACAAATCGGGGCAAAATCGGCATGTGACGTTCTTGCCCCATTCAAAATAGACGGAAATAAGCACTTGATGATTTTGCCGTTTTTTTTTTTAATGGTATAGGGGACAAACGAGCAGACGGGTCACCTGATGTAAATGACTACCGCCGCCCATGGGCACCTGCAACTCGAGAGTCACAAGTGCGATGCCGCCCTTTAAGGTGGGAGTAGGAGAGGAGGGTGAGGGGGGGGAAGAGTGGAAAGAGGGGGGAAAGGGGAAGGACGGGAATGAGGGAGAGCGAACGGTTAGGGCCTCCGGTAACCTCACGGTTTTCTGTGAGGCCGTGGTAACGAGCGGAGTCGAGCCGGCCCATACGTGCCGAAGCATGGGTCTCCCACATACATTACAAACTTAGCACATCACACAAAAAATCTAAGTACCTACTTACTATACTACTACTTTACTATAACACTCATGGACATATTTAGAGGAACGCAAAACCAAAAGATAGATTACCAAAAAAAAAAAGCTTTGTTTATGTTTATTATGCATTTAGTAAAGTAGACTTAGTCAAATTAACTTTTTTAAATAAAAAACTTAAAATTCAATAATATTAAATCGTCAATCAAACTTTGTGGCATTTGGTCCCATTCTTTTACCTTGGTCTCATTCTTCTACAGACGCCCTTTTCAGTTGTCTTAAATTGGTTACTGCTGGCATTCTTTGTTTAATTTGTCTTCCCAGTTTATCCCAGACATACTCTATCGGGTTTAGATTTGGTGAGCGGGCTGGCCATTTCAAAACTTCGATGTCGACCTCTTGAAGGTATCCCAAACGGCTACAGTGTGGGGCATTATCATGCATTAAAAGAAAATTATCTCCTATGTATGGAACAATTATCACTTCAATCTTTTGAATGGTCTTTAAGTAACACAATGAATGAATTAATGAATTTTATTTTTTTTTGTGAAAATTAAAAAAAAAACTGGAAAATGTAAAATACAAAAATATTTTATTTTTATTATTAAATTATCACGTAGCGAAAAAGAAACAAATGAAACTCGGAAATAAAAGATGAATAAAATCTTCTTTTTTCAAGTTATATAATGCTGATATATGTAGATGGCTAATGCGTAAGGAGAACATGTCAAACGTAATCGAACTTTTTTTTGCGTTCCTCTAAATATGTCCATGTGTGTATTTGCAGCGTTTCTTAACAAAAACATACAACGCACGTTAAAACATTGACGCATCTATATTACAGTCTCTCGACACTGCAAGTTGCATTATTTTACATTTACCTTCGTTATAGTACAGTACAAATCACTCACACGTCACTTTTTTAATTTTATTTTTTGTAGTACAAACTAATGTCTTTGTTAACCACACAGCTACCAAAAAAACAGCTCGATTGTAATGTGTTTAATTTGGCCACTCTGACCTTACCTATAATTGGTTCAATTGAAATTTTTGATTTTGAAAATTTTAAATATTGTATGAGTCAATGCATAAAGCAAAAAAGAACACCTATGGCTACATGTACCTACCTAGGTAATTTTTTGAAATAAAAGCTAACCAGAGTTTTCTCTAAATCAAATTCTTTTCACCGTGGATGACTTGTACTGGGGGTCAAAGAAAACACATAATTATGTCAGCGATGCACATAGATGTCTAGTTACCTGAAGTAGCATTTTCACCAGAAGAAATTTCAGTCATTGTAAAATTCCTAAATTATTCCTTATTGTCGTCATTAGACTTTGTGTAAATTGGTTAACTGACAGATAATTTCTAAACTAGAAAATGATCATAATTTGTTAAAAACATAAGTTGTAAGAACTATCAAAACAATGTAAAAATCCATGATGCTATGAAAATGTATTACCACTATTAATTTCACAGTTAGGACAAGAAATTCAAATACGCAATGAAAACAAGGTTTTATTAATTACGTATATAGGCAAGTATTTACTTTTTTTTTGTATTAGATATAACTATTCCAATCACAAAATGCATCTTATTACCTAGCAGTTATAAAAAGCTGATAAAAAGCTGGTGCAAAGTATATAGGTACCTACCTATATCTAACACTGCATCCCGCACGTAGATAAATATATGTACTAAAGCACTAAGCAAATGCAAATAAAAAAT
Organism: Euplagia quadripunctaria; assembly: GCA_963859945.1. NCBI lineage: Eukaryota > Metazoa > Arthropoda > Insecta > Lepidoptera > Erebidae > Euplagia > Euplagia quadripunctaria. Next base: position 19,803,220 of record OY982561.1, read on the forward strand.
ATTTTTTGTTATAAGTTTGACGTGTCTGTGTGCCTGTATGTGGCATCGTAGCTCCCAAACGAATGGACCGATTTAAATGCGTTTTGTTTTTGTTTTTTTTTTGTTTGAAAGGTGACTTAATCGAGAGTGATCTTAGATTTAATTCATGCAAATCTGTTCAGCCGTTCGAAGCTCGGGGGTATTTTAAATTACAAAAAAAGTTATCATAACAGAATTCATTTTTCATAACAAAATTCAATCCCTCACATCCAGTCACATCACACCCGAAGTTCTTTCAGCATCTAACACTTTTCCATTTTCAAAAATAACTTGTTTATTAATTTTAGAATAGTTAAGAGAGCAAATCTTTATTGTAAGTCATATCTTCAGTACCTAGCTCTTAAATCTATAATCTATATTGAGGTATCGCCTCAACTCGATCATGATATAATTTTCAAAAATTAATTCAGAAATAATTTAAATGTACCACTAAGTAGGTAAACGAACTATAGCCTGGCCAAGAAAATTTAAAAACGTTGTCATGCCACCATATGTCTTTTAAAAGCATGGTCTATTTTTGAGTTTATGAGAAAATGCTAAAAAACTATTCCTAGTCGTGAGAGAAACGTGGTTAGCAATGTATATAAGTATTTGTCGCAAAGTAAGTCTGAAGGATTGGACTATATTTCTCTAAATAACGTTACAGATTCAGTTGTCAACACGACCGGTACATCATATAATATGCATGATGAAATTGGTTATTGGCTTCGATATCGGTTTAGCTTAAACCCAATCGAAATTATTTGGGGAAGAGTAAAAGGAAAATTTGCTTCAAAGAATATTGGTCTCGATAATATACTTTAAAATTTGATTCTGCTTTTGATGATGCATATTGTAACGCGGCGGGGTTCATGATTAGATCAATACCTCAATTTGTTACGAAGTAGACACAATTTATTTAAATGATTTGCAATAAACACATTAATCACAGTTAACAATAATTGTCTCTAATACTCGCTTGTACTGTTCGCTATTCGTCGCTTGTTCACTCTCTGTATCGCAGAACTCGAATGTACTCACTCCGATTACCGGTGATCTTATCTCATAGAAACGACTAGGTTTGTGAACTCTCCCTAAAAATTTCGTAATAACCCGACTGACTCAATACCCATCTGAAACTTCTGAAACATCGTGGAGCATTCCGGATTCTACGAACATTGATTGGAGTATCCAATTAGTTCTGCTACTCGTTAACATGGATGGATGGCGCCACGATTCTCAATTTAGGCAAACACTTTTAGGTTTGTATTTTTTTCTATGATTACATTGCATGCTTTGAACTGGATGAATGCTATTTATTGTTCGAACACATTATATGCTTATGTACTTGTACAAATGTAAGTTTATAAAAAAATAAAGATTTTAAATATACTTTGGACAAATTAGTTGATTAAGTCCAAAATGTTCTTGTTTGAATTTTCAATAATTCACCATGCCCATAGTATTATGTCATAAGGTTCTGTCTACCATTCATGTTAATTTTTAACCCCTAAGCAAAAAGGAGGGGTGTTATAAGTTTTACGTGTATATCTGTGTGTCTGTCCGAACCTAAACGTTTCCCAATTCACACGGATATGACTATATAGTTACTGTTGCAATAAAAAAGCAATTGAGGTACTCTTAGACCAGGTTTTTAATTCCTTGATTATGCAGTATGTATATAATTTTCAACAAAATACTTAATTTTTTTTTCGTTTTATCTATACAAAATTGCTGCTATTCAAACAATAGAGCTGTTAAATTTGTACCTATATATGTTGATGTCAGTGAATTGTCAAACGTCTGTCAAACAGTGACATCGGACTTTCTGGGTTGGACGTACATATGAATTGTTTTGAGTGAATAATATTTTACGTAAATTATTCAGGATTTGAAAAATTATATATCAAATTTAAAATTAAAATATCGATGACTTACGTAAATAAATACATAGTAATATTATTAGTAACTCTCAAGAATTAATATAATATTTTATTTCAAATTAATGCGTCTCGACATTCATACAATATTGTAAACAAAGAATCGGGACAACGTAAACAATGTGGTCTCACTTAGAACGTGGTAGTTCACCAGTGGATTGGTGTGAATCAAATTATTCTATTTCGCCGATGATAGCAGAATTTGTTAATACTGTAAGTATTAGTTACTTCAAATTTATTTAATTATACTTATTCGTTCTGGGCAACAAAGGTTTTGTTCCAATTCCTTCCGTTGCTAAAACAAAGTAATTAATTAATTGACTTTTATAACTTCAAGTATTTCATGAAAACTGAGTCATTCGATTTCATGCTAATTTCAAATTGTTTTTTGCATGTGTGCCTAAAGTTTTAAATGAACTTTTAGTCTTTTGGCGACCGACCGACCGATCGAATTTTATAAAGATTAAAATTTCCTTAATGTGGTACCATTATTTCAGATCAGCAATTTTTTGTTCTTCTTGTTCCCACCGGTATTAATTCACCTGTTTCAAGAGTACTCCAAGTTCTTCAATCCTGCAATAAATGTATTGTGGGTGTTGTTGATGGTGGTAGGAGTCAGCTCTGCATACTTTCATGCCACATTGAGCTTAGTTGGTAAGTTGGTCTTTAGTTACATTTAGAAATATAATAAATGTAAAAGAAAAAAAATCACCATTTCTTTTGTTTGGTATACCATGCATGTACACCATGAATATCTCAGAGAAGGTATGGCAGTTATACCCCCATTTGTCTAAATATAATATTAACTGCCCTACCTTGATATAGGTGTATGCCAAAAGGATTGGAAACAAAAATATATAAAAATGTTGACTTTAAATAATACTGGTCAAGCATGTAAGCTTTTTGCATTTATTTTTAGATTGTACAGTCACTGAGGTTTTGACTGTAAATGAATGTATAATTAACAAGGTAGGTAGGTAGGTAAGACCTTCAAACTGTCAGCTAAAATAATAATATAAATGTTATAAACAAATATAATATAGAAGTAACTAGAAAAATGTACTTAAAACAACATTTTATTATTATTGACTAGAGGCGCCTCGCGGTTTCACCCTCGTAAGTCCCAATCTCAAGGGAATATCGGGACAAAAAGTACAGTCTATATGTTAATCTAGGTCTCCAGCTATCTACATACCAAGTTTCATTGCAATCGGTTCAGTAGTTTTGGCATGAAAGAGTAACAAACATCCATACATACATACATCCATACATCCTCCCAAACTTTCACGTTTATAATATTAGCAGGATGATACTCTATCTTAATGGTAAAATAATTGTAGTATGAAGGAAACACATGTAGACACATCTATTAATGTTTGTATTAAATATTTTCTGTGTATGTTTTTAAACTAATATGAAAGTGTGTATATAATGTAAAGTATAGGGTCGGTGACCACTATAAATATGTTAATAACAATTGAACTAAAGATTAAAATAATTTAAAAATGATGAAATCAAAATAATATTTTTATTAATTGACTCTTACATTATATAAAAACTTTATAACAAAAAAAAAACCAATGAAAGAAGAAAAGAAGAATATGTTACCTTAACTAAACTCCTACACTAATGTAAATACCTAAATAATTTTACTTCGTCGCTAAACATTGTATTTTCGAATTTAATTTTTTGTTTTTTATGTTTCTTTCGCCAGTTTAATATTTCATTAAAAAGATTTTATTTTTTAGTTTCTTGTGGCCAAAATATAATTATAATTAATAGTTACTTATTTAAAATTCTTACGTACCTAACGTACTTAATTTACTTATGAATAATATACTTAACTACTTTAATTACTCATTGTTGTTTGATATAAATATTTAAACAACACATCTTCAATAATCTTTTATTAGGTTTAAAGTTATCATTAAGATGAATTAAATAAACACAAAAAAGCTGCTGTAAACTGTCGAGGAATTCCCTCGACTGGCTTCCGCATCATCACCTTCCCATCATCAAATCAACTACAGGACTCCATCACGTTGTAGTGTCATTAGAACTATACATATAGAGGGTGTAAGAAACACCGTACCGAATACTGAAATAGTGTTTTCAGACCATCGTCGGTCGAAAATCATTGAAATTTTCTGCCGGAAGATCCATATTTTTTTATAATTCTATTTTTTTTTTGGTTAAAAGTGATATCACAATGAGTATACAGAACATTTTACCGAAAAAATTTAAAAATACCCCATACGGCCAAAAACTGCAATCTAATCAATTAAACAACATTTATGCAATCAGCTGCTTCGACGGCACTGAACTTTTAAGGTCATTCACCGTACCGTTTACCGTTACTTTTCATGTTTTACAAAATAAGTAACGACATATTTTTTAATTATTTGGTAATTCAATACAAAGTGTGACCGCCTTTGTTGTTTAAAACTTGTCGGCAACGATTTTTCGTTGAATTTATAAGATTGTTTATCTGATCCTGCGGCAATCGCTCCCAATGGAATTTTAACAAGTTTTTCAGTTGTTAGGTTGTCGACACTCCGTCCAGATTTTCTAGAACACGTCTCTGGAGTATGTCCCATGCGTGCACGATGGGATTGAGGTCTGTCGATTGTGCAGCTCACGGCAATACCGGGATGTTTTCCATTGCCAAGTACTCTCTGGTCCTCCCAGCTGTGTGCGAACGCGCATTGTCATGCATCAGTGTGAAATCTGAGCCAAGACATTGTGCAAATGGGTGAACATAAGGCCCGAGGATATCTTCAACGTAAGGTTTAGCGTTCTTATTGCCATCTACAAAAACAAGCTCCGTTCGTCTGTTCTTCATAATACCCGCCCATACCATGACTGATGACCCACTGTAAGGGTGCACTTTCTGGACGCACCTTAGCCGTTCAGCATTTCGGCACGACGATACACTCTTACCCTTCTCGTATCAGGCCTAAATCCAAACCGGGACTCATCACAAAATAAAATTTTATCCCATTGCTCCTGGGACCATGTCAAGTGTTCCCAACACCATTCTTTTCGACGGGCGCGATTCCCAAGTGCTCGCAGGCCGTATTCCTGCAGCCTATTTCTCACGATTTAGGGGCTTTCAACAATACCGCTTGAGAATTGTGGCATTAAACCTATCTCCCGGGCGGTTAACCTCGGCTGACGTCTTGCAGTCAGTTGTATGTATCAGTCCTGTTGAGCACTTGTACTCCTTCCATGTCCTGGATGCTGCTCAGCATGATCCCCTGTATTAACATAACGCTGCCAAAGAAGACAATCACGCTCCTATTGACACCAAAATGCCGAGATACCTGGGACTGATTTCATCCCGCTTATAGCATTCCTACAGCTCTCTGCATTTCATCAGCTGTCAAATGGCGTCGCTCCATGGCATACAAAATGACTCAGCACTCAATTTTTTCAAAAACTGTATATCTCAAAATGATAAAAGTGAAACAAATACCAAATTTATCAAGCAACGAAAACACATTAAATCGGGAAAAATAATTAGCTTTTATTTTAATGAAAACAAAACTGAATCGAAAAGTTTCTATTTTTAAAATCGACCAGTACATGTTCATTTTTTTTTTTTATGGTATAGGGGGCAAACGAGCAGACGGGTCGAGCAGCGGTGATGGTAAATGACTACCGCCGCCCATGGGCACCTGCAACTCGAGAGTCACAAGTGCGTTGCCGCCCTTTAAGGTGGGAGTAAGAGAAAAAGGTGGAGGGGGGGAAGGTGGGGAAGAGGGGAAGGACGGGAATAAGGGAAGGGTTAGGGCCTCCGGTAACCTCACTCACGCGGCGAAATGCAATGCAAGCATTGCTTCACGGCCGGTTTTCTGTGAGGCCGTGGTAGCCGAGAACAAAAAAGATTGTATACCAATCTACTTTGCTAAGAAAAAAAATTAATATCAAAGAAAAAAATGAAATAACATGCAGTTTCTGTAAATGATGCGTATTGCTTAGACTTTTTTGCTGTGTGTGTATATATGTGCTAAGTTTCAACAAAATCGGTTCACAGGTGAAAACTCGATAGGTAAACAATCATTCGTTCTCTATTTTTCTACCCTTAGGATTGAAATTTTTATTTGAAATTTAAATGGGATCACATTCGAAGTATGCGCTATCGAATAAAAAAGAATTTCGAAATCGGACTACCCTGTAAAAAGTTATGCGTGGTCATACATATTAATAATCATAAATTTAAAACACCCCCGACTCGAAAACAAATACAAAAGAGCTGATGATTTTCGAACGGCTGAACAGATTATATTGATATTATATCTAAGAACACGCAATCAAGTCACCTTTTCAACAAAAAAAAACCGCACTCAAATCGGTTCATCCGTTTAGGAGTTACAATGTCACAAACAGACACAGGTCAAACTTATAACGCTCCTCTTTCTGCTTCGGGGGTTAAAAATAACTGGTTGATTTGAGAACCTCCTCCGTTTTTTCGTCGATTAAAATAAGGGATATCATGTAGCTCAGAGAAAGGTTAATTTATCTTTGCTTTATTATGTGTATCGCCAAATCTAGTCTACCTGGACTCGGCAAACTTGGCCCATAGGTTTTGCGGCTAATATAGTATTTAAATATAAGACTATAATCAAATTATAAGGCTTGGTTAAAAAAATATGCCCTACCGCCGACTGCCGTCTTCCCGTCCGATATTTCATCGACAGTTTAATTTGATCTATTTATTTTATAAACAATTTACATTGTGTTTGAAACATAGTAACTTTAGAAATCAATGATTTTATAAGTAAAAGTCTTTTTACTCATAATATTGTTTTTTTGTTAGAAATACAAACAATAATCAAACATTCAAGAGATAAATTATACATATAGATTAACACATGTACATACTCTGTCAGATACATTTAATTTCACAGTCGTTATAATAAAATGTCAAACGAATAATTGGATTAGAAATAATTAAACTTCAAATGCCATTAAATTCAAATTCAGCTTGTATTAATTCAATTTTATCGTCATTCGCCTGCCAGATCAGCTATACAATAAAGACATTTGTCCAACAAGAATGCTTTTAATTGCGACTTAAACATGTTTGCGTTATATACAATCTCTTTTAGATAAGCAGACAATCTGTTAAATAACTCCACTGATTGATATCTGGCTGGCTCAATGTTTCGATATATTTAATTTAGGCACTATTTTATTTTTTATAGTTTTTCGCCGCGTTCCTTCTCTAACTTCCCTTTCATTTTATCTCGTATTCACGTATATACTTGGCGAAGTTGCTTCATAACGTTAATATCGAGGGGTCTGAGGCGAATTGATTCAAGCGCCACATTGGACGATATTGAGTTATATACATCGTTGCAATCAGCAGATTTTCGCTGATCGCCTCAGACCCCTCGATATATATAGACTGGGAACTGTTAGAATACCTAAACTATTGAAATGGTCTTAGCAAGATTAACGTTGTAATATTCGGACAATAGTTCTAATTGCCTGTTTTTGTAGGACAAAGGCTCTTTGCATGTTATATTCATAACTGTGTCCCCAACACATTATGCTGTCCCTTAGCCTAGATTCCACCAATGCCTAGTAAACTGCTTTGAGCTGCTTGATACTTATTTCATCTTTAAGACTCCTTAACTTAAATAGATGAATCGAGTGATGCAAATTCTGGTTTCCAGTTAAGTTGAGAATCTATGTTAACGTCTAAAAATTTTGTAGTTTCCACTAATGCAATATGGTTATTTCTTAATTTTACTTCTATTATGTCTTTGTTTCTAGATGTCGATTTGAATAGTATTATATTTGTTTATTAGGATTGATTATTAAATTATTAGCTGTATACCATTCATCTAAACTTATCAAAAAATTATTTACGTGTATATTCAAGGCTCCTTAATTTTTTGCTCTTATATCTACATTACTATCATCGGCAAAAAGCGTAAATTTTAGCTTCTGGTTGTTTTTTTTTTTCAATGAAATTAAGCAAGTCATTTGTAACTATAATAAACAATATATAAAAAAAAATATTGGGCCTAAAATTGATCCCTGAGGTACTCCGCGTTTAATGTTAATTATGTTCGATTTGTTAATAATTTCATGATTTTCTTCATTTACCTCTCTTAATTCGTCTTTTTTGTAAGTAAGAGGTCATTAGTTTCAAAACATGACCTCTTATACCGTAATATTCAAATTTTGCCTGAAGCAGATCATGTTCAATGGTATCAAAATTAAAATGTTATATTTCATCTACCCCTAACTTAGTCATAAGTATGTTAACATTATTTTGTGTGAGGCATTCTTTACTCACTGTCAAATCTATGAAACCTAGATAAAAGAAACCATAAATAAGGAAATGGTTATGACCCTTTTTACTTTGCTTAAAATGTCTTATAGTTTGGGTACGAAGTTTGTATTTTATTAAATACTTAATTAATATTGCAAAATTGGTCTCAAGATTTTTGATAAATCGCCCCCGAGATTTGTAATTACCGATTTAAAAGTCACTTACGAGTGACGCCATAGCTAATTATTCTTAGTTCTTAATTTATAAGAATGCACTATTATATATTATGTATTTTCTTTTATTTTATAATAATATGTTGTACACTCCTGAAAATAAGTGCCGGCACCCAATAAAATGAAAACCCTGTGTTATTTTGGTCGACAGAATACTTTTGTGTGGTAATAACCACAAAAATACTTGCAAAAAAAAACGTTTCTATTTACGAACGCTTCTTACCTTCATGACATTATCACTTTCTTCTAATCCTAATTCAATTATCTGGGATGAGCGCAGCATGTTCGGTCATCGTCTTACTTTCACACAGAGGAGCACCCAAGAAAAGATAAGGGAAAGCCGCTTGTCCCCGCACAAAAATACGCATTTATCGCACTTTTCCGCTATGATGGCCGTTTTTCGACATTCTCTAATATAAGCATGAAGAATTAATCAAATCAAATCATTTTATTTGCATAGAATGTAGGAAGTAAATAGAAAAGATGTTACATTGAGTATGAAGCCGGGTACATTCTGCTCTTTAAAAAAAGCATGCAAATTTAAAAGATATACATGAAATAAAGAACTACAAATCACAAATTATAATAACAATGAAAGTGGAAATGAATAAAAAAAAGTCAAATTAAAACAAATAATTAATACAAAACTAATAGAATTAAAAATAAAATGTCACGTCAACAAAACAAAACAAATAAAACAAAAAATGTCAAATTAATAAAATAATGAAGTTACTTAATTATATAAATATCGTCACATTCATATTATTCTTTATTATCATTATTTAGTAGCATTTGTATTATCTGTGAGAAATTCCGAAATATGTAATATCAACTAGAAATATTTTTAAGCGTTTTTTAAAGAGGTGTAAATTTAATTCCTTGAATTGTTGTGGTATATGATTGAATATAATTGGCGCCATGCAGAATATACTTTTATGCATGAGTGCATGTATTGGATCTTCTTAAGCACAGTCTATTTAAATCTCGTTGACTTCGCTTGTTGTTGTCTGATAGTTTAGGGAAGAGTTTTGGGTTGGTTTTGACAAATATAGCAACTTCTAATATGTATAGTGATGGAACTGTTAATATTCTATGTTTAATGAAATATGGTTTACATGTATCCTGATTTTGCAGCCCAAACATTGCTCTCAAGCATCTTTTCTGTGCTTTGAGAAATGAAGATGAAGATCTAATGAATCTAATGAAGAATAATTTAATATAATAATGAAGCAACTATCTTATAAATTACGAGCGATCATGTACCTACCTATAATTTAAAATATGATAAAACCAATTGAAGAATAGGATACAAACCCTGAACTTGATACAAACACGACAAATAAATGTACCTACAGTATTAATGAGTATCTTTATTATTTCCTTTCAGGACAATTAATGGACGAGTTAGCGATATTATGGGTCTTTATAGCAGCTTTAGCGATATTCTTGCCAAAGCGGTATTTTCCAACGTTTTTACACGGAAGTAGGTAAGTTGTTTACATCGAATTGCGCACTAATATAACCCTTAATAAAAACTACCCACCACTCTTTGTAAAAGTAGACCATTTTTAGTATCGATTTTAATTTCATCCATGTCATTATTTGCAGAAGTACGATAGAGAATTATTAAAAAATCCTTCTTCACTATATTAGCAGCTGTAGGACTTATTTGTGTAATCACGAGTTTACACAAACAACTAAGTATATCTAATGCGAATCAGATATACTTAGTCTAACCCACTAATACGATATTATATTCTCCACGAACGAACTTGTAATAGGCAGTATCGTCGCATAGTCTAATTAAGGCTTTAGATGGGTCGGGTTTATTTCTTCTCGATACCATATAGTATACTAGCTGTTGCCCGCGACTTCGTTCGTGTGGAAATTTAAACTTATCCCACGGGAGCCGTACATTTTCCGGGATAAAAAGTGTCTATGTCCTTCCCCAGAATATAATCTATCTCCTTACCAAATTTCATTACGATCCGTTCAGCCTTTTACTCGTTAAAAGGTAACAAACAAACAAAGAAACAGAGTTCATTTCGCATTTAAAATATTGATATAGATGAAGTTTTATGCTAATGTCCACCATGAAATTCATATGATGTGGTAATGACACCTCCACACTAAGGCCCCCCTGATTTCCTTAATATATACTTAATTACATATATACTACTGTCTTTACAACTCAGTTGACAAAACAAGTGCATGGTCAGCCGATGGTAAGTGGAAACCGGTGCTTATAAACACTCAACACTTGTTGTGTCGCTTGTGTGTTACTAAAGCCTTATTCTTTCCGCCTGTGGAGCATCTTGCATCTCTATCATACTTGTTCATCAGCATAAAAAATACTACCTACTTATTTTGAAGGGGTGAGAAAATTCCCCAGTTTTGTGGCCCCAATTCGAGCAGTTATTTGTACCCCATCCAGGGGCGGCCCTAGGTCGGTGCGAGCGGTGCGGCCGCACCGGGCACCGCCATGCGGGGGGCGCCGAAATCAATAGATCGGGGGCGCAACAAAACAACATTTTAATTACATTTTGATTCACATAGAAAAACTGAGGTTTTGAATTTATAGGGGTCACTTTTGGGGTCTTGCACCACCTAAAAATGTGGCTAGGGCCGCTACTGGCCCCATCTCCGACAAAGTGGTGCAAACAATGCATGCTTTGAGTTTTATAGAAAACTAGTTAGCATCGCTGACGTCAGATTAATTGTCTGTTAAAGATGCAAATTAAAACGCACGCAAACAACTATGTTTAAAGCGCATAATTATAATTGTATTTGATTTGTTAACCATGTACTGAAAACAAAATAGTTTAACAGCGATTGTCTAACACAATTTGCGCAGCCTTACGTTAGCTAACTTGGTAGCGGTTTGTTAATTAAATCTATAAAACATGTTCTACTTTAAGTGGGTAGGTATTTGGTATTTCATCATGAACGCCGCAGTGGAAATATTTAAAATATTACATAAACTAACCAAATTTATCGCTATGAAATCACAAAGTACATATTATAAAACAAAGTCCCCCGCCGAGTCTGTCTGTCTGTTCGCGATAAACTCAATAACTACCGAACGTTTCACTAATGGATAGTGTGATTCATGGGGAATGTTTATGTGTATAATTCATTAAGGTTTTGTGTAAATAGTGCGAAGCCGGTACGGGTTGCTAGTAGTGTATAAATTGAAGATATAGTACATAGGTAGGTACCTACTGACCTTCTCAAATAAAAAATATCCAATATGTAAAACTACACGACGAGATTAGAGATTCAGTTTTATTTCCATAAAATACTTTACTATTATATGGTCATAAAATGCAAACAAAACGTTTTTATTGGCTGTTTATTAAACTTGTAAACGCAACAAAATCTATAAATTCAATTTTTATCTAAGTATCAAGCGTTCGAATGATTTGATTTTACAAAAAAATACCAGCTAACTATACTACTAAGTTTTTTTAAACGTAGGTACAAACGCTTGTTACATGGAAATATTTAAAATAATGTTAAACCAACTTCAAAAAGCAGTAACAAAGGGCACTGAAAAGTGAAAAATACTTCAATTACAAACTTAAGAAAAAACTACAATACTTGTGACACCCTAACATTATAAAGGCAGTAGGTCCCTGGTCAGATTGAAGTCGGTGCCAAGCCAGAAACGCAATATGTTAGGAATATTATCTTTTAAAAAAAGACTTCAATGTGCCTAAATCAAAACTTTAGAAGGAATAGCTCTATCTGATTTAGAACGATCTAAACTGTTAAGTAAACCCCACAATGAACGAGCATTAGCAGAAATGCACCGATTGAGAAATCTCATTTCTGACGAAAAGTAGTAACCGGAAGAGCTCCTCTCCTTTTTTGAAGTCTGTTAAATAAAATGAATAAATAAATATTAATTTTATTTTGAAATTTTTTGTGGAAAATAGATGTATTTTGTTTAAATATACATACATATTATATGGGTAGGCCAACTAAACGCACTGCTCATGCTTCAGTGAGACAGCGAGGTTTCGGAGTAAACGAAAATATCATCGATGTATACAACTTTTAGACATTTGCTGATTTTTCAAAACCCGCTCTACCGATTTCGATAAAATTAAAATGGACCACCTGAAACAAAAAAAGAATTTTCCAAATTGGGTCAGGCATCTTCGAGTAATCGGTGAACATACATAAAAAAAAAAGATTCCGACGAATTGAGAACCTTCTTTTTTGAAGTTGGTTAATAAACAACTCAAATAAGAACAGAATATAATACTAATGAAATGTCTAAATATTTTGTTAATTTATTAAAGAAGAACCGATGAACTTACTAGTAGGTACTTATGTGCAATAGACAAATTATGCAAAATTAATCAACGATAATAAAGCATTCAAAATTATTATGTATTTATACGGGAACTAACGCGATCACGATGAGCATTCAAAGTTCAATATCATTTGAGACATGCGTCAATGACCCGTCTGCCCGTTTGAAGCCCCTCGCAGCCGCCGCTGTGGACCTAGCCTATTTATCAAGTACTTATTTGGCTCCGGGCCGGTCGGTTCGACTCCGAACAATATTTCGTTGGCCCCTTTGAGGTTTCTCTATTATATATATATATGGTAAAGAAAGGTATATTGGTAATATCAATAAAAAAGTTTGTTTACTAAACGCAGAAACCAGTGGCGTAACAATAGGGTGGTAGAGGCGGCAAAATGCCACGGGGCCCTGGCCCCAGAAGCCCCTTAGCCGCAAAGGCCCTGACACAGGAGGCACCAAGAGAGGCGTTTTTGTACACTCTATAAACGTTTCAAGCGTCTACCTTTTTGTGTGGTGTTAACTTAATGTTTTTTTAATATCTTGATGATTTTATAAATTTTAGAGTTCGCGTTTTCTTGGAATGAAAGAAATTGTTTACAATTTCAATGTCTTGAAATCTATCACTTTAATTATTGATTTATGAGAATATACTTACAAGCCTGATTAAATTAAGGGTGAAAGCACATCAATAGGTCACAATGGCAATCATCGATTGATTGGTGTGGTGCCTTTTTCAGACGGATTGGTGTTCTATCATCGGTCAATGTGTGTGGTGGCACCCTAATGTGGGGGGGCGGGCATCCGATCAGTCAGCCGCGGGCCTCAGTTGGTATAGTTACGCCACTTAGCGCACTTACACAAACACATAGCTAGTGTTGTCTCTTGAATGTAACTGTATAAGTAACTGTGGTATTTTTTCTAAAAGAATAACACCAATATATTAATATCTTCCTTTACCTTGTATCATATTTTGCGATGTATACAGACGCCGCAAATCCAATGAATTTGCCTGTTGGTTTAGTGGTTAATGATCCTAACTGCTGAGCCAGAGGTCGTGGGTTCGATTCCCACCCAGGACAAATAATTGGGCTGAGCATGATTATTTGTTCTGTGTCTGGGTGTAATATTTATAATATGTATGTATTTAGAAATATATAAGTATATTTATGAGCAGTCTGGTACCATATTTTAGGCTTTGCCTAGTTTGGGATCAGACGGCCATCTGTGAGAGTAAGACAAAGCATAATTTAAACAGACTTATATAATAAATGTAACAATACAAAAAAAACAATTAAAATTATATTTAACCTTAAGACTAGTTGTCATCCAACAATGCAGTAACTGTTTTCTTCAATTTTTTTTCAGACGCCGTCTGGCATTTTTGTCAACTTCAATGGGGATTGTGTTAATGGTCTGCCTCGTAATGCACCCAGCAGCTAATGCTTTCGCCTTGATGACCCTCACTGTACCTACTCTCAGATTATTATACAGCGAGTTGATTCGGTAATCCCATTAAGCTTAATTCTTGTTTTCAGATTAAGTACATATAGACTTAAACGCAATGATAAAACTCCCAAATACCTAAAATCCTTCTGATAAATCGAAACAATAAAACACTTAAGTAATTGAGTTCTATCTCTTATTGTACACAAACGACCATATAACATCAATTTCTGTGTCTCCATTTGTTTGCGACATCTTATGGCATCACATTCGCCCTTGAGTGTTATGTCTTAATATTTCTTTTGTGATAAGATGCGGTATTTCCGGACCGACACGACTTTCAAACCTTCAAGAAAAGAGCGTACTCCTATCTCAAAGGCCGGCAACGCACTTGTGACTCTTGAGTTGCAGGTGATTTGCTCTGTTTCTGGGTGTTATTTGGGTTTGCTATGTATGTGTTTAGAAATATATAAATACCTATGTTTATCAGCAATCCGGTTACCATAGTACAGGCTCTGCCTGATGTGGGATAAGATGGCCTTTTAAAAAAAAAATAAACGAAGTTCCAGAAAACCTAGTCACTGAAACGAACGGTATGGCAAACTTACATTTCTATTTGGCCGACTCGGATTTGTACCTGCCTTATGAGATAACTCTATCCAATCAATATAGTGTCTTCAGCTCCTTTTACAAAATTGCAAAACTTACTTAACTTGTTTACAAAATCAAATATGTTTTTTATTTTCAGAGTGAAATGTGCACGCGTGTTTCGCCTTGGTTTGCGATCTTTCGCCGTCACTCTACTAGCAATGTTCTGTTGGTTCATGGATCGCATGTTTTGCGATGCTTGGCTCTCTATTGACTTTCCTTACATGCATGGAGTCTGGCACGTCCTGAGCTTTATCGCCAGCTACACCATGCTCGTGCTGTTCGCCTTCTTCAACGCTACAGAAGAAAGACCCGAACAGAAACCTCAATTAAGATACTGGCCGGTAAATGAATTCGAATTAGGCATCCCTTACGTATCCATTAAAGATCCATGCAAAAAAGACTACAATTTGGCAATTTAGTAAGTCTTTAAGATTTTAATTGATTAGCTGCACAGTTTTTAAAACTGTCTCTTAAAATGTTTTAATAATAACTTAATATCTTATCGGCTGGAGACGTGCGTGCAATTAGATCTAAAATTAAATTGGTTCTGTGTTACCTATCTTTTTATTTATCTTTCTATAATGTCTTTTTCGTGTGATATTTATTTGAGTTTTGACTCCAAAAATAATGACTTCGTTTTTATATATAATTGATATTTATACTACTCGTGTACAAGATTCGTAGACATAATCATTAAGGAAAAAGTGACTAACTTACAATGTTTAGCTGTGATTGGTAACTTATCATTATTGCTATATTTACGAGTGATTTTAAGTTTTTGATTTTTGTAATCATAAATTTAATTAATAATTAGGTCGCTCAAAATTATATGCCAACTTTCTACATCATATTTTGAAATATAACAAAATAAATGTTGGTGTGAGCAGACTTCTAGGCGTTAGGTACAGTGATACAGCTTTTAAAGCAGTCTATTAAAAATATTTTGTGATTAGAAATATATCTGAGATATTAATGTAGGGCACGTATGTACGCCTATAACTATTTACTGGTATGGTTAGCATACCTGAGACAATCACTTCGTATACAGTTTTTTTGATTTAACATAGCTGGATGGTCTTAAACTGGACTGGACTTTTGAATTAAATTTGTATTAAGCAGTACAAAATAAGTGATATTTTTTTAATTCCATGTTCCAAGATAGAGTACCTAACAGTTATTTGTGTATTACTATTTACAATGATGAAATATTGGATGTAAAGAGACTCCTACTCCATGTCTCTGCGTCGAAATATCTAAAATTTTGATTTAAGTAATTCGAGTTTTTAGGTTTAGTTTCAACAGTATTTAAAAAAAAGACAAATTGATATAATAGTACTGTAAGGTAAAATCCTCGTATGATAGTATTTATAATAGGTGGTTATTTACTTAATTTATTGTACAATAAAACCAATTGATATAATTAAGTAATTTTTTAAAGTATAGAACTTTAAGAAATTACTTCTATTATTCATGGTTTTAACTATCGAAAATTATTATTATTATTATTCATATATATATATCTCGCCAATAAATTGATTTTAGAGCCCATATTACAATATTATTATCATGAATTAGACTATTCCAACCTAGGTATATACATAGGTACGGATCTTTTGGTGAGTTGAATTTGTGGTCTAGTCATGGTAATTAAAACTCTAACTTTCAACTAAGTAATACATTATGAAATTGCCACTTTTTATATTACAAGATTGATAAAAACTGCTAAAAAAAATTTAATATATATATTTAATAAAAAGTGATCGTTATAAAGAATTTTGAGATAATCTGAACCGCAGTTGAGAACCCTGAGTGCAAGGTGTTATCTACTGTTTAAAGTGCGCGATTAAACGGAAAAGCAGAGTAGCTAGTAACGCTGAACATTCTTTTTATTCGTACAATGTGGCAGTTTCGCCGTTATCCACTCACACCAAAACGTCTTGGACGAACTGTAGACTTACCTTTTAGTGTGTATTGCCATAAAAAGAGAGATTATCATTGACAGATCATTTGGTCGTAGCTAACAGATTCGTATCTAAGTCTACCATGAAAATATATATTGTGGACCAGAATGTCCAAAACCGAAATGTCACATAATGGCCAATTCCTGGAACATTGAATCTCAGAGAATACGACAAACCAAGCGTAAGAAGTTTATTTTCCGTTTTATCAAAAATTACAAATTTATTTTTCTTTCGTTTGAGTTCCTTGAGTTTTAATATTAAATGTCACACAGGTCAATAATTTTTAAGGTTCTCTTACTCAAAAAGATAAAAGAACCCTTATAGCATCACTTTGTTGTCCGTCTGCGAACTACGAACTAAGTTATAGGGTCAGGCGGCATGCAGGTACATAGATATGCGGATAGAGCAGCTCCATTCGTTCAATACCTAAATAGTTGACATTTCATTAGAGCGGGAAAATAGAAATATCTACGGAAGACATTATATATACATATTATATAGATCATGTTTGTAAGAGAGTGTTAATATATAAATTTAAAATAGTATTATTTTATTATGTATTAAATTGAAATTGTGAATTAATAAAATGACTACATATAACTACAGGTTTTTTTGCTAAAGCATGTACCTACCCACATATTTATTTAAGACATTTATAAATGTTTAGACAGGATGTACCTACTGGTACCAAATTATAGTTTTGAGCTGATGGAGGCTCGATGGCTTAATAAAATGTGGGCATCTCCAGCCTCGATAGAACATTTGCTTTATTTATTTACCAAAGAAAAGCGAAAAACGTCGGCTCGCGTTGCCCAGTAAACATTTTGTTTAGCACAAGCGTCCTAGTATTACACCTATACCTAACCATTTAAAAAAAAACAAAAAATTGCCGAGTTTAAATTTGTAATTTTGTGAGTTATTTTTACATATTGATGTAATTTATATAATTATTATTTACATTTTTTTATTATTTCTTTACGTTATTTATTTTTATAGTTTATAAATATATACTGCTATGTTTCACCTTAATAAATGCGTTTTTATTTATCATTATAATTTCAGTAACCTTGCTAACTCCGAATGTTCGTATAGAATAAGTTATAAATATAATGATATTATTTGAGTGATTCACAAATACTTGCATCATGCTATTTTAAATCATCGAATCGGCAACGACGAAATCCTACGATGATTTAGGTAAGTTTTATAAGTAAGTAGTTTGCGCTTACGAAAAAATAAAGCAATTAAAATCTAAATTTTATATAAACTTATTTTGAGTCGGTCCCAAATAATAAAATGATTAATTACTTACGTATAGCCACGTCCATTTCTACGCAGGTACATATAAAATAAGTTTATATAAAATTTGATAGTTTATGTAAATAAGCTCAAGACTTAAGAGGTTTATTTATTTATTGCTTTTTAGTTATTTCGTCAGTTCAATTTTTACTCGATAAGATTGAATTTTGAAACTGAACTACAAAAGGTCTTTCAGAAATAGGTAAACAAAAAAGAAATACTGCGATATTAAAAATACGTATAATTTTAATATTGCAGTACTTTTATTACAGTACCCATTCTGGTTCAGTATAGTTACCATCTGGTAACTATTACTACATTCGAACTTACTGGCTTGCTGACGAACCATTCGACCAGTTTTACTCACGGTTCGGAATGGCGTGTAGTGTTCCTTAAAAAAAGTATAATATTTGTGTCTATCTAAATCTAGAGACTATGGCATCATGGACACTTCGATGGTGGCTGTAATCGCCTTAGTTGGTCTTTTCGCTACTGGTAGCAAACGCGAGCGTATCATATGAAGAAAACCGCATTTAACCAGAAAATTTTCAGGTCGAGCGTAGCATGACCAGAAATCTCTGACGCTCATTCAATTACGACAATTCAATGAAGGTAGCGTGTGGAGAATAGGTAGGCGGTATGTAACGTTTGCACATATGGCCTGAGAGTCATCATTGCAATTTATTCGTCCCAGTAAGCTTCCAACTGAAATATGTAAAAAAATCAACGGCGAAAAAAACAATACCGGATATAAACATGCTGTAACTTCCGTACTTCACACTAAACCGCATCCAACACGTCCAAAAAAAAATGTTTTCTGGAGTTGATTTCCCCCAACAGCTATTTTGTTTGCATTAGAAATTCGGTCATGAAGTCATGAATAATCTTTCCAAGAGGGTTTTAATTGAGATTGCTACAAATATGTATAATATACTTATAATTCAGTTCTGTTAACAAGTGTTCATAACAATTTACGAATTAAAGTACATACAATATATTGCATTAATTTTTGATTATGACGGCTAGTCAGAATCTGAAGAGACATTATGTTGATTGTTGGGGTGGAGAGAGCTGTTGTCAAACTTCTTCCTAGGGTAGGTGGATCCCCCGCGGTAGACCACGTGGTTCTTTTCAGTCTCTAGTATTTTAACTTCATGAAGCAATTGTGGCTTCTCCATCACTTTTTGTAATTTATCCCAAATAAATATTGCCAGGTTCTCTGTGGTGCTCACCTACAAAAAGATAGTGTTATTACAAAGTTGAGTTTTATAACCATTTTTCACCATGACACTTTTGATGTGAAAAGTCGCTCACTACGCTCATAGTATAGAGTTGTACCTGTCGTAATTAAGTGTTGAAATACTTTAGCATTACAAGAGAATTTAAGTAGAAACCAGATATTATTGATTCACCGTAATAATACCAATGGCATGTGAGGAGTAGAATATTATTAAGAAAATTCTAATCAATAAGTGCCACATTATCTTAGCTATGCTTATAATAAAATCAGTGACAGACATCTGTAATTGATTTTAATGTGTTAAGAACTTCATAATTTATAATGATGGAATACAGTAACCCAATATAGAAAAAAATATTCATCCTATCCATATTAAATAATAACGTTGGGCGACGACATTTAACGATTTTTTACTGGAATATTTTCACACAAGTCTGTAAAACCTCAAGACTGAGTTAAATGGTATTCTTAATTAAAAAGACCTTTCCATTATCTAAATGGATGTCTATTTATTGAAGAAAATTAATTTTTACAGTAGGTTATATCAGCGTGAATACGTCTCAAGTCAAAAGGGGAAGTTTCAGGATGTTCTTACTATGTACTATATTTAGATATTACTAAAATAATTAATCAGAGTAAATATGTCCAAAATCCATCAGTAAATGACTGAGAAAAAGATTATTTAAATCAAGGTTCTTTAGCGCGGCACTCAAAGCGTCTCTGACGTCATTTGATCTCGCGCAGTTTGTAGTTATCTCATGTATAGCTGTGAATAAACTGGTAAAAAAAATATAATGTTGGTTTTAACTATCTTACTTTAATACTTAGAGACGATAAAAAATTTGGAGTATATATTTTTGTAATTTATTGGAGCAATATTTGTAAAACTCCTCTTGCAAGTGCAAATTTCAAGTTCCTTAACAATTTTTTTTATTTTTGGAGATATTTTAATTAATCTTCCTAAATATAAATAACCTTTGTCTTAGTTTACCTAATTTTTTATAATTAATTTACAGAAAAAATGGAAATTTATTAATTTGTTATCTCTATGCAATATTGAGTCTTCATTTCCTGAATTTAATTATAATAAATCTTTTGGCAATAAGCCCCTTTAAAGTCTGGTACACCAGGACCCCTTATTTGGCTCTTGTATGCAACTACAGGATACCATATCTGGTAAATGAGCATCTGCCAAGCATCAAACTTCCCTATTGAATAAATGATATATATAGATATATAATATATCAGGGCTAGTTTATAAGGAATCATAAAAGTAAATTGTTGAGATCATGGAATTCAGTATTGCCCCGTTTTCTAAATGCAAACAATTATTTATCTCTTATACAAGATAATTTTTTTTTTAACTATAATCAAGTTCGAACCATTTACAATATTTAGATATTGATAATCTTTTGACCTGTTGGTTGATTATTTCATAACAGTTAAAATCAAAATTAAATATATATTAAAACATTTTGATTAGATTAATTGATTTATTGTAACAGTGTTGAAAAATTAATTTCTGTATATTTTTTTATAAGATGAAAGTGTCTAGAAAGGCTTGTAACACGAGAAGTGACTTCTACCAACTTTCTCCTTCTTTGCAGAATTGAGGTAGCACAGGCCATAAAAAAAAAAAAAAATTCTTGAGATTATAATATACATACAACCGGTTTATAATATTAGTAAAGATTTACCACTGTTTTGAAATATGGGACATCATGATCCAAGTTCTTGTGGTCCAGGGGATCCATTATAGCAATCTGCATGTATTGCTTGAGATCATGTACATTCATAACCATACCAGTGTGTGGGTCCACAGGGCCTTTAACTGTCACTAGAACTGTAAAAAAAACATCTATTACAATTCTTTAAAAACCTTTGCTAAACAGAGATATTATGCCCATTACTGTAAAATTGTATCACAAATTGGAGGTACAAATCGGTGGGGTTAATCGCGGTATAAGAACCAGATGAATGTATCTACATTTTCTTAATTTTACAGGAGAGCAAAAATACTCTGAGAATTTACGTAGTTCCTTATGGTTTATTAGCTATTATGTTCTTTTGGAATGTGTGAAATATTGCATTTACAATTACGTTGTTTAGGCATTTCATAAAGGAACACTTTGGAATCCGTATTATAAAAAAAACGATTTTTTTGTAGATACGTTCATCTGGTTCTTATACGCGTAATAAGTACACTAATAAGTCAAAAAATATAATTATTTAAAATATATTATTGAGATCCACCTATGAAGATCCAATGATAAATTTATATTTTGTGAAAGGTCTTGAATAGAGTAAAGTGGCAAGCAGATACTGTTTTTGAGGAGAGATAAATATTATTTACATTTTAAAAATGTATCTTTTGAAGTAGACAATAAGCGCCTATTATGTACCGGCAACATGAAATGCAAAAGAAGTAGCAAAGAGGTGTTCTCAAGATGTGCCTTGATTGAGTACTACCAGGCATATTGCTTTTGTTATAAAAGAATGTAGTACTTAAATGTGAAATATAATATCAATGAATTAAAAAATGACTGGCCTGTTGGTCTAGTGGCTAGTGACCGTGAATGGTGAACCAGAGGTTATGGAATCGATTCCTAGCCAGGATAAATTATTGTGTGATGAGCATGATCATTTGTTGTGTCTGGGTGTCATTTATCAATAATATGTATGTTTTTAGAAATATATACTTAAGTATGTTTATCAGCAGTCTGGTTACCATAGTTACAGGCTCTGCCTAGTTTGAGATCAGACGGCTGTGTGTGAGATGTGTGAAATGTGAAGTGTGAAAACATTTAATATAGCCACTAAAGCAGCTGGTGTCCATTGTCAATCATGTCATGTAGAATCTGGGAGGGGCTACTGCAGTATTACTTATTACACATTTGATATTATGCCTCACCCCGGCTATATTAACAATTTAAATTCTTTGCATGAATATTGAAACATGAACGAGAAGCAAAGTTAAGCAGAAAAATAAGTTTCTACATAAACTTACCAACATAATTGTGTCCATGTCCATTAGGGTTATTACATTTACCATAAAGTTTTTTATTTTCTTCGTCTCCTAAAAAGGGGCTGAAATAAAAAAGAAATATTTTTTAACTTCAACTGTAACTGTCATTCACAAATCTTGAGCAAAAAAAAAATTATTTTACTATTATGAATTACATATATTTAAGTTTTTTTAAATAGGTAAGTATAATTTTAAATAACATTTATGGTCATAATTAGTGACGGTACTACACGCAATTTCAAATTTCTACAGACGTAAACTATTCACTTTCTTTTCGTTTAACTAAAAAAACGGTGGCTATACTTTATAATTCAGTTCAGCTGGTAAGCTCACCGATCGGAGTTTACCGGCCCATCTAAGCGCAATATTTAACTTCTCTAACTATCAACGTCATCGTCTCTAACAAGAATGCTGGCTCAACCTGATTGCACAGAACTCTTGAATTAATTCTGTAAATAGCTATCAAGTATTTAATTAAAATCGTTTATGTCTAATTAATTATTGTAAAGGTAGTGTAATATACCTGTGGAGCCTGTGACAGGAACTGAAGGTTTCACGTCGCGTTATTGATACTATTGGGAATGAGGACATTTTGAAACTTTAAAAACAATCTCATATAATAACTAAAGAAAGAATCGTGTGCAATTCCAGTAATACTGAGCCCAACGCAGTTAACACGAGAAACTAAGCGAATTTAATTAATCACAAACTATATTTTACGAAGTGTTCTAAAGTTTTCACTGTTTTCAAGTATTGTATTGAGTGTTACCAGATTTGAAGACCGATTCTCCTTTTTCTGATTTAATAATCCGTAAAGAATTTCTTTGTTAAAGGAAACAATTGAACAAGGGGACACTTGTTCAGTTCTTGTATATGATTTTATTATTTTAAATTTCAAAATACATCATCTTCTTTAATTGGTTTTCGATTTTCGATTAGCCTAGCCTAGCAGTATCGCGGCCCGAGGGTGACTTTTTGAGATGATTAGTTCGTGTTCTCTACTTATATTGACCCGTAATGCCGTGCACATATACATAATGCACTTCCGGCAGCTTGCTCCAAAACTGGTCACCCCAGGGCGTAGTGTTAGTATAGTATGTGATGGTACCGAAAATGTGCGGGTGGATGAAGAACCTTCTACCTCAGTCTGTGACCACGGCCAGTGCAAACTGGTCGAACCGTCAGGCAATTCAAAGGTAAAGCTATTGTTACCAATAAGCCTCAAAAAGTGGCAAACAGTGGTAGCCTCAAATGGTGACATCACCATTCCCCATGACAGTGGATTCAGCAATCTTTATACCAAAAGTCATATCGGCCCATGGGTTTATTGCTAAGAACTTCACCAACACCTTCAGAGGCTGACGTTAGGCAGCTAGATTATGGACCCGATGCAGAAGGCAGTCCGTTTGGATAGTGCACGTATTGTGTGGAGATTTCTGTTTCTGGAACCTTAAATACTGGTACTATTTTTAAATTTAAATTTTTTTTTTATATGAAAATGTATTATAAAATGTAATTTATATTTTATATACAGAATGTAAGTTTTTTGGTGTTTGTTTTTTGGATGCATTTAATCAAAGTTGTAAGCTGTACTTTTTGATTTGGAGTTCCAAGTACACACATCAAAAGTGTGTAGATATGAAGTACATTTTTAACAAAAAAAAAAATCCAATTAATGTTTACCAAATCTAGTCTTCTAGACTGGCTTCTTCGGCTTCTATGCAAAATTTCAGCTCAATCGGAAACCGGGAAGTAAATCAAAATTGACTTCTAAGATTTTATTACATTGTTAGTTAGTTAGTTTTTTCTCGATTTCCCTGAGATTCCATCATCAGATCCTGACTTTATGATAATAGGACCACCTCGGGAGTAGATATACCCTTTCGAACTAATAAAGATTTTTTTTTAATCGGTTCACAATTGGCGAAAATATCGATGAACATACACAAAAAAAATACATACACACGAACATATAATAGAACCTCCTCCTGACAATGACAATAATGATAAGTATGATAAACAGTCAGCCACACACTTCATATACAGCCCGATCTTAAGAAACGATCTTAATATGGAAAAATAATAGTTTGTAATGGTAGTATAATTTTTTTTTAATTTTTTATGGGCTACATACATTTGATATTCGAAAATTAAATTACAATTAGAAGAGACCTACATTCTTAATCATTATACCGTGCTTTTTTAACCAATAAACAGAACAAAAATCAGATTGACAGTTGGATTAACGCTCCCTACGTGTCAAGTATAGTGCGAATCGGTGGAATGGGTAAAATCCGAACTACTATCAAACGTCACTTCAGTGTTACAACATAAACCGCTTTTGAGTTTTTTCCCCGCATTTTTACCCTACATTTCAATAAGTAGAGTTATAAAAATGTGTTTCTCTAGTCCTAAATATTAAGGATAATGCTAAAAAGTTGACTGTCTTCTGTTGACTACAATTATTATTGGTAATAAAATATTTTATCTTTCATTGTCCTAATTTCAAATTTAAAAAATAGCCATTAATGCTCAACTTGTTCTCTGAAACTGAGGAGATCTTGTGAGCTGGTTATTGCAAATTATTGAAATTATTTGCACTTACTGTCAATGTCATCCACGCTCACTCGGTGCACTTAGTGTTCCCTGTCGCACAATAGTCGGATTGAAAACAAAAGTAAATTGGACTTTGTAACCTGTTTGAAAATTAGTTTGTTGTAATTGCTAAGTATAGGTATTGTAATATCTAGTTATTATACCTCAAAATGTTCTCGCCCTCAAGCAGGCATTTATTCTTATCTACCCAGGTAAGTAAAATATAATATTATAGATTGCTAAAGTTGAAATAGTGTTTGACGTTAAAAGTTATTTTAAAACGTAAACTCAAAGATCACAGTTACTGTTTCTGTAGTAAATTCTATTGATAATACAATTAGTTGGCTTTGAGCTCGGTCCTCGTGGCATATCGCACAGTTATTATTACTAATTATCAAGTTATATAATAATGATGATTATAAAGTACTTTAATTGACACTAAGTTGACGCTGTTAAAGCGATTGCTAACTTTTAAGCTTTTTCTGTCATTATTATAGTTCGAGAAAGTTATGCGGAATAAAGGTTAAATGTCAGCAATTATATTTTTTTATCAAGCTATTTTTTCCAGCTAGTATTGTCAAATAATTAACTGTGTGTTATTTTCAGCTAAGGAGGCTGCAAAGCACTTTGGTAGTTGCAGAGCACAATAATGAGGTGCTCTCAGCAGCTACTCAAAACACTTTGAGTGCTGCCAAGAAGATTGGAGGAGACATTTCTGTTTTGGTAGCAGGCACTAAGTGTGGACCTGTAAGTCCTTTTTCCAATATAAACTTAAAACAGCTGTTATTGTTGACCAATCTGTCATTAAATATTAGAAAATAAATCTCCATATAGGACTATAGACATGTGCTATGTTAATACTCAAAATGATGTGTCAAAATCATAATAATAATAATTGTTTATTGACTTAGAATGTTTACATAGTATTAAACTAAAACATTTGATATTTAATATTTTATTTCAACTCTTAAACATTAAGATCCTACACAATCACGGGATATACAACTCTACAATATTTTCTTCATACTGATGTTGGAGTGCATTGTAATGTAGTTGCAGTGACAATGGACTCACTCCGCTTGCTTTGCCTACAGGGAACCGGCCTGATTTAAACTTAAAAGCATTCACATCTTGGTTATGGTTTGGTGATTTCTTGCATACAATATGTATGTATATATACAAACGTAATTGTGTTTGATCTATGTTAAACAATACATTGCAGACAAAGAGTTTGAGAGAGTAAGTTTAATGGATAGTCCCATAAATTTTTCTAAAGTGTAGGTATATCATGTTATACATAGAAAATCAAAATTAATCAACACTGCATATTAATCAACACTCATTATTTCCAAGGCTGCAGAGAAGATAGCCAAAGCAAATGGCATTTCTAAGGTCCTAGTTGCAGAAAGTGATGCCTTCAAGGGTTTCACAGCTGAAAGCCTGACACCCCTCATTTTAGCTACACAAAAGCAGTTCAAATTTACACATATCTTGGCTCCAGCCACGGCTTTTGGCAAGGCTATATTGCCCAGAGTAGCAGCTAAGCTTGATGTTTCACCCATTACAGACATCATTGGGGTTAAAGATGCAAATACATTCATCAGGACTATTTATGCAGGTAATTATCAGCAACAAAAATATTATAGTTGCATTTTACAGATCTGCTATGCATATACAATACATTGCCCACATAAATGTAGCAATAGGTGTATGCTTATAACCAGCAGCGGCCCTAGCTACATTTTTCGGTGGTGCGAGACTCCAGTGGCCCCCCTATAAATTCAAAACCTCAGTTTTCCTATGTTGTTCGCCATAAAAAGAATTTGATGACCTTTTTATAGTTCTCATATAAAACTTGTGGTTGAGGCTACTTGAGGCCTTTTTTTTTATATAAAAATGTGAATCAAAGTGCAATTAAAATTTTGTTATGTTGCGCCCCCAATCTATTGATTTCGACGTCCCCCACATGACACGCCCGGTGCGACCGCACCGCCTTAGGGCCGCCCCTGCTTATAACTGAAGTCACTGTTCTCTTAACTGATTATATTAATTGTATTTCTAATCAACAAAGGTTTTATTACAAAAATATGACCACATCTTTCTGTAACATTCTGTATTCTGCATTGTATAGAATATAATATCTTGTAAATCTTTACACTTCAGGTAATGCTATCCTCACTTTGGAAGCTAAAGATGCAATCAAGGTGATAACAGTTCGAAGCACGGCGTTCCCGCCTGAGCCACTGGAAGGTGGCTCCACAGCTGTTGACAAGGCACCCGAGGGAGATTACAAAACTGACCTTGTCCAGTTTGTGTCTCAAGAGCTCACTAAATCTGATAGACCTGAGCTGACTAGTGCCAAAAATATTATTTCTGGAGGTAAGATGTTATTATAATAATTATTATTATAGTTTAGGCATAGTCTATCTCTCTCACTTGTATATTTATAAAACGAATGATTGAATTTTACAATTATAGTTTTACATTACAAATTTTGTGACTTCACCAAAATAATCGTTATTAATATTTTTTTTAAATTTTTAAACTGTTTTAAAATAATTTTAAAATATCTGTACACAGTTACTTTACATTAGTTACAATAACTGTATAATGTTTGAAACCCAGAATAATATTCTTCTTATTTAGCTTATTTCATTCAGAGTAGGCTATTAATTTTCTTTTTTTACGGTTGTCTTTTTATGCAGTGTTGAGAGTCCAGAAATAAGATTCGACTTTACTTTCCTTCTTAACCATGACGATGATGAAAGTGATTATGTATAAACCTCACACTAGGTGATCTGTTCATTTCTAGTTACATTATAGCCATAACGTATATTGTGTGAGAAAAAATATAATAATAATTGCAAATTATATTTATTCTCTATAAAAGCTTAGGGTATGGTGATTCTGACAGGTTTAAACTTTCTTTTATTTTAATTCTATGATAATAATTTCAGAATTGGTTAGTGACCACTTATGTATTTTGGTTTAGGTCGCGGTCTGAAGTCTGGTGAAAACTTCAAGCTGTTGTACGATCTAGCCGACAAGCTGAACGCCGCTGTGGGAGCATCTCGCGCCGCCGTCGACGCCGGATTCGTTGCCAACGATTTGCAAATTGGACAGACCGGCAAGATTGTCGCTCCTGTGAGTACATGGAATATACGTACTTAGTTTTGTAATATATTCTACTTAGTAAAATTGGATTACTGTAAACTGTATTATGGTGAAATACTTACAGAAAGTTTTTTATTGGATTGTCCAAATAGGGGTTGGTCGTTTCCATAGCATTAGAGTATTTTTCTTTCAAGTCCGGGCGGAAGCGAAATCCGGGCGATGAACAATCGCTTACAGATGTATTCTACTAACATTATAAATGTGAAAGTTTGTGAGGATGTATGAAAGTATGGATGTTTGTTACTCTTTCACCCAAAAACTACTGAACCGATTTCGATGAAACTTGGTATGTACATAGCTGGAGACCTGGATTAACACATAGGCTACTTTTAATCCCGATATTCCCACAGCATCGGGACATACGCAGGGGAAACTTTTTTATATTATATATATATATATTATTAGTTTCTATATATATTATCCATGTATGGAGAAATAGATAGGTTATATGTAAGTATACATATTTGTCATTCAGTGGCCAAATAAATATTTCTATCCCAACCAATAAATTGTAAAAATAGCTTATAAAAGTTTTAAGTGTTAGTTTTGTTTAGTTTAGATGCATTGAAGTAGGTTTGGTTTTTTTTTATTTCTAATTTACGAGATCTATTTTAAGTGTACCAATTCTTTTTGTCAGGATCTATATATTGCTGTGGGCATCAGTGGTGCTATCCAACATTTGGCTGGTATGAAGGACTCGAAGACCATTGTCGCCATCAATAAGGATCCTGAGGCCCCCATTTTCCAGGTAAACAAAACTTAAATGTATTATAGCGCTAATTTTAAAATTCATCCTCAGTTGTCATTCTTTTGGAGAGAGAATAGTAGAGGTTACTTTTAATGAACTGATGCAACATTTGTTACTTACTTTACTACTTATTTTGATAATTGTTTTTTTTTTATTGAGTAACGGAATAGGTGTTTGTCTTCCAACTCGCCTGGTGGAAAGTGATGATCATTAATGAATATATGTCATATCTATATTACAACATTAATTTAAATTCTTATATAATTAAAGATTGATCAATCTGAACATTGCTTTTTAATACTGGCTATAGTAGTGGAAAACTAACCAGCATAAAAACAACAATTTTATGGGTAGGGACTTTATATATTAAATTGAAGTATTTATGCATAAAAAATAATTTTATTGTAACTAGTCCTGAGATTAGGAATTTCAATACGTGAACTCTTTAGAAATAGAAGATTTAGGATACCCTAAATTCTGTTCTATTACTACTAATAGAACAGAATTTAGAGTCCAGAGATGGAACAGAATTTAGAACCCGCCCATCCTAGAACCATTTCCCCACTTTGTCGAGGGCAGAAGTATCTCCGCCAAAGAAAGAGTTGTTACCACTAACTCTGCAAGGGATATGAACGTGAACAAAGTTTCTAGCTAAGTACCTTCAGTACATATCAAAAATAAAGATAAAATGTTGTAAATTAATCGTGAATGTTTTGTTTTAGGTAAGCGACTACGGTCTCGTCGCCGATCTGTTCAAGGCGGTTCCCGAACTCACATCTAAGTTGTAAACAAAGATAACTAATCAAGTGTTCATGTTTAGGCAAAGTTTTTATTCTTATATTGGTCTTTATCCTACCCTCCAGATTTGTGAGCTCTTTATAGTTGTCGACGTACATTATTAGGTAATCATGATGTGTAAATGAATAATATTTATAATAAACTTTATTATAATAAACCTTGTTACAAATATTTTTGTTTTATTTTATAGCCATTATTATATTCGTTCACCATGTATATTATTATTATACTATACTTTGTTCATTCATTTATTTTCTTTTCACACTTCAGTAAGTAGTGATGACCTGACATGATGCCTATTCGATTAAAAATAACAATCAATATAAGAGGAAGTGTTAATCGATGTAAAAAAATTAAAAGTTAATTTACTAAACTCGTTTAATAAATTATATTATGATTTATTTAATTATTATTATGAATAAACAATTATTTTGCAAATAATTGTTTATTAAAGTTACTGAGGACTAGAGTGCCGAATCTACTTAAATAGTGTGTGTCTACATCTTTCATTTGTTCATCACTCTAAGTTTGAACTTGAATTTAAACATTTTGATGTTATTTATTGCAAATAAAATTAAATATAACTATTGATAAAAGGCTTTTAAACTGATTTAGAAATATTTAATATCGATTTATAAATATTCAGTAGAAACATGTGTTTTCATCACTACATACAACAAAACGTAACTACCGTGCGTGGTCTACTGAGCTGCCCAGCTTCGTATGCGAAGGTGAATGGTAAAGGTTGGTGTCCTTTTTGCTTATCTGCTATTGTGAGCATTGATTGTTTATTCTCCAAACCTACACTCTTTCTATACAAACTAAAATACAGTCCACTTATTTTAACTTCTTAAACCCAGCGACATCTATTGACTAAAAACTGCACAATTTTTTTTGGTATGTAGATAACTAAATGAAAATAGGTAGCATTTTAATTTTCTTTTACAAACTGGCAGTTACATTCTGAAACAACTATCAAAAAGAAAATCAAAGATGGACAGAGAAGGGACAAACTATAATTAATTATTGATCGTATACCTATTACGAACATTTTCATTGGTTCTTTATGTATGAGTATTTATAGTCCGCGCCCCTGGTTGCTAACTGCTAATTATGTATGGAGGAACGACGAACTTGATTATAATTATATGTAAATTTAAATTCCAGGGCGTGTGTGCATGTGTCTTCGACAAATTATACGAATTTAAAAAAATATACACATAAGAATATAAGATAATAAGAAAACAACTGAACATGTGACACTAATTAAACAGAATTAATCTTTAACTTTGATCCGAAGGCTTTTTCAGGCTCAGAGGGTTAGCGTTACCTACCTATCAGCGTGGCAACCATGAGTCTTCTGTTAATGATACGTGTTCATGGAATTCTACGACATTTAACGTAGGTACACGTACCCGTCGTTTTTACTAAATGAATATTTAATTTTAATAAAATAAAAAAAACATTTACACAAATATACATGATCACACATCGTCATTACTTCTAATTTTACCGAGTAACTTACTTCAGTTGTCAATGTTGAATGAAGCTACAGAAAAACGTAAATTGAATCAAACTTTACGTCTATAAAGTGCAGAGGTCGTGCTACTTTTAGGCCCTCGATTTCCTAATTAGATATGAGAATGTGACTAGTTTTTTTGGGTTAGAAGATTGGCATCTATCTGGATAAACTTTAGTATTCCAATATATTAATTGGAATATTAAATTATTTCCAAACCCCTTTGTGAGAAACCAATTTTTTAAGAATTTCTCTTTGCCGTTAATTTTTCCCTTTCCAGGTTCAAAAACGAATTTAAAATCAAAACTTTATTTATCAAATAAAATACAATTGAAAAATATTTTTTGTACTATTATTGACTAAAGTATTAAGGTATTTTACATGTTGCTTCTCAATTAAAATAAAAAGAGGAACATATTTCTCACTTACATCTTGTAAGCTACTCGATAACAGATGGCGCGCTTCTTAAGAATTCGCCTTTGGGCAACGAAGTTAGAAGGATAACCTTGCGAAAAAGCCATTTTGTATATTATGCCTCATAAATACTTTTGGTGGCCTTTTTGCTAGTGTAGTAGTGATTTATATTTAGGTTAATCTGTAACCTCTTTTGGAACGCCGTTACTATAAAAACAGATTAGGTACCTATAACTGATACGAAGCATAATAAATTTATGAATTACCTTCGAAAAAGGAAATAGTTATAAACGTAAATAAAAACACTAGTTTTACAAACTATGTACAAGTTTAATAAATTTTTGGGTACCTATGTACTTACTTATTTGCTGACAATGCTCATGGTGAGGCGTTAGCGGCGGTAAACTAAACTAACTAACGTATCTATGGAGAGAATTGATATCGATCATAGTACATAAAATAAATTAAATCATACTAGAGGTGGGTACTGCTGTCAGAATGATAAGTTTAAGCAGTGGCGGCTTTGCTGGCTCAAGTCAAAACTGCTATCTGAAACTACGTGGGAATTCTGGGTAGAGTCGATAGGCCGTTATATATCAACTAAGCGATATATGTGATGCTTTGAAAGATTTAACGAAAAATAAAACAGATCGTCAATTGGTTAGTGAATACCGTTCCGTAGAAAAGTGAAGGAAATTGACATAAAAGTTTTGTCAATTTCCTATGTACAATTTTTTTTATTGCATTTTTCATTAAGCGTCAGCATTAAACATAGGTTCAATTCACATAAAGTCCTCAAAGGACAAGGGCCTCGCAAAGATCTATCGCCCGGGGCCTCGCAATGCCTAAGGCCGCCTGTGAGTTTAAGAATTGCTGACTGACTATAAATGCGGGGCCTATATAATATATTATATAGGCCCTATAATATATATAAATGAAATACCTATTGTGTGTATTAAATAGTTTTACCTATTATCTGTTACTGTAGTAAAGTATGCTTTGAGTGGGTAATACAATAATTTAATTTCAATTTTTATATTTTTTTTGGTATTTAACAAGAAGAGAAAAGAGCATCCCGTCCCATCCCATCCTCATCCCATCTCAAAGGCCGGCAACGCAGTTCTGACTCTTGAGTTGCAAGTGTCTATGTAGTCACTTACCATCAGGTGACCCGTCTGCTCGTTTGTCCCTGTAATATAAAAAAAACTAAAGATTTTTTTACAAGAGTGCTTAGTAAAGTGAGTCACATATTACTAGTATTCTTTTTAACCCCTCCAACTAATAAGCTAATTGCTTGGACTGAGTTGAAGTCGGTGGCGTATGAGGCGGATTCGAATCCGCTACCGATTAAAGCAAGTCCGACTCCTTAGCCTTTACACTATCGCCGTTTAAAGACTATATATATCTAAGTAATTAAATAAATAGATTATAGATTATAGTGAGGCTCGTGCTCGTTTCACAAGAATAAACCAACAGGAGTTAAGTGCATAGTCAATCACGTCGGTAATGATAGTCCCAGGGGGAGATGTGGTTTGTCTGCCGAGTGGCATTCTCGTTATCATATCTGGCGGCAACGAGCGCAGGCGGAGTAGGCGGAGCGAGGCGCGGGCGGAGCGAGCGGCCGCCCCCGCATCACGCCCGCGACGCCCCGCACCCGTCATTACCATTTAGCACTATCGAACAGCGCTCAACGCGTGATAGCTACCGCGACCAAAAACTTCTAAATCCGAACATATCCTTGACGGAGATTGCTATTTTTAGTTTATCACAGCGGTAGCCCTTGCTGTCAGAAATCTATCAGTTCGTTGCGGATAACTTGCCATTCGATCGGCGTAAAGGCCCATTCACACATATCAGTGAT
This sequence comes from Euplagia quadripunctaria, assembly GCA_963859945.1. Taxonomy (NCBI): domain Eukaryota; kingdom Metazoa; phylum Arthropoda; class Insecta; order Lepidoptera; family Erebidae; genus Euplagia; species Euplagia quadripunctaria. The sequence goes on from OY982561.1 coordinate 19,836,740, forward strand.
GTATGATGATGAATAATTATTCTTTCATACATTCTCTATGAAGGCATCCACACCTGTCAGTGTCAGTGACGGCACTGTCACTGAGAGCACTGTGCCGTCACTGACACTGACAGGTGTGGATGCGTTCATAGAGTATGTATGAAAGAATAATTATTACGGTGGCGGTACTGTGCCGGTACTGTGACTGCACTGATATGTGCGAATCGGCTTTAATATGTTGGCAGATCTCGCTTCGCGTCAACCTCTCTTTCAACTGCGGTAAGGGGGCGCCTACTGGAACTCTCAAAACGCAGGCTGTCGATTTATTTTAGGTTAGACCTATGCTCAGTAGTTGCAAAAGGTTTAAATTGAACATTAGTTGCATGAGATAACTTTAGTCAGTAGATGTTTGTGGCCAGTTAAAAATTAGAATGTTTACTTTGAACTCTAGAAGTACCAGTGATTCGCTAGGTGAAGGACGTACCTACTAGGTACGGTCTTTTAACTACGTCAAGAAGAAAAGAAAGTTCAAGGAAGTCGTTTTCAGTAGGACTTTGTGCATTAGTTATAATGTGGATAAGAGCGATGGTGACTTAGATTCTCGAGGAGTTACCTACTTGTCTTTGCATTAGTACCGGCCAGACTCATTGGCGCTAACTGACATCGCTTGAGCGTCTGCAGTTGAAGATTTATCTTAAACATTAATAACCTAAAGTTAAGTCTAGAATCCTATGTAGTCAGTACCTAGGTATAATTAGATTAAGTATCTACTTATTTATAATATTTCTGTGATTTCGTTTGTTAAGACTGATAAATAAGAGGTGGTACTTAGTAGAATTATGAAACTATCAAATTGCGTTTATTTCTTATGTTATTAGTAATGTGTTATTTGTGATGTAAGTTAAGGTATAATAAAGTGTTACTATAGTTATTTTAGTCTAAAGCTATACCTATATATTAAAAATATACAATTTTTCTAAACACACCATAGAATAATGTTACTTTTGTCTAAATAACAACATAAAATAAAAAAACAATAGAACTATTTTTATAAAAGGTGATGAGTTTTGTTGTTGATTTATTTATTGTAACTAAAATATTAACAATTAATAAAATCTTGTCTTACTACTCACTAAATCATGTCTACCTAACTACCTACTTCCTTATAGCACGATCTAAAGCTTGTTTGTAAGACAGTTTCCTTTTTGAGCACTGATTGCGAAGTAGGTAACTATTATCTTATCTGTGGCACTAGGAGAAAATTATCTGTTTATTCTTGTACAACATTAATTTATTTTAAAATATGAGACTATAATAATAATATTAATAGACTATAATAACAGATTTTCCTAAATGTTTACATTATGTTTGGATTGGATCTCACTTGGTGTACAATAAAGAGATAAATAAATAAATAAAAATGTTGGAAAATGTTCGTAAATCTTCAATTTTTTTCTCTCATTTCATTTTTCTTTGTGTAGGTAATATTTCTTTCTCTATACTAGGAATAGAACAAAATATTCTGCTAATGGACACTGAGCACTTCGGAATGACTATTACAAAATGCGAGAAGCGAACTCGCATTTAACACACTGACTGACAGAAATACATCCATGCAGTTTAAACTATCTACATCGACATATGTGAGCTTTGTTTACAAGTATATTATGAAAGGTAAGTTATTCATGGATCTGCATATAAAAGCGACGAGTCTCGTTCGTTCCCTCCGCTCTGCTTATGTAGCGACAGGTGATGTCTATGCGCCGGCTTTTATGGATTTTAAACAATTTATACGCGAGGTTACGTTTTAAACATGTGATAAATCGCCTCCCTTAGTCTCGTTTAAGCTTTGAAAAGGGGATGCTAATGTAATCGACGGAGTCGAGCGCCGTGACGAGTGAGCGAGCGAGCGCGCTTACGTACACGTCAGTTTTTTTCGTTATTTATGCACGATGCAACGGCCAGGGGGCTGTTTTGGTAATTAATATAGAGAAATGGTTAAATTAAGTGCCTTTTACCCTCGGGTGTTATTCTGTTCCTGCCACCTTTTGTGTATATCGGAGAATTAATATTTATGTCACAGTTTTATATAATCTTGAGTTATGGAATAATTTGAAATTGGAATCAAAGATTGATTGCTCATGTGAAGCGTTTGTACTCATGCTTGAGAGAGAAATAACTGTTTTAAATTTTAAAGCATTGTATTAATAATAATTAAAGACGGTGTTTTATTTTCAAAATATTAAAACAATAATATAATATAGTTTTGAATTCTTCGCTGTCATTGAACCCTTATCCACTCCGCAAGGAGACCCGACCCACATGTCTCTCATATTCAGCATTGAATACATTCTAAAAAGAGATCACGGAAAATGTCGTCTTGTTAGACCAACTTATTTCCTCGTCGCCCCAATTGTGACGGGGCTTCACATCTTCTGCAATCTGTCAACATCCCAATTTACAGAGCACGTTAGCACCTTACATATACTTCGCATAGTGTGCACAAACCCTTAAAAAACTTTTCTCTTCAGGGTAGAAGAAATGCTGTAGACCCTCCTGGTCTACAGCATTTCTTCTATTCTTATTTATATTCTGAGTCTTCGTCTCAAGAGCGTCTTTGAGACGTCACAGTTTTCAATTTAAACGGTTAAAATTGTCTTATAAATACAAATCTGGGCAATCAAGTAGTACATGCGCGCAGTACTAATTCGTTTTTCATGCCCAAACATACCTTTTTAGGTTCCGTATGTCCGAATGAAATACGGAACTCTTTTAGGATCACTCGTGCGCCTGTCTGTCCGTCTGTCAAAGGCAATTTGCTCCGAATTAAATTTTGGTACACATCATATCAATTCCTGTAACCCAAACAATGCTGTGTAACGATGAACTGTGGATAAGGGGTCACTTTGAGAAAAAAAAATTGCAAACTGTATCGTGTGATATATCAAGTGAAAGGGCTTATTGTGAGGGTCTCAAATAAATTATTTGTATAATTTTAAGATTAATAGTTTTTAAGTTATTTAAGGAAATAGATGAAACTAACTACAGAGCCTTAAGTTCAGAAAAAAACCGGACAAGTGCGAGCCTGACTCGCGCACCGAGGTTTCCGTAAGAAAACAAACTTGTATGTAGATAGTACGTGCATCTCTGGAATCAATTCTCGAAGATTTTTGACCCTTTTCCAAAAGACAAACTTAAGTTATAACTGTTTTGTAACTTAAGTTTGTAATCACATTTTTTTTTATATATAACAACAAATTAACAACTTTTCCCCTTTACTTGGGCTGTGAGACCTTGCTTCTTGCCAAATTTCATGACTCTAGGTCAATGGCAAGTACCCTTTTGGTTTTGATTTACCTGCTAAATGTTCAAATTTGGTCAAACCTAAGGCTTAAATGGCCATATGCTTTGATTGCGTTGACTTAAAAGCTTTAGTTTCTACCGCAGACATAATTATTTAGTCTTAATTTCAACTTGATGCGTCTACAGGTTCCTGAGAAAAAGGGTCTTGGCAGACAGACAGACAACAAAGTGATCCGATAAGGGTTCCTTTTTACCTTTTGAAGAACGGAACCCTAAAAATGGAGAATAGATCTAAGATAGAGAATCTAAGAATAGATTACAAGAAAACCTTTCTCAAGTGGGAGAGCCATGCTGCGGCACGTGTGGGCCGGTTCGACCGGAGTGATACCACGGCTTCACAGAAAACCGCCATTGAAGCAATGCTTGCATTATATTTTGCCGAGTGAGTGAGGTTACCGGTGGACTTAACTCTTCCCTCTCCTCCTCTCTCCCCTTCTTGCCCCTTTTCTCTACTCCCACCTTAAAGGCCGGCGGCTCACTTGTGACTCTTGAGTTGCAGGTGCCCATGGGCGGCGGTAGTCAATTACCATCAGGTAACCCGTCTGCTCGTTTGCCCCCTTATCCCATAAAAAAATAAAATAATATACTTAGTAAATCTCACAATATTGTGCTTTTTTCCTCCGTATTTTTTCTGTCAATTTCAATTGCCTCTATATCTTCTTCTAAAGCACACTGCTTACGTCTGTCTGCATTTCTCTATTTATCAACTAATCTTATTCCATATACATATACTTTAAAGTGATCTTATCCCGAGTACTTATCGATACCTTAGGGTTAAGATGAGATCATAGTGACACACCTTCATAAAATGACAGTCGTAACATCTTAAATGCACATATACAACAATACCGGCATTCATTACTTCAGCCAGTAACAGCCAAGCAATCATAACATCTGAGAACTTGACCACAAGATCTCTGTCAGGAGCAATGAGCTAGTGCATTGAGTCTAAGGGTGCGGTCTCACTCGTTACTAGCGAGATTGCTGGGTTACTGCACTTGACTATGAGCCCAACATGTCGAGTGACGTGTGTCTCCACTAAATCTACAGAGTGTGGACTGTTCGATTATATTATTAACTAGCAGTGCCACAAGGTTTCACCCGCGTAAGTCCCGATGCCGTAGGAATATCGGGATAAAAAGTGTCTATGTGGTAATCCATGTGTCCAACTATCTACATACCAAGTTTTAACGCAATCGGTCCAGTAGTTTTTGCGTGAAACAGCAACAATCATCCATACATCCTCACAAACTTTCACGTTTATAATATTACTAGGATTTACTGTCATTTAAAAAAGTAAAATTATATATTTCCTTTTATCCTTAAAAAAGTAAATATCTCATACTAATTTTACCAGTATCTTGTTTTATAAGAATTTTATTAACTTGATTTAGTAATACTCATTTTTTTTAAGTTATTAAGTTACGCAAAGGCACGGCTGCCTTTTGTTTAAGAGGCGGCCAAGGTCTGCCGGGGTTCTCGGAGACTTTCTTCCTAGGGTATACCCGAGTCCCTTGCAATAGACTCATTTATGACGGAATACCGTGTGGTTTTAGTCGGTTCGATTCCGACATACCACTTCACTGGCAGCCCCGGTTAGGTGATGACCCGAGGGGGTTTCCAAACGAAAAAAAAAGTTATTAAGTCTAGTAAGGATCATAATTTGTGGTACTTACCTTCAAATTTAGCAAAACATTTGAAAAAAGAATGTTTTTGTTAACCTATAAAAATTATAAGTAACAGGATGTTGTTTAAAGGATACCGCTATACTTTGTCTGAACGAAATAAGATAGGTATTTTTAAAATGGAAGCTCCACTACTTTAGTAAGTTATAAATTAAAAGCATTGCTGCTTATATTTTATATAAGTGAAGTAGGTGGTCTTCTAGTTATATCACCAATACAGAATTTTTCAAAGAACAAGAAACGTTTCGTTTTGCTTACGGACGGTAAAATTTTTATTGAAAATTCAACGAAATTTTACCGTCCGTAAGCAAAACGAATCGAATAATGTTTATTGGAACGCGGCATTAGTGTTTAAACCTGACAGCCAAAGGTTTAATTTTCCACTTTTGCGAAGACACTGTTACCTTGCCTTGTGCTGCACTACACCGTGTTGAATTTTATATGCGAACAATAATGTCTTGTTCTTAGGTGTTGTCCTTGTCATAGTTCAACTTACATGTTCAAAAAATACTTGTCTAAGTCTAACTGATAACTGATATCCGTGTAGTTCGATAGCCACCTGTAGTTTTCAGAATAAACGCATGGCTGGTTTCAATATTTAGTAACAACTTCGTATTTTTTCGCTCTATTAATCGAAAACCTAATTAACCCAATCTAAATATATTTGGCTTGAGACAAAGTAAATATATTTTTACTTTGGTTTAATTGGATAATAATGTCTAAAATTGTCTCCTGACTTCAATTGCGAGGTAGCTATAAACACTCCGAAAATGTTTATAGGTACACACGTGCTATTATAAGCATTTTTGGTAGCACTAATAAAGAGTTTTCTATAAAAAGTTCTCTTTTCTTCAATCGTTAATTTATTTCAAATAAATGAACAATGCATTCGATGTGATTATACATGACGTTACAACAATAGCGGCCCTAGTTACATTTTTAGGTGGTGCGAGACCTCAAAGTGGCGCCCCTATTCAAAACCTCAGTTTTCCTATGTTGTTCGCCGTAAAAAGAATTTGATGACCTTTTCTTTTTAGTCCTCATAAAAAATATTTTGGACACCCCCTACTTGAGGGTTGTTGCGGATAATTTTTTTTATTAGAAATAGGTACATTCAAATTATGCCATTTATAACTTAATCTGTTAAGTAAAAGTAAAAACCTTACCTGTATATAATGCTTCGGTGAAATCACAAACTCGTTAGCGAGGATTTATATCTACCAGGCGATCTTTAGATGTTCAAAATAGCAGTCGATAGCTTACTATACTAAAATATAGGTTGGTTCTCGTGAGGTCAAATAGCTGGCAAAAAAAAGGAACTTGAGGTATCTTGGCAATACCGGTGGCAATCTCGAAGAACGTCTTAATCGTCTAATGTCGTCGTGTCCACTTTTTTTCTTGAAATTGGTTGTTCCAATATATTTCTGGGTCAATGACTATTCTCAGGCTCTCAACTTTAACACTAAAACATATCATTGAAGAAACCATAGGAAGTTATGACTAGAAAATTTTCGACACTTTTCGATCGTGGGAGAGAAATGCTTCGGTACGTATGGACCGGCACGATCGGAGTGATACCACGGCCTAACAGAAAACCGGCAGTAAAGCAATGAGTACATTGCTTTTCGCCGAGTGAGTGACGTTGCCGGAGGCCCTAACTCTTCCCTCTTTCCTCCCCTTTTCCGCTAATCATTTTACCATCAACGACCCGTCTGCTCGTTTGCCCCCTTTACCATAAAAAAAAACTATCAATAATGACAATTTATGTTTTAAAAGGTTTCACCTTGGTTTGTCGGTCTTCACTGGCTGTTGTAATTTCCAAAAGTAGTTGAAAAAATATCACCTGTATGACTATCATATACTTTATCATATATTTTTAGTAATTACATTTTGTTATGACTATCTATCAGATTCTTAATCACTATATATATATATATATATATATAATATATATATATATATATATATATATATATATATATATATATATATATATATATCACTACACAGTATAAACCAAAGTCGCTTCCTGCTGTCCGTCTGTCCCTATGTATGCTTAGATTTTTAAAACTATGCAACGGAATTTGATGCGGTTTTTTTTAATAGATAAAATGATTCAAGAGGAAGGTTTATATGTACAATACATGCATAATATAGTAGAGAAACACTGATAACTTTAGAGGTTTCTAATGTGATGTCGTAAATAAACACATTTTTTTGCGTTTACATTGCAAACGCTGGCTGAACCCTACAAGATAGATCAAAATAATGTACCACAGTATTGTACACCTTAAAATGGTCGACAAAAAAGTCCGAAATGGTATATGTCTATCTCTTAGGGATAACCCACAATAACCATTTTTTATCCTTTACTTTTTACGAGAAATAATCGGTTATTTACGAAGCGATTTTAAGCAATACAGCATTAATCCTTATCCAATTAAGTACCTTATATACATTGTGCATTTAATATAGATCAAAATGGCCCTTTACAGCATGTAATTTCAATGAATATTTTCGCAGATATTACAGATTTAAAATGCAGGGACATAGCGGTTGCGGCGGTGCCGGCCAGAGGACCGGACAATTTCCGGTAAAGATATCTTTTGCAATGACCATTAATAAATCGCAGGGTCAAACTTTCAATGTTGCAGGCTTAGATTTAAGCGTTGAGTGTTTTTTATATGTCGCTCTTTCAAGAGTAACCTCTGAAGAAAACAAGTTTGTATTGTCTAATGGCAAAAAAAGCTGTGAACGTTGTATATAAAGACATTCTGTAGTATATTTAGTATCATCATTGTACCCGTGCGAAGTCGGGGCGGGTCGCTAGTATAGTATATAACAAAGTCTCCCGCTGCGTCTGTCCGTTTTTCTGTCTGTCTGAACGCGATAAAGTCAATAACTACCGAACGGATTGTGTAAAATGACTGAAATATGACGATGATTGTTGAAGATGTCGGAAAAAAAAAACAATATTAAGTGAGAGAATTTGTGATTGTTATTGTCAGGAGAAGGTTCTATGAAAGAAAAATTTGAGAAAGTTCCTCGGAAAATGAGGGACTCACGCGGGTGAAACCGCGGGGCGCAGCTAGTAACTTATAAATAGGTGGACATTGAAAATTGCATCGATTAGAACTGTAAGTATAAATATCTAACCTACACAAGGAAGCAATTAGATGCCGAAAGTAAAGCATCCATCGCATATGCATCTTATTTGTGACTTTGTTCGTCAGGTTTGCTACCAGTCGACTCCAACTAATAGTTTAATACGAATCCCCCTGTATTTACCAAGCAGAGGCTGGATGTATAACAAGTGATGCCTAGCTCAGTTCTGGCACACAATAGGTACTTGCGGTGTAGCAGCCTATAACAAATATTGGACGACCAGCCTACCTGATCGAACTCTTTTGTAGTTAAAGAGTCCGATCGTCGTTCACGCACTTTACGGCCGCACTAAACAACCCTATTAGTATTGAAACCACATTTAAATGTGTATTTCTGTTTCTGTTCTACGTGTGTTATGTGTGTCAATTTAGATAAGTACATATTTTGATATCGTTGAATCAATGGTTGCGAATTCGTTCGTGTTTTTAAGATTCCGATTCCAGATTCCTCAAAACATAAAACTTCCGATTGACCTAGAATAATGAATTATGGTTGTAAGTATGGTCTCATAATATAAGTTGTGGCTACTTCCACATACACATATATAGCAAAAACATACCTCACCATTATTTAGCGAAGACAAGCCGATCTATATAGTAACTACTAACCCTGTATCGTGAAAGTTCCCCTGGGCTAGGGTTGCCTCCGTCAGGGTTTCCCCAGATTTGTCCTAGTTTAGAGGGCGTCCGGGAAGCGTCCGGGCGGGGTTTTCAAAAAGTGTCCGGGTAAAACCCGTGTGTGCCAGGTGACAATTATAATAGTTAGATGAATCGTTAACAAGCTAAAAATTTAAATGCAATCGGCCTTTTTTTTTAAGGTGCGGGAATGAATCTCGAATTCACCTGTGTCCGGATTTTTTAAAGTTTTTGTCCGGCGGGCGTGCGCAATTTAAGTGATGGCAGGCCTACCCTGGGCGTAATTTATAACTTTGCTGGAAATAGTTAGACGTGTAAAAGTCATCATCCTCAGCGCCTTTTCCCAAGTAAGTTGGGGTCGGCTTACAGTCTAACTACGATACAGTTGAACTTCGATATTTTACGTGAAGCGACTGCCATCAGACCTCCACAACCCAAGTATTAAGCGATATCGAAGTTCTGTAGTTAGACCAGGTTGCTGGACTCTTTAGGGCTTCAACTACCCGTAACGAATATCACTGATGTTCGTATAGCAACCGAGACCCACGACTTAACGTGCTCTCCGAGGAAGGAGGGTCTCAATGTGTTAAGAACTTACTTAACCTTGTAATGTTCTAACCCACTCGGATACCACTTAGCCACGAGGCCCTCCTTATTTCTACGTATAAAAGTTTCTGGAAATGTTTTATTGCAAAATAAATTCATTGATCATTTATCCGTGGGAGAAGTCAGAATGCCCAGTCTTTTCGAAAGTCCACATGAGCGTTCCAAAGACATCGCACGAGATGGACTGAGATGTCTCAAACTACAGTTCGGTTCTTGTATAGGACATAAAGCCAATTTCTTAATTGGCTTAGTGTCCTGTACGAGAACCGAACTGTAGTACTAAGCCAATTTCTTAATTGGCTTAGTGCCACTTAGCCCGAGGTTGCTGGCACACTATCTTTAGTGTGCCAGCAACCTCGGGTACAGCGGCACGCCGCGATGCGGCTAAATGTAAGGCTATTGAACGCGTTGGGCGATATCAAGAAATATCGAGGACAATATGCCTACATACTATATATATAACCACGAAGACCTATTGTTAAGTTTTTACCAAACTTATATAACTATTTACATAGGACTTACAAAGACGTGTTTCAAAGCAATTTCATATTGAATGATAATGCATTGTTATCAACTGAATTTCCACAATTCAATGTGAACACTCTCTCTATAGACCTTTATGTATTTATGTCCACATTTACATTTCAATTTCATAATTGGAATTCTTAAACTATGCAGGTAAACAAACACAGTTTTTCCTACAATATCTATTACATCAATACTAACAGACTGTCATAACAATATCAGGTCTCAAGAGTTAACAAAACCACAAGGAGGCGCAAAACTGCATTAATGTATTTTCACGGTTCGGTTAGACTACGTGATTTGTCCAAGATTTTACTATAAATTGGTATTGGCACTTTCACAGTGGGTTCTTTACAGTGCTGATATTTTCCCGTTAGTTAGTGCTGAAACCGCTTTGGATCGCTCTGGTGGAAATTGGTTCACACGCACGTGCGATGTCGCGACGTAAAAAGAACCCTTTGACAGACAGTAGCAGCGCGTATTAATCAGGTACGACCACCGCGGTGTGCTCGCTGTTGGTCGCGGAAAAGTACAGTCAGTGATAAAAAAGACTATGAAAGCGACAGAGAGGGTTACTTTGGCCGCTTAATATTTAAATTAAGGAATTAATTGTAACCCTTCAGTAATATGGTCACATCACTAAGAATACATTACTTAGGTGAATCAATCTATAAGTTAAAGTTAAACCATGATAAATTTTTGATCCGAAAACAGCTACAGCAGAAGGGACAAGATGGAATGAAGCAGACCTTGAGATCATTGACGTGATGACCCGAACGTCTTAATAAAAACTAGTTGATCGTAATACCATACAATGAATCGTAGGACAATGAAAGTTAAATAATAAAAAATAAGCTGTGCTGGCGTGGCTGCTGTACTTGACTGTACCGGTGGCACGCCGATCGGCGTACTCCGGCGCAGTGTCCGTGCGTGACGGATCCACTCAGCGTCAAATTCACGCCAAGTCAAATGTTTAATTTGCTCTATAAATCACGCTATTAAAAACATTTCAAGGGTGTCATCGCGGCACCGATCTCATTGGAAACGTGACTGAGTGCTCGCTGTGTGGTCGGACACTGTGAACCGAGTAGGTACTCTGCACTCCGATGTTGGTATTCCGTCTTTTATTGTTGATATACTCATTGTACGAACAAGAATGTAGACTCGCACCGTAGAACAAATTCAATTTGTTTGAAATGAAATTGAATTAGGTATTGCTGTGTGTCTGTGTTGGTACAGTTAGATTATAATGAGCGCAAAATTAATGTACACTCAGTCGATTGCATCCGTTTTAATTCTTGGAGTTATTTATTTGTTATTCGGAAATTAACAATAACTCTGTAGATTAATCAGTAATGTTATAATTTCTGTCTATTGTAATCAAAGTCTATACACCTACAGAATATATTCTTGGACAAAATACATATGTTCTGTTGAGGCACGAGTAGGACTTGTTTTGGGCCGCTCGGTCTCTCCATTTGCCCCTCTGATTGAACGACGATACAGTGAAAATACGGTAAGGGGGCGTACGGTATCGTTTCTAAGTTGTTTCAGAAGGGTGCGAAGACCAACGCAAAACCAACCTATATCCCTGATCGAGTCTCCAGGGAGATCGTCATACGATAATGTGCGTGGATATTTTCTTATGTAATTGCAATAAAATAAATCAGATTAGTAAAATAAAGAGCAATAAAAAGTTATTAACTTACAAAAATAAGTATTTCAACACTACTTTATTGCAACTTCTTATAAAAGGCGCATGAAAACTATTTAAATTGTTCCATTTTGAGTTTTAATATTCAGAGACTTTTTGAAGTTATACTTCTTTTGGCGCGTTAGGGAAATATGATGAGAGTAAATTTTACGATGCGCGCGCACACCGTCACATAAAACCGACACCCTGAAGTTAGCTAGTCAACATTTTAGTTTTTCATAAAAAGTTACCAACTTCACGATAGTGATAAAAATGGTTTTTACATATTACTTTGAGTACGTTTGTAGAATTTAAGGTTAGTTGACGGTATGTATTATTTATTATGATATTTAAATGAACTTTATTTAACTAGATAAAAGTAAGTAAAACTTCTTACGTGCGTACATAATTACACACACACTTTTGTTTTGTACATTGCATGCACATGAGTCCAATAAAGGTTGATTTATAATCTTTTACGTTTACTATGATATAAAATAATATGTAATTAATATCGCCCATTAATACACCTCTTATTACTATGTGGGAAGTTCATGGTGTGACGTCATAGACCAAGGCACGATAAAGTGAATCGGAGTTAAATTGACTAACGACACATCACAGCTCATGCCGACAGTATATGTACATACTAATGTGGCCTGCTTGGATCTGTCCAAGCAGGTCCTGGCTATCATTTCTGATGACGTTGTCTTAAACTTTACCGTAAAGCTTTTAGAAAGAATAAATCCAGCGTAATGAAGACAGGTCATGTGCATTATGTGCAATTTAGATCTTGGACAAAAAAATATTTTTTTTAGCAAATCACCGTGAAACTTAAGTGCAAGAACTTCAAACGAATTACAGTAGTCACGTTATGAATTAAAACAAAATCTACATGAACACGTAAACATGTTAGTATTTCAGTGCTATCGATTACATGAAGTGATTGCTTGGAAAACCTTTGTAGGGTATGCGTGACTTTACGAAAAACGTTCGTCCGGAGGAAGCCTGGCTCAAATTAAATTAGATTAAATTGATTTATTGGTGGAGGAGCGTGAGGCCTCTTCCTCACTTCGTTCCGCCATCGTCCGCCGCCGAACTCCCGCGCTAGTTTAATTAATGCTATTAGATTCGGAAATATACCGGAAAAATTAAACACCGCAGTGACTCGGTCACGATTGACGATCACGTACACATTCTAATAGACGAGATTGGCGTATTTATGAAAATATATCTTTAAGAAGTTTAACACTAGTTAGTGGTATGACGCAAATTTAAATTAAAAATAAATATCCAATTTTTTTATATTATTATAAAGGACTAGGCATCACCAGACCGACTATTGGAATCAATAAGGACTCGCAATGTATTATATATATATATATATTCTTAGTGCGTTTTCTTATTCGTAAAGGGTCTACTTATTGGGCATAATTCATTAATCCTAAAATGGCCCAATGCCCATTCTAGGATAATATTATATTGAAATTCCTTTCTAGAACGGATAAAAATGTTCTTGGACATTTTTTTTTCGTAAATTGGCATACATACCTTTATCATAATAATATAAATATCAGAGTAATGCAAATATCGAAATATTCACTCACGCCTACAAAGATTTCCACCACTGCGCCACAAAGGTCATAAAGTTTTATCTTCATTTTTATTTCTGTCTTTACGAATCGGTTTGTCTTCCACTACATTTAGAGAATGGGTTTTATTATATTTCCCTGTTCTCTAATGTACTTCGTTTATATTTGTAACGAGCTCCAAAACAGTTACTAATTAATAGTTTTATACACTTATATACATTAATGACCCATTATAAAAAATACCTATTTTAAGTTATTGTGTTTAAAGTTTACTATTGTGATGAAGTAAGAGAGCATTGTCACATTGAGAAAACTTTTTCATAAAATGGTTTTGCTAGTTTTCAACTCTTAATATTGTGGTCACTTTATTCTTATTACAATATTTATTGCTAATTTTCTTAAGGAGCTCTGAAAAAACCTACAGTTTCTCACCACAGGCACGCAGCACTAGTATTAGACTAAGCGTAAACAGACAGATGTTGTCAATGACTGTCATCCCAGAGTTGATTTCGTGTTGAATGAATAGTACAGAGGACGAGAGGAGAGAGGTTTATACATTACAAAACAGTTCAATCTCCTTATGGAATTTAAATAATATACATTAGAAAACTTCCTACACATATCTCTATATCAAATCATGTATTGGTATCTAGGTACTACTACAGATCTGCGTGGTATAAGCATACGCTTAGTGTATAGTTACGAATAAGAAGAAAGATTTTTTCGACCAAACCAAGATTTGATTTCGAATGCTAATTTTGTTGAACTACTTATTTACGCATTTGGAGTCACGTGTTCAATCAATTTCTATTGACACGAAGACAACGAAGACTTCTACTTCCGCCCGTATGTATGTAATTACAGAATCTATTCTATTCAGAGCGTGTGACGCAGATTGTTATCTAAGTCTCAGGGACAAACAGACGCTTCCTTGCCTTGAAGGGAACATAAATAGTAAAATACCGGACACAATTCCTAAATTGTGTCCTCTACTAATCTGAGAAACGCAAAGAAGCCTAAAACTTTGGCATCTCCTGCCTCGGTAGACTAAAATATTGTAAAGGAAAAAGAAGAGAGGCTTACTACAGTCAAAACTTCCATTGTCCAGCGTACACAAAGGGAAGTTTTCTTAGACTCGAGTGTTTTTTTTTTAGGAATTTTGAGTCCTTTTCTTTTAACCTCTGGAAACCCCCTCGGGTGCCACCGCATCGAGCTAATACTCGCCGAAGTGGGTGTGTCGGAATCGAACCGACTAAAACCACACGGTATTCCGTCACGGGTGTCTATGGCCGAGGGCACAGATATAACCTAGGAAGGAACTCCCTGGACCCCCGACAGACTTAACTACCATCCTATAAAGCGAGATAGTTTCGCAGACGTAAGTGGGAGCCGTGTCCCCTTCAGATGTCAAAGCGGGCGTGGATCACATCGCGGCCACCGTCTTGGCATAATTTTTCCGCTTTCGGTGCCGGGTTCCGGCGCTGAAGGCCAGCGCTCATGGAGGCCGTAGGTCATTAAGTGCTCTACGGCGCCTGGTGCGTCCTCTGCGGGACGGGAGACTGCTAGTTCTCTCCAGTTCCCTTTCCGCCACCTCTTTGGCGTACATCACCTCCTCGCAAAATGAGGCGGCGGAGTCCCACGGACTCTCGCTGAGTACCATAGCTTGCACCATGGTCTCTAGCGAGAGGCTCCCCACACCTATAGCGGTCTCAAGGTCGTGGCGCTGTTGGCTGTTGGGCCCACGCTGGGCACTCCACTAGAGTATGGAGTGCAGTATCCTCGGGACAGCCCCCGCAGTGATGACACGCAGGCAATGACTCCCGGCCTATGCGACAGAGGTAGTTCCCAAAGCATCCGTGCCCAGTAAGTATTCATTCATTTGGGATTAGACGGCCGTGTGTGAGATGTGGGAAGTTATTATTATATTATTTTTCCTCCATGACGGGCCTTGCCGCTAAAATTGTGGCGTGCCCTTCGCTCGGTCGCCCGAGTCACTCTTTCCACTCAGCCATAAGTACTTGGTAGACCTGGGACCTCTGGGCATTGATTACGCCTGGCAACCTCAGACCACGGTTCAGCGTCTGCTTGCGCCTTTCATATGAGGACGCAAGGGCTTTTGCTTCCAGGTCCTAGGAATTTTGAGTCCTGCAGTTTGATTGGCATTTCATTTTATGTTTATTTTAAAGTAATTCTTAATGTGAGAAAGCTTAATTGATGGCCATGTAATCATGAACAATGTTGAGATTAAACGAAAATTATTTTTTTTTTATGACTATTGTTTATTGTGAACAGTTAATTATGTATTGTTTTGAGTAATAGGGTCATAAAATAAATTACTTGTTGTACTAATTGTATCTAATTAATTTTCATAGGTGAAGTATTGTGACGCAACTAGGGAACTCGGTAGTTTCCAAATAAGCCCACTCGAGTTTACCCATTATGTAACCTCAATAATCCAATTCTTTTAATGCTGGCAATAAACAAAACTGCCCAATTCTGTTTCTATTTATAACTATATATACCCACTTACCTCAATGTTGCTGCTAACGAATGAATACAGCCAAAGTTTACTATCGATATTATCAACGAGATCCGCGATAGGTTTATTTCGTTCAGTGTTACCAACTTCATAAGTTTACCGTATATTTAGGAAATTTTACTCCGTTGTTTTAAGTCTAGGTATGTAATGTATAAATAACAATGAGATGAATATATTTAGTAGTTTGTAGTGATGTTAAAATTAACATATTTAAATCAATAAGGACCAGCCTAAAATTGTTTTATCCTAATTTGTGCCATCTTATACTATTAATAAAATAAATGTCTGCCTATAAATTTAACATTGCTGAAAAGTACGTAGTTTAGGTAGCAATAGCTACCATAGCTATTAAGATGACTGGTTTTGTGTGTGTGTGTTGTTACTTATGAAGGAACCTGTTGTTACTACTGAATCCAGGGAATTTCTTATAAAGTTTGTTTGTTGTTTCTTATAAATTATGCGAGGTGGCAACACAGGTTACGCAGGGTTTAACGTACATGTACGTAGGTACGTACGAATAACGATTCCGTCCAAGGTCGACTGAATTATTTTTTGACCGTAATTACTTAGAACTTTAATGAAGTCATTTGTTACCCGATGCCATATTAATTATGCTGCTTATCATACCGTTACGCAGATTAACCCAAATAGGTAAAGAAACCGCGAATCAAACATTTACATGTAAGTATAGCGTCGTTTACAAGAGCGATTTATACGCGATAATTCCGATACATAAAACATTTCATTATAGGCAGCGAGGCCCCATTATTCAAAGATATTTATTCATGTCGAATGATTGCCTTTCTTTTGTGTGTCGACAATGGCGTCGCCGGCCATATTCCATTTGCGCGGCATCGTTCTTGTTCAGCCGCTCATTGTGCACGCGAGCGAGTTTTGTTTCGCCGTGAACGGCGGCTTTTCACGCCCGCACACGTACGCACACTGACACACACGTTTTCTATTCTAATATTAAATGGAGGCAAGATTGATGAGTTTAGACACGACCTGTGACACGCACTACCGAATGTAACTTGTTCCTAAGGCTCGCTGGCCCGGGCTGGCCGTTCCGTTTGTTTGGAATGAGCTTTATTTCACCCTTTATAATAAATGGTAATTATTGGTAGCGGCCCGGCGTGTTTATGTTGCGATGTCGGTCAGTTTTTGTCTAACGTTTGGGCGCTAATAGGATTTTTTTGTATGATATCGCGGCTGTTATGGGAGTGTAGGTATTAAAATGACGTTAATTTATCTTTTAGGTCCGACCGCTTGAAGAACATTAATCATTTAGATTCGGTGTACAAACTAAATTGATGTAAATTAAACTTAAATGAGAGGCGAGATGTTTGTAATATGTTTAGATAAAACTACAAAAGCATGACGCGTTCGGGTTTAAGTGACTAAGGTTGAAGGTTATAAGCTCAGGTCGGGGTTTTCCGTGGTGTTGGAACGAAGCTCCTTATAGTACGTTACACTTCAGACGCTCGGCGGATGCGAGCTGTACGGAAGTGTTAGCACAACGAAAAATGCTGACCGCCACTTGATTTATTTTATTTATGACATCTGTGAATTCTGCGCGATACTACTGTAATTTTGTTATTAGTTGTATACTAATTTTCCATATATTAGTTCGGGCAACTTTCACAGATGGCGCAATTTTAATTATTTATAGCGAAATGCACTTCGGTCGAACCGAGTGTCCTAAACACACCTCACGAGTTTTATTATCCAAAGAGTGATAGTTTAGTGGTTTATGAAAAGGCTACTGACGTGGATTGTCGAGTTCAATCCACAGTCGTTTTTAATCGGTACTGATATCAGTAGTAGGTATTCTACAACTCTTGCAGTATCGCTGCATAAGTCTATAATCTTGTTAAGAGTCAGAACAATCCGGAGGTTCGATTTTAGTATTAAAACCGTTTGTTCTTCAGAGATAGAGAAATAGAAAAGGTGAGTCCGGCTATCATAAATTCATAATACTACTATCCCAAGCCAGATCCCGGTATCAGCATTACCTACTAACGTAGTACTGGTTTCTTGTTTCCATTTACAAGTGACAACGCGTAGTTAATGTTTTAGGCACCTGTCACCACTTCCCATCAGGTAGGCCGTTTTTTCAATGTAGTTGTACAAAAAAAAAACAGAAAAATAGTTAATTTAATGTATATCTATATCGTACTAGCTAATTTAGCAGGCGTTGCTGTGTCTAGGTCATTTAAGTATAAAAACAAAAAAAAAGACTGCGAATCGCGGACAAACAACGTGACACGAAATTTATTTTTTATTTATAACTTCCAATAGATTAAAAGAAAATGTCCACATCTGTATTCTTCGTAGACAGACAGAGTTTTTACATTAGTTATTACGTATTAGTTATTATTATTATTATATAGTAACGAAGAGAGTCCCTCGTGGCGGCGAGGATTCAAATGAGAAAAGGTAAATATTAAAAATAAAAACAAAAAACTAATCCAATTATAGCTAATTCAGTGAATCGGGCCAAAAGGTAAACAAAAATATTTCCTCATCACAAACTATAATCGACACAATTTAAGTGTAGCTAGGAGCTATTTATATTTTGTCTCAAACTTATATGAATCCATAACTAATATTAAAAATTCAAATGTGAATTTGTTTGTTTGTTTTACCCGCCTTAATTACTCAACCGATGATCATGAAATTTTGCATACCTACACGTCGTCAGGGGAACAGAAAAAGACATTGGGTACCTGGTCTATCATCCAGAAATAAGTACTCTTCGAGAAATCCCACTAATATTATAAATGTGAAAGTTTGGATGGATGGATGGATGTTTGTTACTTTTTCACGCAAACACCACTTAACCGATTGCGATGAAACTTGGTATGTAGATAGCTGGAGACCTGGATTAACGCATTGGCTACTATTTATCCCGATATTCGGACGGGATCGGGACCTACGCGGGTGAAACCGCGGGGTGCTGCTGGTATTAAATAATTTATATTTATTATTTCTCAAAAAAAAAAATATAGGTAGGTATAGTCAAAGAGTAAGGTATGAAAAGTTCTATTAAAATCTGCCTTTTATATACAGACAACAATCAACAATAAAATTCTTTATTATCTATATTCTGTATCTGTCGTATTTATCACCTTTGACTACGTTTTAAAGAAATAAAGACATGACGCTTATATTATTTTTTATGCTGTATTATTCTAGTTACAAGAATAAAATTTATACAGAAGTGTTTATAAAGCTAACATAAAGGTAGGTAAAAAAAGGCAGTCATGGGACTGCCGACAGAAGTGAAAACTTAAACGAAACGACGATCTTAAAACGTCACATTAACAGATTGGTGACATTAGTTAATAAAGAGCTGACAGGACTCAATGTTTAGATTAGCGTCCTGTAGTGGATGTATAAATGTATTATTAGCGTGACGGTCACGAGTTCAGCAATCAGCAAAAGTGCAAAAACGTGGCTAAAGAAGTTTACACTTAAAAAAAAAGTGTATGTCAGCTCTGACGCACGACTGGAGTTTACAATTCACTGGAGTTTCTTTCTCTCTGTCTCTCCCTCCCTCCCTCCTTAACTACCTCTCTCCCTCCCTCTCTACGAATTTTCGATCTCGTCATAAAAATATTATTTAAATATATGACACTCGGACACATTTTCGATCAGGGTCACGTGTCCGGACGCGAGCTTAACATTTTTTACTCATCCCAAAAATTGCACAACGCCGTTAAAGAAGTTTTCACTTCAAAAATAAGCTATTTTTTTAAGACAATAAGATTTAATTTTACATTTTTTGAAAAACTTACAGCTGAAATTCTTACAATAAATATATTACTAGGTACCTTGGTGAATGCCAATTAAAAGTCTTTACTGTTAACATTACGAGACCACGGAGCGAAGCGTGTCAAGCGTAGGATGTCCATTATCGCGTAGGACAGACGACCTAGTAAAGATCGCAGGACGTCGCGTCGTCGGTGGAAGCAGGCCGCTTCCAACCTTCTCAAAGGTCTTCTTGGAAGTCATTAAGGGAGCCCTATGTCCAACAGTGGACGTCCTATGGCTGAAATGATGATGATGACGACGGTTAACATTATGATTTTAATTTTAAAAAGACGTGTATAGAAAATTTTAATATTTGGTACATGAGTATTTAGTTATTCCGAAAGCAATGGTCGCATAAGACCTTCTTTAGTTTATTTGTCGATTTACTATATCACGTTGTAAGAGAAAGCCGTTGTGGTATAAAAAGGGAAACGTAAGTGCTAGGTAGGTGTATTGGGAGTCATTACAGGCTAATTCGATTGTTTGGGCAGCGTAGGACTGGGCCAAGCGCGGTGGTACACATGCCCTGTAATTTGGTGCGGCCCGCCGCAGTCGGAGCTTCTCGGAACATACTATTCGTGGCTATGATACAGTTGGTTAAAGATCGACCGTAAACAAAGGGTAACGTTCATTTGTAGTGTAGTTTTTTTGATAAAGTAGAACATTCTGATTCGAGTAAATCACAACGGCGACGAAGGCATGAGCTCAGTCATTAACTAAGTACTGCCAATAATAATAACTCCACACACCTCACATTCGGCCGTCTGATCGCAAACTAGGCAGAGCCTGTACTATGGTAACCAGACTGCTGATAAACATACTTATATATTTCTTAATACATACATACCACTACATATTATAAAACAAAGTCCCCCGCCGCCTCTGTCTGTCTGTTCGCGATAAACTGAAAAACTTCTGAACGGATTTTCATGCGGTTTTCACTAATAGACAGTGTATATAATTCATGAGGAAGGTTTAGGTGTATAATTTGTTAAGATTTTGTGTAAATTGATTGAAATATGTTGTTGATTGTTGAAGATGTCTCTGCTACCCGTGCGAAGCCCGGGCGGGTAGCTAGTTTTAGATAAATTACACTCAGACACAGAACAAATTATCGTGCTCATCACACAAGTATTTGTCCTCGGTGGGAATCGAACCCACGACCTCTGGCTTAGCAGTCAGGGTCACTAACCACTAGACCAACAGGCCAGTCATAAATATTGAGTCGTTTAACTATTACTGGCAACTGAATAATATTACAATGAAAAAAAAACTATTGCTTTAGGCATTAGTCCTTTGATTAAATGACGATAGGCTGTGTTACACATAAATGTATGTCCGTAAATTAATTGATTCATACAACTTTTTAATATGTTTATTTATAAAGTTGGCGAACTAACACGGTTTAGCAACCAGTGTCTGGTATAAACACTCGCATTATCAGTAATTTATTTTACTACCTAGTCTACCTACACATTTCGGGCGATTCCAATTCAAGTTGTACCCTAACATCTTAAGCTGTGAACATTTATCAGCGCCTGAAAATACCGTTGCACTCCACTAATTTCCTGCATAAATCTTTTACGGTTCATGCAGCCCGACTGTGGAATGCATTGCCTGAATGTATAAGGCGTGCTCAATCGCTAACCACGTTTAAAAAACTGGTGTCTGATTATTATCTGTCATCATATTAACTTATAATTTTACTTACAATACAGAATTTTTCCATTATATATTTAGTTAATATTGGTATGTATTTATTATATGTATGTACGTGTATAGTGTATGTCTGTATGTATGTAGGTATATGTATTTGTGTTTGACTGTAAATATGTTGACAAGGTATAAGTACTTATATTTAATTATTGTGTATTCTTCCTCTTAGATTCATATAATTTCAATAATTTACTTAGCTGAACTCGTGCACCTATTAACTGCCCTATAAACAAATCCATTGCATCTGTCCATTTAAAGGTTGTCTGTAAGAAATCGCAACTAGCGATGAGACCGCCGTTTGTACCATGACTTGTTTTAATTTTTTTTGTAAAATTGTAAATTGTTTAATGGTGTACAATAAAGAATATTGTATTGTATTTATAGGAAATTTCCTTTCTTTTAATAACTACCATGATTCATTGAAAAAAAAGAGTGTACGTGGTATACCTACTCGTACATTATAAAATCTGTAGTGCTTTGTGCATCAAAACAAATACGTGTAATAATGAGAATCAAAAAATGTTACAAAATCAATTGACCAAATCTAAATGCAGGTACCAAACTCGCCGAGTGTGAAATGTTACTGTAAACATAACCAAAGTGCATAATCATTTGTAAACGTAACAATAATATCGTATGTGAATCTGTGTAGCAACAAAACGTTCGTTGATTATAACAAACTAAATGTTTATGTTAGGAAAGGGCGCAATTACTCTACGCGGCGGTAGGAACCGAGGCCTGCCTGGGCGCGGGCCGCTACGATTTTTATCTCAAACGGTGAGCCGACGTTTCCATCCGCGTAATTACATAGTTTAGGGCATAGAGTGAATTATTAGACGCGCCGCGGTACGGTAATCAACACAATAATTGTTATTCACGGCGCTAGTATTCGGTGTTGTGGCTCAGCTCCCCTCGCCTCGACTTGCCTCACCGATCCCAACACTACAAATTGAATTTCGTACAATTGCCGTGTAACGGTTGCCGCTTTGTAACCTTTTTGTGTGTCCATCACATCCAACACTTTTTGTTTAGATTAATAAACGTCGATTTAATACGTTTTTTGAACTACAAATTAAATTTACAGTGTTGGATGATGACTAAGTCCGATATAAGTTGTTGTGGATTAACGACAATGCAATAATTCTGATAATATCTTATAAAAAGTACAATAGTACTTACTTCTTTGCTGAATAAAATCATTTCACAGTTATGAAATGTATTTAAAACTAAATACAGTTTTGATTACCTATCAGCTTTCGTGATGATTATACAATCGATATAAAAGTGTAGGTATACCTACTATCTAATGGACAGACTTGTTTTTACAACGACATAATATTGTGAATGAATAATTTTTTTATTACTTGATAATAATTTATTCTAAAGCACATTCTAGTGGGTTCCTATTTCATTGGAGTGTTACGTCATAAATATTGATTTTTTTCAAATTTTTATTTGTGACTAAGGATTATGTTGTTATATAGCTTCGCCTAACAATGATTACAAAAAGCTTGATGATAGACGTTATCTTAGCATGGCGAAATTTTATTAATTTGAGGGTGCTTTGAAAAATCATATCATTTTAAGTTTACATTTCACATGTTGACAGTGCTGAAGCTCTTAGATAAAATCATTATTTATCCTACGAGAGATCCAACAAAATTAATCGTCTCCAAATGCTGTACCACTCTGCATCGAAAAAATAGTTGCACAGTGGTTATAAACATATATAAAACATCCCTAAACCACTTTTACATCTCCCAAATGTCCCAATACTGTTGGCTGGCTGCGACTGGCTTATAGAGAAAGGTATCTACTAAGTATATAAAGGAGTTCTCTTCTCCTACTCCCACCTTAAAGGGCGCAACGCACTTGTGACTCTCGAGTTACAGGTGCCCATGGGCGGCGGTAGTCATTTATCATCAGGTGACCCGTCTGCTCGTTTGCCACTATACCATAAAAGAAAAAAAAAAAATCACGCTACGACCCTTTGGAGCAGTGAGCGGTGATGAACCCACGGGGATCGGGTGGTATTAAATATCACAAGCAGAACATGCATACAGACAAAATCTTTATAACAAATTATTTACCACATTGGAAGTAAATACCTCATCGCTACTCAATGCATTAAAAAGGCGAATAGTAGTGTAATTTGTCAATTAGTGCAAGCTTTAGAAACACACACGGCTCTGTTATTCATTTAAGTCAAACTACAGACTTTAAAAATAAAGGAATGGAAATACACGCGGGCAATTTATTTTCCTAGGCGGCGCCCGCCGCGCAAATTCATTACTAGCACAACCTGGCGCTTCCGTTTCCGCCACCCTTACTACACACTGTAAACTATTGCAATTCTTTAAACATTGCTGGTTTACTTGAGTAGTTTATTTGAGCGTATAAGGAATTGCGCAATGAAAAGAAATTATACGAAGTTTGTACCCTTGGGCTATTGTCGGGTGAGAGCCCTTGGTGTAGTTCGATCGTGATTACATCGCCTTGACGTGACTTCGTTTGCACAGGCGTTGCTTTGAGGAAAACTAACATAAACTTCTACTGTTTTGTTTTCATGTGTTTCGTGATTTGTGTAGTACTTCCATTTGACATGAAACATGTTTGAAGAATTGAATTGTGTTTCTTTTCTGAAAGTTGATGTTAAGGTCCACAGAGGCGGACTATGTCCTGTACTTTTTTAACTGGCTGAAAGCCATATGCTTTTATATTTACACTAGCTGCGCCCCGCGGTTTCACCCGCGTAGGTCCCGATGCCTCGGGAATTTCGGGATAAAAAGTAGGTTATGTGTTAATCCAGGTGTCCAGCTATCTACATACCGAGATTTATCGCAATCGGTTCAGTAGTTTTTGCCTGAAAGAGCAACAAACATCCATACATCCATACACCCTCACAAACTTTCACGTTTATAATATTAGTAGGATACACTGTAGAATTAAAAGAAATCTAGGCTATCAGCTACGAGCAATCTATTCTGCGTTAAATCACTATACAGCGGAGCTTCTTCTTCTAAATCCTACTGAATGTATGATCACTCCACTGCCCGTGGCCTTAGCAAACCGGTGGAGAAAGAAAAAAGATATTGATAGGTTCACAGGAAATGAGAAGTTACGCCAAATTTATTTAATGTAATGCCGAAGTTTCCTAAGATATGTTTGCTTTGATTATATAGTACATAATCAAAGTATGTTTGATTCAATAAATGTGAGTTGTAAAAACTGCTAACAACTACGTAGATGAGTCTAGTCGCTCCGGAAACTTGCTTGCTTATGTTATGACTTATGAGCTATGGTCTACGAGACCATGATGCATTCCTTGTAGAGGCGACTTAGGAATTTGAGACGCGTACTACTGCCAAAAGACTTCATGCAATGAGCAAAGGCACTAACATTACTTCTACTAACTGATATTTCTGGTATTTGACGGATCTGTACTGTCATCGCAATTAAAACTATGGTAATTTATATAACTTTTACCAGGTAGCACGTTTTCTTGTTTGGGGTGTTGTAGTCAAAAAATTAAATGAGTATTTTTTTATCATTCATATACGAGTAGATACTTATTCGTTGTAGATATTATAGGATAATACAAAGTTGCCATCAATAAATAACGCACTGTTCGTCGGGACACTTGCATGTCGCAGGTGGAACGAGCCAGTTTTGTACCACAGTTTAATGTCGGTAGGTTTATTTTATTATCCACTAATATTATAGGGGAATTTAGTTTAGCGTGTGTTCACACTTTTGATTGACTTTTTTGGTAGGTAAGCAATAACTTAATTAAAATAGTTCTACGTTTACTTCACTCAAAGGTAGAGAATGATATCATCATCATCATCATCAATACAAATAAATAAAATTGAAGTGTCTGTTTGTAATGTCAAAAAAATAGTATTTTTTAAGCTCATACAGTTATTTGCACGGTACGTATTCCTAAAAATGAGTTTTTTAAATTTTTGTTTGTTTGTGCCGATTAATTTCCGGAACGGGTGGACCGATTTCCACGGGACTTTCACTGGCAGATAGCTGGTGTTATAAGGAGTAACTTAGGTTTCTTTTATTTTGGAAAAAGAATTAAGGTTTCGCGCAAAATATATAAGTATGTATACGCGAGGGAAGCCGCGCGGGAACTGCTAGTTAATAATAAAATAAATATAATATCAGTGAAATGTAAATAATACAATACAAGTAGGTAGAAAAACAGGTAGGATCTACCTACACACATATACCCACGCCTGTATTTCCTAAGGGGTAGGCAGAGGCGTATTTAAACC
This sequence comes from Euplagia quadripunctaria, assembly GCA_963859945.1. Taxonomy (NCBI): domain Eukaryota; kingdom Metazoa; phylum Arthropoda; class Insecta; order Lepidoptera; family Erebidae; genus Euplagia; species Euplagia quadripunctaria. Next base: position 19,862,334 of record OY982561.1, read on the forward strand.
CCACATTTTGCCAACTAAATAGGGACCTATTTATACTCACGTTATAGGGGCAAGCCTATTGCCGTCAACCGGGCACTTTGGAAATTAAAGATGGAAAAATTGGGAGTATATCGATTTGATTTAATGTTTAAACCAATAAAAAAAATCAAAATCAATCGGAGATATAAAGTACATGCTGAATAAAGAAATTAGAGATCAACATATAAAGGAAAAAAAAGACCTCATTGCAATTTTATTTCACCTCATTTTTCAATGGCCAACCAGACCACGTTATTTTAAAAATGATAGAGAGGCTGATTTTGCTTAAAGTCCAAGTAAAAAATTCTAACATTAGATTAAAATGCGCTCATTACATTCAAAAGCAAGTAAAAAGGTGCCAATTGTCTATGACCGCAGCAGTTGTACCAGAGAACGCGCTCATAGTCGGCCATCTTCAGCACGTAAAAAAGTTTTGTTCTCCTTAAAGTATTTTATACTACACAAATTTACCCCATAAATAAAATATCCTAATTAAAATCTGTTTTATTTCTTTAATGTGTAAACAGGAAAAACAAAAACACATGTTTATGATTACCATTTTTGTTGCAAAATGCAAAAAGGACATTTAAAGTTCCACAAAGGTCCTTTTTGCAATTTTTTGAAATCCAGTTGGATTTCTTTCCAGTTACATTTGGGACATAGGTAATGAAAGATTAAACTATTATTTATTTACCAAATCAATGCTACAAAACAATAATTTGATGTGTTTAATTATTAACTGTTCTGTTTTCATAGAGGTACACATCAATTTCCAGGATATGTGTAATTATTGAAATTGAGATTTTAGGTTTCATTCTTTGATTAGGTACTCGAAACAATGAGAATGTGAATGAACTCCTTTTTTTCCTGTGACCTTCATATGTAAACATTGAATAGGATATCCGTAACGTGTATATGTCACATAACATGTGTATAACATATTATATGTCGAAAAGATTCACTCATTTGTGTTTAGAGAAGCCTTGTAACAGCCCTTATAAAACTGCCGTTATTAAAAAAAAATAATCCACCAATTAAAGAAAATATTGATTCCAAATATTATTATGCAGCGTTGACAAGTTTAAATTATTACTAAACATTTAACAATCTGTAACTAGTATTGGTGAGCATTTAAGGCTCTAAATAACGAGTGTAATAGAAACACAAATGATCGGCACAACAATAAATCATTAACTAATTTGATACCCCATTAATTACTTATAGAGTTGAGTAATTGAACCTTTTCATACTGTGCACTGCTACATGCAATCTCTTGATATGTAATTCAATAACAATAATGGGACTCTCTTTAACGCCGACAAGCAGCGTAAATCTTACGTCAAATACTAAATAAGTGACAAATTATGCTTTTTGAGTATAAACTCTGTTGGCGTCACTTAAAGGTATATTTTTGAAGGTCTCTTTTATGTCGATTATGTTGTATTAGTGATGAGTCTATAAGTAATAGGATGGCTGGGCTAAGCTTACGAATAACAACTCGTTTGTTGCTCCACACTCCGTATGAACGGACACGAGTCATTGTCTTTTCGAACTGTTTATGTAATTTAATATACATATATTATGTATTATGTACCGTGAGCGCTTATATATAACGGTACATTTTTACTACGCTTTAAGATATTATTACTTAGCTTTTTAACATCCTACATATTTTCTGTTTTGTAGAGTATTTTAATCATAATAGAATATGTCCGGTATATAAACTTTTTTGTTAAAAGTTTTAAGTAATTCTAGCTTTATAAATCATCAATGTATAGAACTATGAATTATTTACAATAAACTTTTGGACACTGGCTGTTTGGCAATGTCACGTTTTAAAGAATTATTTCTCTCCCTTTTTCCCATTGTCGAATTTTCCAGTTTGGATTTTATATAAGCTTGTAAAAGCATTTTCAAATAAAACCTTCGGGTCTTCAACTTTGTCAATCTTTCAACTGGTTATTTCTTTTATGATTAAGCTATCATAAAAAAAATATATATATACCGGATTAGTAATAGCGAGAATCGAAAACGAACTTAGATTCATGACATCGGGGTTTCGGACCATTACCGGTGATACAAAGAGTTTTGTTGGTTGAAAATTGGTGAGAGTTATAAAAAAATCGTTAGTTAATGTTTTATCCTTTAACTTGTTATAAATATAATGGAAGCTTTCCAAATATTGAAAATACAGACACAAAGTGGGTACCTGTACGGTAGGTACAGATACCCACTTTGTGAGAGAAGGACAACATTCCTGCAATATATATATGGAGTACATAGTATACCTACAAAATTATAAAGTAATTTTAGAACATACCAACAAATAATCTTTTATCTGTAATAATTTGGACCATTAACGATGCTAAAATCAACTAGGTAGGTACTTGTTTTAAATTAGGAAGCAATTGCCCTTAGTACGGAATAAGAGACTGTAATAATATAGTTATCTCTATTTAGTAGGTTTAAATTTTTATATGATATTAGCTGACCCGACACAGACGTTGTTTTGTCTTAGCTATGAATATTGAATTCGAATTGGTATAATTAATAAAAAAAAAAATCCAGAAACATAGTTCCGGCCATAAACTTAGTAAGTAGTAGGTATATTAAGTTTATAGTATATTAAGGCTGGCAACGCACTTGTGACTCTTGAGTTGCAGGTTTCCATGGGCGACGGTAGTCACTTCACAATCAGGTGACCTGTCTGCTCGTTTGCCCCCTATAATACAAAAAAGAAAAAAATTATAAAATAACGATATTTGCAGCGCGCATTCTGTCAATCGCGCCAACTGTCAAACGACTGACAGTTATGTATGTCAAAGCGCTATGGTAAACGTTGTCCTGCCGGCACGTAAAAAATATTTTTCCTGTAACCCTAAATCGCAGCGCCATCTACCGGGTCCAATTGTACCTAAATCTAAACTATTCTCGAATCCACCTGAAGACACACAAAAAATTTCATTAAAATCTTTCCATCCGTTTAGGATGAGTTCAGTAACTTACACACGCACAGAAGAAATATATATATATATATTTATATAAAGATAGTACTTTTATATGATATTTATACTAGGAACTCTTAGGACTTGTTGAATAATTTAACCATACAAAGTTATTCATTAATTGTAGCATTGTTTTTGTATGAAAGCATATTTTGTTGAATAGTAATTTAGTTATTAAATATTGGTGTGTCCACGACTGCCTAATCTCTGTAACTCGTAAAAAGTAGGCGGCCACCTCCACATAACACTTACACATACAATTTGTGGTCTTACTGATTTGCAGATCACAGATAAAAAGCAATTAAGCTCACGAGAATTTAAGACAAGTCTCCCAGTTACTTCGGACGTCCACCACACGCTACCACTCTTCCGAACCCCGTTTATAAATATAATCTCATATTTGCGCTCGCTCTGTCCAATGATATATAACGTTTGTTAATTAGGTTATCTTACGAGCGGCATCTACAAAGGACCGAGGCTTAAAAGGCTCGTTGATATTAAAAATGCCGCTTATTACATTTATCATAAATCACCCTGTGGCTAAATCGCGAGGGCGCGCAAATTTCGATCTACTTGGAACAAAAAATATGCAAGTAATGACGAACGCACCCTGAGAGCTTTTTTGAGTAGTGGACTGTGCTTAGAATTAATTGTCTTGCCGACGCTGACGGCTGCTACACCCAACCTGTCACTGATCTTTGACGGGGCTGTATTGGTATCAAGTTATTGTTTCGTGTTTTGGGTGAATTTTAATAAAAAATTAAGAAAAAAGGAACTTCTATCCTGTGTGTAGCTATAGGCCGTTTTTAATCAGAACGTAGTTATGTATAACGAAATTTCAAAGTGACCAAAGAGAAACATCGTCAGTATTAACGCTACAGTGATTGATAGTTTTAACTGTTAGTAGAGTATCTAATATTTATACTTACATTGTTTTCTTCTATAAAATAAATTTATCTCTTTTTCTATCTCTGTCTTATCTATTTAGACTCCACTTCGCTGTGTCGTAGTTTAAGACGCAAGGAAGGAAAAGTGACATTTGTCCAACATTTCAAATCAATTAATTGACTGCGTTCTAATTTTGCGAACTAACTCGTACGGATGTTGATGGTAGTTTAGATGTAAAAGTATATTCTTTTTTATGAAATAATTTAAATTTCATTTATGTTAGTCATGTTTCAGTGTAGGATACTAAACTTGTATTAAGATAAAAACATTATTTGATGTTATAATTTCCTTTAAGAGCACTAGCATACCATATACTTACAGTATTTATTCAAAATATCTATATATTAATACGTGAAGCGAAAACTTTGGATCCCTTTTTACGAAAATTGGGCGGACGGAGGAGTATGAAATTTCGCACACTTATAGTTTATACAGAGAAGAAGTGACGAATGCTAAAATTTTTGAACAATATTTGCTACAAAGTTAAAAAAAATGCAAAAACGGGTACATACAGCTATGAGTGTCCAGTATATATTTTGACCTGTCATGGTACAAAAGTCTATACAATGACAGGTCAAGTAATATTGGCCGATGAAATAAACCATGGTCGAAATTCGACCACCACGCGATCTCTAGTAATAACTAATAACCTATTGCTATAAAGTAGTTGCTATAAACTCTTCTCTCTCTCTCTCTTCTTCACTATACAACACTAAAATACCGTTTTTTTTAATCAATACAATATGTTTCGACATGCATGGTTGTTGGGTGTTTGAGTGTACATGGTACATTCTATTTTAACCGCTTTACTCAAACATATAGTTTGCGTTTACAAGTTGTGTAAGCAAGTAAATACGAGCGTAACTATACAATTGAACTCACTCGTTTGCGATAACCGATATTAAACAGCTTTATTGCTGGGTTTTCACTATTGAAGGCTTTGTTCCTGTCAATTGTACGACATTCATGCAAGCAAGCATGACGAATGTGGGACAAAAAATTAAAAATTTGTAATCCTAATCTTATATTATTATTTATGTTACATTATTATTAGTATTATGTATTCAAGTGGCGAATCTATAGTTATGTTATAAAGCTAAATTTAGGTTCTACTAGTCCAATAAATGTAAAATCTTTTTGCTTTATACGTTTTTGTGGGGTGCTCCTGTCTTATAATAATAATACATTTATTCTTCAGAATATTTTGTAAAAGTTGATACAAAATTGATAAGTTCATAAATATTCTGCTGCTTCCAGCGTACAATTATCAAGTCGAAAATATTTATTGGAGATATGCAATATTACAATAGAAAACACTATTAAATTATTAAAAATGTCCAATAGAAATACAATTAAATTAAAATACAAAAAACAAAACATAATAGGAATTATATTATCATAATTAATTAGTCAAATAATACAGTCAGACAATGAAAGTCGAGCCTAAATTTCTGTCAAGTTGCTCATTCAGAATTTATTTTATGAAGTACTTCTGTAAAAGAAATTCAAAAACTTAACGTTTGAATCTATATACATTTAGCGTTTAAGAGACATCGGGTAATTTATTGTAAATTTAATCGTTGCAGTATTATACAGAAAAATATTGCGTCAAGCTTTTATTTAGGCTCCTCTACATCACTACATATTATCACTACATACTATAAAACAAAGTCCCCCGCCGCGTCTGTCTGTCTGTCTCTTCGCGATAAACTGAAAAACTACTGAACGGATTTTGATGCTGTTGTCACTAATAGACAGAGTGATTCATGAGGAAGGTTTAGGTGTATAATTTGTTAAGATTTTCTGTAAATTGATTGAAATATGTTGATGATTGTTGAAGATGTCTCTGCTACCCGTGCGAAGCCGGGGCGGGTTGCTAGTAGTCACTTATTTTATTTTAATTTTTTCATTGTAAAACCATCTTGCACAAACACACACACAAACACAAACTTTATAGTTATTAAACTATAATATAGGAAGTACTCTAAAATAAATGGTAAAGTAGTTATATAAAGAAATTGCGTAAACGACTTGGGCACTTTTCTCTCCATTAATTTTGTCTATCACGCTTGATCTGTGAAGAAGAAAATTAGTTGTCAAGTAGAAATGTTGTTTATGGATGACTGTGTTAAATATTTGTGACAAGATGAAAAACAAGTTAATTATACTGAGTCACATTGTACGGACCATAATTTGTAAATTGTTTTGTTCAAAATAACATAAGGCACGATGTCACATAATTATCATTGTTGCAAAATCATTCACTCTAAATTGATTTTTGATAATTATCGAAACCACAATAAAATAAAAATTAATAAACAAATAAAAACATTTAAATTATTAAACAAATAAAAGTGGCCGATAACTTAGAGTAAGGTATTTTCAGTAGGTAATATTACCTGACGTGGCCTGTCATAGTTATCGAGTTTAGAGGCAAATTGTAGCGATAGAATAAGACTTTACAACATTTAATAAGAGTGTAGCGTTTGACTTTTTAGTAGTCAGTATTGTATTTTTTTCGTCAGTACATTTGTAGTTGTACTAGTAGCTATTTTTTAAACATTACATTAAAAAGATTCAGGTCTGCCGTTTAACACTATCACTGCCCGCAGTCTCGTAACTAACTACTCAATATGTAAGATCTACAATAATTAGTATCATTATCATTGTTAGTTTTAACCCGTCAAAAGATGCATAACACTAAAACATAAAGTACTTTTTAATCCAATATTCAGTTTTTAAACTGGCGGCGAACGGTTTAATGAGTCTCATGAGGACCCATCGAAAACAGAGCGAGTCTCCTCCATGATTACTACAGGCCCCCTGTAATAATAAAACATCAACAGGCCGCCTTTATCGCTTACGTTCTCGATAAGCATCCGTGACGAATTCGCACCACTCGTACCTACGATACTCTTATGCCCACGTAAACACATTATTAAAATGACTAATAGCACACCATCAGGGATTAAAAATCAGTCGTAAATTATAGTTGTTAAGGTAAATTTTACAACGTTGAAACTGACTTTTGAAATTGGATAATTCTCATTTTTTGGTAAAATACCCGAGATATGCATATCGACACTTTAATTACAATTATAATAATATCAGTGCACGTTATCTGTTTTGGATTTTAACAGGAATTTTGAGGTCATGAAATTTTTACACACTATGTGCCTTCGGGTATTTTGGTATTACCTAATCGGTAAATGGTTTTAGGAGTGTCTTACACACTACACTGTTGTGTTAAGCGTCGGTTAGGTACTAAGCATAATAGTCAATTATATTGTTCGATTATCTTCATCTTTTCATTCGCCTAAACTGTTAATCTCCTGCCTTATTAGGTAGATAGATTATTGGTGTTCTTATCATTGAAATATAAGTTAATTTTAATAACTGCTATAAGTAACGTTCGCGCTTAGTAGTACCTATACTGCATTTTAGGGGCGCTTCATTTTTTAGTACTTCTTGCATCCACAAAATGCTGATACCGTAAAATAACTATAGTCATGGGCGTACCCAGTTTGTTTTTGACCTAACCTGTGCCCCCCCCCCCTCGGTGCGCCTATGACTATAATGGCTTTAATGGTGACAAACATGTGTTTTTGTGTATGGTGGATATATGAAGTGGAATGTTTCATTTGTATTTTCATATCAGAAATCTAGTCAATTCTTAAAATTTAATGTATTTTATATACCTAATAAATAGCTAGCTTTTAATCACTTATTATTAAATATCCGAGTAGAAAAGAAAGTTGGTGCTTTAAAAGGCATAGGTTTACAGTATGAAACATGATGATGTATTACATAGGTGGTATGCGTTTTAGTAGAAATTACTTTAGTTTAGTAGAAAACAGATATATCTAAATACGGCTTTATGCTGTCTCTTTATTTGTAATAATAATAATTAATTTATTCCATAAAAACTCAAAATACAACCTTTACAATATAGTCACAGACGTTCTAGCTTGTTTAACAGGCGCCCAAGTCTGCCAGGGTACACAGAGATTTCCTTCTAAGGGTACACCTGAGGCCCTGGTAATATGGACTGTGATGGAACACCGTGTGGTTTTAGTCAGTTCGAGTTCGACATACCACCCTACCGCTTAGCCCAGGTGGGGTGACGACCCGTGGGGGTATCCACACGTAAAAAAAAAAAAAGGCTACTCAAATAGCCTGTATTAAGAACAATCCTTTACTGAGTTCCACAAGATTAAGAAAAGGTATTTAGGTATAAAAAATTGCAAATTATAATTAAAATTATAAATACTACGTTACATTATTTTTTTTTTTCACACACGGCATATAGTATTTACGATGAACTCTGGCACCCAGGATAAGATTTAACTTGTTAATTAAGGAACATAAAACATAAAATAATAGAAAAACAAAAACAAACTTGCTAACATTTCATTATACTACTGTAGCCTCGTGTGTGTGTATGTGTGTGTGTTTGTGTGTGTGTGTGTGTGTATGCGTGTATGTGCTTGTGTGTGTGTGTGTTTATGTGTCGGTGACTGTTATGTAAAATATATATTTATAAGTTTAAGTCTTAGGACCCATATCGTATTAAATCCTCTGTCTCTCTATAATCCAATGTCAACAACCACTTGGACACAGTGGCTTTACAATTATTACGACACATAGGCGCAATGGCACAGATTTTATTAATTTTGTTGTACAGATGACTAGAAAAGTAGGTGTAATTACGCTGTGCGAGATTTGATCTGCATTTTTGTTGCGCAGGACATACCTGAAATTGGTAGGTGTGTGTGAGGGTGTGTCAAAAGCCAACCTGGTAATGACAGAAACTAATCATGCTATAAAGGATTACCTTTTCAACTTGCTACATATGTAGTTTCCACAAGTACCTACCTACTTTAATATCCTGCATGAGAATACCTTTGAGTCGTGTGTTATCATTAAAAGTTTGAATGTTAGAGATTTTGGGCGTCCTGCAATTATTCGCATTCAGAATATTCCTGAAAATAAATTATTTCACAAGTTAATACAATTGACGCCTCAAAAGCAAGTTTTCTTAATCAACTTGTGTATGTTTTCGTTTAAATTGCTCTCTGCAGGCCGAGCAATCAGAGTACGAAATATTGCTACATCCACATATATTTAACGATTTTACCTCAAAAAGCGCATAATACCTTCGGACCTACATATAATAAAAACAATATTATCAGCATCTTAGCTACTGAACGTCCACGTCTCCTAAAAATAATATTCCCAGTAGATTGGTCTTCTATCATCACTTGCCCAGGTCATCCATCCGTCCGTCCGTTAGTGCGGGGAAGTTTTACGTTGCGTTTTTTAATCCGTGGCCTGTCGACATCAAAGTCATCAGTTTTTCCTTCATAAAAATGATACGTAATTTCTTGCTTGAAGAAGGTATAGGTTGTTAAATCATTGAACAACAGATTTTCACAAAATGTATTTATTCGTACGGTATATAGTCACTTATATAGCTGAGCAATCCCTTAATAGTGATGAGATCAATTAAATCACGTTATGATTTAATTTAATTTGATACGCGCTATTACACTTTTCTTCCTTTTGTATGTCTATGGTTCATACAGTTCTATATTCTATTCTATCTATTTATGGTACATTCTAAATAATATAACAATCAGAATCTTACTTTAACGATTGCAGACAACAAATCAAGTAAACAAAACCGCGAAAAAAACTTACTAAACCAAAAAGTTAAAAACCCAATGCCATTTTTAAAATAAATAAAAAAGATTTAAAATAAAGTTTACGAATGAAACTATCTATATTTAGATGTTTAGTAAATGGATAAATACATACAAAAAACATTGAGTGGTCAGCCGCGCCGGCACAGATGTCACAGCCGTGTTTTTGTCGGAGATCGTTCAACTCGCAACCATTCACGAATTTGGGAAACGGTATAACAATAAAAGAGAAATATAAAAAAGATACTTCGTGATCGACACTTCTATCAAAGTTTTTTGCTTTCTAAAAGTCAATACAAAACTTAATCGTGGGATTAACATCAAATTTATATAACGCGTTGAATTACAATATTCAATTAACAGCTAATGTATGTTTATCGTCTTAACTTTTAACTTGCACATGTTAATCCCTTAGTATGTTAAAAACAAAGCCCCCAAGCGGTGAGAGTTTATATCAATATATGTATAGATTATCGTATCGTTATAGCGTATAAAACAATAAGTTACAAGGGGTCATCAGCTCAAAAGCTCTTTATTTTGAAAAACTTCAGGTAGGTATGAAAAGCTCGGAGAATTTATTAAAATGTATGCTATCCTAGATATGAAAAAATATGATAATGTTAAAAAAGGAATAAAAAGAGGAAATGCGAACTTTAAATTTCGCATGACAAATGAAAATATAATTAAATAATTAATGCGTATCCTGGATATGTTTCTGATTTAGTCTCTTCTTAAAAGTGTGACCTCCTCCTCGGGTGTTGAAGGTACTTACTTAAACCACATGCTGTTTCACGCATGATCGTTAATTTTTTAAAGATATACCTATAAGATATAAAAAAATCGGGTCTCTTATACAGTCTCTAGGTGCCGACCGTTGTCCTGTGAAAATTTCAAATAAATTTGTTTTACTTTCAGAGAAAAAAGCACCTCCAGCTTTTCCCCGATTTCCCCATTCTGTGGAAAACATCTCCAATTGTTCTTATTGTAAAATTAGTCATTCTTAAGTGAAGCGCTTAACAACGAACAGATTTTAATTTTAAGAAATGCATACATTAAAAAATATTTTGTCATAATCTATTGAACTACGGTCTTCTGTACGGTAGAGGCACAGACCCTATCTCCATAAAAGAGATGTATATGTTAGGAGAAGATTTAATAAACGTGTACTCACACACACTACACCTAACAGGAACTGTCTTGTCAGATACGACTTCTGTTCTAACAACATTATCGATTAATATTTATTAAATATTTACGGTTGTATTCCGATATTTCGGCCATGCTCGACTAGTTTCGGGCCCGAAGCGGCGAAGGAGGCCTATCAAGGGTTGAAGAGCCCATCTCGAAATACACACGTGACTAAAACTTTACACCTTTAATAAATATGAAAACCGCTCCGGAAAGTTTTTAGTCTAATATAACATAATCGATTAAGTTAATATCGATTGTTGATGTCTATTAATAGAGTTATAGAGACCATACGACGAGAGATATGTAGATGTTCCTGACCTTTTTTTACGTATTTGGGTCACCGCAATATATTTTCTTCTTTCATTCTACTTTATCATATGCAGGTCATGTGAAATCTTCACTCCCTTACTATCTATTAGCCCTTTTTATATAGCCCTTTCTATTCTCTTTCTCTCGTTATAAAGAGGTATAATAGAGATCCAGGGAGAAGAGGAGAATTTAACTGAGAAGGTGGACAATTTGTTTTGATACACTATTGTGTTAGGTTATGTATTAAACTTTGTAATATAGTGATTTTTAGATTTTGATTAGATTACTGTACATACTTACTGTACAACTCATGTAATACGTAAGTCTAAGAATTCGTTTAATGATTTTGAATTCAATGGCAATTTAGCAATTGATACATCTAGCAGGCCCTTGAGAGGGAGACCATAATATATGGAGGAGTAGCCCTTATGGAGGAAAAGTATTTTTGAGATTGTTATTGTGTAAGACTGTAATAGTTCAATGGTGGCCATAAAAGCAATGAGTGGTGACCGGTCTATTATTTTGTTTCCTGTTTATATGCCAATAAACGTACAAAAATCCTGTATGTCATAGATGTTTTAAGTGAGATAAGTCCTATTAACCTCTCTTAACGTTATGATATATAAATTAATATTAGAGTCGTTAACTAAAGAGTCTCTAAAACAACGGTAGGTAATATTTTAAAGTTAACATCTACCTATTTATTTCCAGTAGGTACGAGGGGAATTAAACCAACCATGTTTGCGTGTTGACTACGCTAGTAGGTACAGTAATTTTTATTTAATTATTTGAAAATAAACAATTCTACTTTGTAGGTATGTCCGTTATATTATTAGTACCTAGAGTTAAATGTACAATTCAATACGTGTCCACACTCGTAGGTAACAAAAAATTGTGACGTAGTACCTAATGTTTACTTTTAAATATATTTAACTAAACTGATGGTACCGAGACACCGGGTGTTAAATAAATGATGATTACATATAGTATTGATCTGAATAAGTAGCCCGGTTGATAATCACTACATGTTATAAAACAAATCCCCCCGCCTCGTCTGTCTGTCTGTTCGCGATAAACTCAATAATTACTGTCCGGATTTTCATACGGTTTTCACCAATAGATGGAGTGATCCATGAGGAAGGTTTAAGCGTTATACGCTAAAGTTTTGTGGAAATTGGCTGAAATATGACGATGATTGTTGAAGATGTCAGACAAAATCAATATATGCTTTGCTACCCGTGCGAAGCTGGGGCGCGTTGCTAGTATAATCTAATATACATTAGTCTTGCACAAAACCAAACCTTTGTAATTTTCCCAATGAATTTGGGTTAATCCTTAGAAGCTTGGCAGCAAAAGCTTATATATTTATATTGAAGGAGAAGAATGAAGTATCTCTTAGCATGTATTATATTGTCAGTTACATTACAATGCTAAGGGTTTTAATAACACTCATTCATCGTTAAATCGCTGTATAATTCAAACCTCCTTTTCTGTATCGCCGTAATTTACATATGCTAAATAAAAAGCGGTGTCATCACAAAAGATATTTGGATGCAATATAAACATAATATCAATTTAAATTCCTTGTTAGTGGAGCGAAAGCCGACATCATACCTGAAGGTGCCGCGCTCCTATTGGTCGAGCGTTCAGCCAATAGCGAGAGCGCAGTGCATGGTGTTCGGGGCGCTACATCCGGCCGGAGCGGGCGGGCGGGCCGAGCGTCGCTCTCGTCGCGCCTCAGTTCCTCTACACACCTCGCACCGGACTGCCGTGTTCGTACCCGTATCCGTGTTGTTCAACTACTTACTTTAGTAATATAATTTGTCTTCCCGTCGGGGGAAGTGACAATGCCGCGACCCTCACGTGAATCTTATGGCGATCAGAAACCACCGTACTCCTATATATCCTTGACGGCGATGGCGATTTGGAGTTCACCAGAACGCATGCTGCCACTGTCGGAGATCTACCGGTTCATCACGGACCGCTTTCCGTACTACCGACGTAATACACAGCGCTGGCAGAACTCGCTGCGACACAACCTCTCGTTCAACGACTGCTTTGTGAAGGTACCACGTCGCCCTGACCGGCCTGGTAAGGGAGCTTACTGGACTCTACACCCGCAGGCTTTTGACATGTTTGAGAATGGTTCCCTGCTGAGGAGACGCAAGAGGTTCAAGCTGCAAAAGGGCGAGAAAGACAACTTAAACGCAGAATTGGCAGCGCTTGCAAGTTTTAACCGCGCATTCTTGGCACGTCAGGCCGGTGCACCACCGCCGCCGCCGGCCATGCCTTCTGCTAGTTTGTACACACCACCTCTTTGTCCTCAACTGAGTCCTGAGCCAGCAGAGATTCCTGAAGCGGCTGCAATTACGATGTTGCCGCAGAGGCCGAGGAGAGCGTTCACAATCGAAGCATTATTAGAGCCGGACTCACCGCGGTTGTCACCGTCGCCACCACAGCCGCAGGTGATGTCAATAGCCACTATGCCGCGGTTGGAGTTGTCAATGCCGAGTCCGTACGTGCTGGCGGCGCAGCGCTACCACGCGGAGCTGCTGCAGGCGGCGGCGCACGCGCTTCGCCCCTGTTACTTCCCGCCGCCGCCGCTGCCCGTCGCGTGACAGCACCGCTCACGCACCACCTGCTCCAATGTTTCGTGCAATGTTAGATTGTAAGTACTCACTAGTATTCAACAATTAGTGTTCCTGACAAGAATATTTAGTTTTGTAGTTTTTGTTTGTCAAAGTTCAAACATGAAGCGGCGTTGTCAATGCACTTCGCGTACTTCTCGAACAATAAACTGGTCTTTAAGGTCTTGAACTAAATGTCTTGGTAGAAAGAATAGTTTATACCTGCAATGCATTTAGTATTCTAGTGAATTATTTATTCTCTTAAAAGAGCAATATTGAGGCTATCAATTGGCCTACCGTTGAACAGATTGTTGCCGCAGATGATTCATCTCTACTGAGATTGTAACATTCCGTTTTAAGTGATCTCACTTATAAGATTTATGTAATTACTGATTAGATGATAATATAATAAATGTGAATTATAGTTATACAGAATATAATATTTAAGTAAAACGAGACAGAACTATGTATAGTCCAGTCAGTTGAGTTTGTAAAATTAGTTAAATCTGTCATCAGTGTTATAAGTTATAACTACAGGCTGTCGATGTCAATAATGAATACCGATTTCAATTCAAATAGGTTTAATTGAACTAGTTATTGTAAAATATGTTGTTGTATCTATACCTAGTAGTGTTAAATAAGATTGTTATTTATTGTAGTGGTGAGAACTGAGTATTTCGTTTCCTGTTTATTATGTAGAAGTATTTTCTGTAAATATTGTTTAGATTGTTATAACTATTGAGTAGGAATATTAAATGGAATTAATTTTATTTGCTTCGTTTAATTTTATTTTCAATTCAAATGTTAATATTTATCTACAGTAAAGCTTGTCTCACGCTAAAAGTAACATAAAAGACGGCACAATTCAAAATTTATGAATGCATTATATTCATCACCAAAATTTTAATCATATTACCTTTATCTATAGAAAAACTAACACTGATTCACTACTACTTCGTGGCCAGTGCTTTTATTTCAAAAGGTCTCATTTAAAAAAAAAATTAAATTCAAATTTTTACACTCATAAAGTATATTGTCACTGCTATAATTAAATAAATTTTATTAATATGAAGATACATCTTTAACTTCAGAAGTACTAAGCTTTCTAAAGCTTCAAATATTCTTCGTGTGAGGTAAATATAAAAAGTGTTAGAAAATTGGAAAAAAAATGTGATCGGAGGTGGTCTGTTTCACGGTGTAACGCGGCGCGTCGGCCTCCTGTTTTGTGCAGTAATAGGTCGTGATATTGGCCCGAGTGGGCCGAGGCAATCCGCCATGGTGGTGAGCTGCTGACTCATTGGCCCCCTTGTTACACACATAATGAGCATTATTGGCTTGTTGAACATTTTAACTTTTTCTCCCCCTTTAATTTAATGATTGCGCGTACAATAGACGGCTTTCTTATTTGTCGGTTCATTTCTTTTTGGGTTTTATACATGATTCTAGTTTATGTTAAAAAACGTTTGTGTTAACATCTCGTACAACTTAGTGTTTCTTTGATTCATAGTAGAGTCACAGGTAAGATAATAGTGTTATGTTGTTTTCTGTACCTGCTAAAATTATAAAGAGGAAAGATTTGTTTGTTTGTAGTCGATAAACTTAGTAACTAATCAAACGATTTTAAGTACCCATTTCGTAAGAAAGCTACTTACTTTATCCAGCAGTAAAAAGGGCTATATTTTGTTTCAGTAATAGGTTCCTACTTATAGGAAAATGCGGTTGAAGCCGTAAGCACAACTGGTTTATAATATAATACAATGTGCTATATTCTTACATTTAACTAAAATAATGAGCCTCGTATTTTTTTTTGTGGTATATGCAGCAATCGAACAGACGGGTCACCTGATGGTAAATGAGTACCGCCGCCCATGGGCACTCGCAACTCAAGTGTCACAAGTGCGTTGTCGGCGTCCTTTAGGTGGGAGTAGGGGAGTCGGGGGAGTGAAGGGTTAGGGCCTCCGGTAACTTCACTCACTCGGCGAAAAGAAATGAAATCATTGCTTCACTGCCGGTTTTCTGTGAGGCCGTGGTATCACTCCGGTCGAGCCGGCCCATACCTCCCGAAGCATGGCTCTCCCACGAGGTTCGTTACGCTTGTTCAACTCATAAATCGAACAAAATCGTTTTTGGACTAACTATATTTTATTATTGTATTCCGTCTCACACTCCTAGAAGTATGACTACTAATACAAAATTAAATAATGATTGCTTTATCCTTAAACTTCATTTTTATATTATGTATATTGTATCTGGTATTTAAAACGACATTTTTGGAGAAAACAATATAATAATGAATCGAAAAGGAATACAAGATGGTTTGAGAAACCTACCTACCTACCTAACATAATTAGGAGATAAACCAGGATTTTTACGATGCCCAAAACACACAGGACGACTGAGTTCTTAACATTGTTATGAAAATGGCCATTGGGTTACATTGTACATGGCATAATGAGGAACCATGATTAATAAGGTATAGTAAATATTATGGTTTCATAATGTTTTTCAGATCTCTTGTTCAGTAAAAATGGTATTTAAATATTATGATTTGGATATGACAATCAACATTTTCATTCATTTACTTGTACATATATTATTATTATTATTTTTATTACTGCAGGCTAACACTACGCTCACAATAAACTGCGGTTGAAGTTCTTATAGTTTTAATTATTTATTTACAAAACACTAGCTGTACCCGCGATTTGTTACGCGTAGACCAACGAACAACATTATATTTTATACGTCGTAAAATAAGAAATTTTTTTATTTTTTGGATTTGGTTGGTTCGAAAAAATCACGGAATATCGCAAGGGGGAGGGGGGTGTAGTGAGATATCACGTGAATTTATTTTTTTGTAGTCGCGCGTTTTACAAAAAAAAATTCCAAATGATTATCTTTAAATACAAATATAATCATATCTGTATTTAAAGATAATCATTTGGAAATTTTAAATATATTTTGAACTTACAAAAATACACGTGATTTTGGCTAGGGGGGGGGGGTTAGTCTAAAACCTCACCACGTATCACCAGGAGGGAGGGGGGGGGGGGGTTAAAAGTTACTAAAAGAACATCACATGATTAATGGATGACCCCTAATATATATGGGAGTGTACTTAATACCGTATATGTATGTATATAGGTACGTACTTATGTGTGTGGTGTTGATTAATTTGAATAAAATATACAGGGCAATCGATTGAAAGTATATATTATTACATAGTGACATTTCGTAAGTAGGTACCTATACGATTATAATGGATTGAATAGTAATAAAAATGAGGCCGTAAAATAAATATTGTAGGTGAATGTAATATTTATGTAAGTTGTACCTATCTAATTAATGGGGAAATTTTCGAAGAATATTTTTTACTTTTTTTTTCTTGGTACCCTTAATAGATATCTACATATTTATATTCTACTCTACTAAGGTTATATATTATTATGCGTATCACAGTTATTAAGTTAGTACAAATTAAATTGAATTTTTAGTAAGATTAGTCGACTTTTAGTAACAAAAAAAATGTTTCCTACATAAACACACAGTGGACAAGTCAATGTGAACTTCTACCTCACGGTGTCAACGACGGAGGGCGTGCACCACTGAGCCAGTCACCCTGTGGCCACGGCCAGTACAACTTGGTCGAAATGTCCGGCATTTCAGAGGTATGTCATACCTATTTCGTGATCGCGTTAATTCCCTTATAAATGCATAATTAAGTAAGTCAATGTGTATTCCATACTTCCATCAGGTGAGTTGGAAGACAAAGAATTATTAATGAAATCACAGAATTCATAAATATTGCTGATAATGTTATTAAATCTCTGTAATATATAACAAAGAAAAGCTGAATGTTAAACTGTCTGTACTTCATTTCAAAAGGGAAGCCCATGAAAAAAGTCAAACAGGTAATTCAGGTGGAATAGGTTTGGCAAATATTTTTAGGTACCGGTTATCGCTTACCATCATGCAGGCATTGTTTGATAAATAAACTTATTTATCAAACAATTGCAGTCACAAATATTACACAACTGTGTATTTAACACACGTATTATAGATAAATTACACTGAGACACAGAACAAATGATCATGTTCATCACACATTTATTTGCCCTGGGTGGGAATCGAACAAATGCCATCTGGCTCAGCAATCAGGATCACTGCTAACCACTAGACCAACAGACGAGTCAGTCACATTTTTCTTTAAATTTCAATGACAGTAATTCATCTAGTAATCAGTCCTTTAATAATTGAGTCATTTCCGAAAATACCGTTATTTTCCGGGAGAAAGGCATGTCCATGTTAGAATATCATCATGCAAGGACATTGCAATATTGTTATAAAATCATTTATGTACATTATCCATAAAATCATTCTACTTATTCCGACTATTACTTATTATACATCGGAGAAACAAAATAAGTGGTAAGAAATATACATACAATATGATGACAAAGAGCTCTTTTGAAAGATGTTTTTTTTAGGATTCGCGGGTTTGTGTCTCATGAACCGTGATAGATAGACGCATTTAATTTTATGAAGGTATTTAAAAAGTATATAGTGTTAAATTTTGTACGATGTAAATAGGACCCTTCGTGAACGTTATGTACATCTGTAATTTCTATATCAATATTATATATTTATCTATATCAGTACTTCACACCAAAACAAGCCATGATTTCATGTATTTATACAATACAGTAAAATAAATTGGTGTACAATAAAGTTTATTTCTATTCTATAAGCTCGACTCGCATTTGGCCGGTTTTTTCACACACACACACACACACACACACACACACACTTACACACACGCGCGCGCGCGCGCACGCACACACACACACACTCACACACACACTCGCACACACACGCACGCACACACACACGCACTTTATTGCGAAGGTTTTAGTTTTTATTAGTGATATGTTTTTATAGTGGTTCACTAAAATCTATGTCAAAGGTAGACAAGTGATATAAAAATAGTTGCAGATATGTATAAATGTAAAATTGCGTCTTTGCAAGGTTGTTGGTACTTATAGCTCAGGTATACCCTATTTTAAGTACCAGCCAAACATGTTTTGTTTTGTATGATATACATACTTATATAATTGTTCAACATAATCTGAAAATGTATTGTGAAAGAATAAACAATAAATAAATTATATTTCTACGATGCATTGTTATGTTCAGTGCTCCACATTTATTTTGTGTGTTGCGAATTGTAAAGCTGCAAATATATAATTTAATATTTTTTACATAACTGATGTAAACATTGTGTTGCTATAATGTAATGATTATCTATTATAAGTAGAATAATTATGATCCATCTTACATTACCGTAAATGATGTACTTTATGACGACAGATAAACATTTTCATACTTCACATTAAATAACTATTATGACAATAATAATAAACCTTGGCATTCACATAAAATACTTATACAGGTACGGTTTAAACAGTGTTATGATGTACTTGATTATCTTTTTATTAATGTGCGACGTGTGTACAATAAGCCATGTTAACAGTGGTTCTTTTTTCAACAATCAACAAAAACATCAAGACTTGATGACTTTTTTGAACATTTTTGGCACTAATAAGGTGAAACTCAGTAGAAACAGCAATTTATATTTGCTTTAACAACGCAGCTGTCTGATGTCACTGCAAGCTGAATTGTTAACGTTTTGCGACGACGTTCAGAGCCATCTGTCGGAAGTTTTAAGGAATCACAAAACGCTATTTGCTTCGTGATGTCGCTCCCCCTGTCACGTATGCATCTCTATACGATCTAAAAGGTGCAATGTGGATGTTGTTCCAAGCAATTAACCTTTCAATGTTTGGGACACCCAATCGCCTATGTTTTTGTCTCTGACCGCTCCGTTTGGTCGTGACGTTATGTATATATGTTATGATTTATACTTATATACAAAAATTTGCACTTTAAGTTAAGTTTAATAACGGATCACTGAATCGAAAATATAATGTTCATAGCCACTCAATGTTTTTGAAAGACCTATCCAACCATACTCCACACTATAGGACAGACGAGAAAAAAAAATTGATCGACACTTTACGTACACGTAAATCGTAACCGTAAAATCGTAATCGGGGGTATCTTAACGTAAGGGGAGGTACTTTTCGTAGTTTTTTTTTAAATTTTATTTTATCATTTTGTCAGCGTGATTATTATAATTTATACCTATGCAAAATTACAGATTTCTAGTATTAACAGCATCTAAGCTAAGCCGCGGACGGACGGACAGACCGATCGACATGGCCAAACTATAAAGGTTCTTTGTTACTAAAAATTGGGACATCACTTTGTGCAACTCCGTATCTGTATTATTGTTCATGCTTTCAATCGTGTTGTTATACGTTAACTTTATTCAATTATTCATTAAAAATAATGAAATTAGAAAACTTCCAGCACAACAGCGAAGCTCTATACCTACTACAAAAGAAGGCTGAATATTCTAAACAGTTGCTCATGAGCACTTCATGTCTTTAATAAAAGGTCCTTTGCAAATTAAATTATTTACGGCCATTATGTACGTTAAACATGACATTGTTTAATTTTTACTCCGAACACTATCAAAACTTTTGAAAGACAGAAGAAGCAATGCGTTTCAAACAAAAAAAAATAGGCAGTCATGAGACTACCGACAGAAGTGACAACTTAAACGAAACGACGAACTTAAAACGTCACATTACCAGGTTGGTGACATTAATTAATAAGGAGCTGACAGAACTCAATGTTCAGATTAGCGCCCTCTAGTGGAGCTATATATGTATTATTAGCGTGACGGTCAAGAGTTTAGTGCTTTTTCCCCATAGCAAAAGTGCACAAACGTGTCTGAAGAAGTTTCACTTCAAAAAATGATATACTATGAATTTTCCTTATCAGGTTACCTGCTTTTCCCAATATTAATAAATACATCGATATGTGTTCAAGGAATATTTTATTCCTCCTATCTCAATAGATTGGAACAAGACATGCCTTTACTCGACCAGATACTTCTAATTGAAAGTTTTGTTGCTAACTGTACTGTACTCACTCAATAGAATGTTAAGTATTTTTAGTGCAAATATTATGATAAAAAAAACAATGTTGCTATCGAAAAAATGCTAATGAGTTATTGATGAATATTTTAAAGATTTTTGGTTTGTTGCTGTAGGTACCTAATATTTAAAATTGTTTGACTGTATGTAATTATCGGCGAATACTTTGCAAACATATTACAATGTAATAAATAGTACATTAATAATAATGTATTTTTAATGACGTTTATGTTGGTAAGTAATTATTTGCCGTCAGTTTTTACTTTTAAAAGTAATTGTCATTATTTGACATTAAATTTACAACGTGCTTCAGAAATAATTGTAAATATAAAGATTAAGAAACTGTCTTCATTTAATTATATTAGAATTTAATGACTATGACTGCCTCAATGTTTCTCTGTCACAATTTTAGGATTTATTTGCGTGCGCTATAGTAACTTCTAAACTTTCGCGTTCCATGATATTTAATTATGCTAATCTTAATAGGTAGCCTGCCTTTGAATTGCCTGACGTTCGGCCAAGTTGCACTGGTCGTGGTTACAGGCTGACTGGTCCAGTGGTGCACGCGCTTCGACGTTTAATTCGAATATTTAGCAAAACAAACAAACATAAAAATCCGTTAGTATATTAAATTTATGCTTCTATTAATATTTCATTGAATGTCATTTTTCTCACTGTGAAAATTAACATTAAACCTTGTAACGTTAAAGGGATACCGAGTATGGTTGAGACTTAGCTTGCCAATATACTTCAGAGTAACGATATTCCTATTCTTTTCGCTCTCGCAGCCAGGAATAAAAGCTTCACGTGCTCTCTTCGCGGCTTCGGTACAGCGGCGTGTAGCCTCATGTAATTGTTACCTGTTTATGAAGCGCCCTGAACAATTTGCAGCTATAACTTGATCTGCGGCACCGATAATAATGTGTCACCAGATGGAATATAAAAGATATTAATTTGAATTATGATGTAGCTACATTTGTTTAGGAATGTTTTATATTGGCAATTTCAATTATGGATGGTCCGACCGCCTAACTTTTCCTAAGAGACGAACAGGCAACGCGTGAAACTTCTGTTGTTAAAAATGTTTATAAACGCTTATGAACCGATCGCTTACCATCATAAAGAAAAAAACTATTTAAAATACCCCTGCATTACATGTTCAAACAATACTTTCCTTGTTATTTATCCGTCAAGTTTTTATCAAACAAATCCAAATCACATAACAAACAATAAATATTTGTAGAGGCAGCTGTTGGGTCGGATTATTACCCGAACCTAAAATAATAATCGTCCTCTCTTAGCACTTCTGTTGATGTTTTTGCCCCGAACACCTTTCCAGGCATCGCTGTAGCCTATAATTTCGAAATTAATATCTAACACATTGTGCCTATCTGTTCGTCCCTCGATTCGCCGTTTTTATAGCTTTTCCGACACTATAACTGCTAATTATTTTTGCCGCGGCATCGCCCCGAGGTATTCCAAATTTATTGCAATATGAAATTTGAACTCTGGTTCTTTACGTTCAAGGATCAAATTCTTTGTTCATGAATGTATTAATCTGTAATCTGGATAAAGTGTTGATTAGTTAAGGAATTTTGGAGGGTATCTATAACGACATCCGCTTGGCGATATCTTGTAGGATTGATAGGCCTGTAGGAAAATGAATCTTTATATGTGGTGAAGCTCAAAAGCAAGAGTGGTTTGAATTGAAGCCAACTAAGTTTGGAAGTACCTTTAGTCTACAGAAAACTATATTTCAATCATCAATTGTTTCAAGGGAGATGTCGATAGGTTGGCATCCCGCAAGTGAAACTATAGGTTTTGCGCTTCACTGGATTTGTGATGTTCAAAAAAAAGGGTTCTCATATTTTGTATGGATTCCGAAAAACTTTTTCTTTTTATTTGATAAAAGATAACGCTCATACTAGGGTAAGGAATTTACATTGTGTTGTAGAGACTCTCTTATCTGTCAAGTAGTGTGCAGAGCAATTAATTCTACACACTGACCGAGACATTCCGTTTTCTGTTTGATGATTGATTTAAATTCATTATTTCCATTTTACATCAAAATAGTGCATTCTGTGAAAATTCTGTACTAAAGGACGTTTTGAGATACATATCAGATAAACATCGTAGCCTTTTAAAAAAACACGGTTTTCTATTTTGCTCAATGATTAAGAAACACTTAGGATCGTCAAAATACTAACAGGTCTCATTTTTCAAGGTTTAATTATATTTTTTATTTTTCTTAAAATAGCTAGCTGTGAATCATACAAATACCTTTATGTATATATATGGTGTGCGGATCGAACCCTGTCCAAAAACATTCGACGCACGAGGTTTATCTTGTCTTTGAGTCACTATCTTATTTCTTGTTTTTTCTTTCAATACACTAAAATTATTTACACTAAAATAAAAAATAATAACAGATAATACAATAAAGGCTAAAGGGGCTCTCATTTATTTGTGAGAGTGTGGTATCTCAGGTAGAAAAACTTAAGTTACAGATCGCCATCGATCGCCAGACAGACATACAAACATCCAGACCAATGCAAATAGACACACACATACAAATATTTGAACTGAGCAGGAATTGAACCCGCGACCCCTACCGTTGCTCTCAATAATAATAACTAATAACTTGACACATCTCACACGGATCTTAAACTAGGCAAAGCCTGTATGTACTATGGTAACCAGACTGCTGATATATATTTCTAAATAAAAACATATTATAGATAAATTACACCCAGACACATAACAAATGATCATGTTCATCATATAATCATTTGTCCTAGGTGGGAATTGAACCGACGACCTCTGGCTCAGCAGTCAGGATCACTAACCACTAAACCAACAGGCAAATTAATTTTCTTTCTTTCTTTCTTGGTGAGATCCCTCAGTAAGGCATAGTAGACATAAACTAGTAAATTATACAGTGGTAGTGAATTTAGCTAGGATTTCCGGCGTCTGTATACATTGCAAAATAGCTTTAGAGTATTTTATCAGTTATATACTTCTACTGATGTTATCTCACTCTTATAACACTCAATTAAAATACTTACCAATGTGACAATAAGCTTTCGATCGCCCAATAGAGCGAGGACAAAATAAGAACAATGTTTTCACGGCGATCAAGGCATTGTCACCGAAAGTCTGTGTCGGCGTGTTGGTGTGTCGGTGTCAGCTGTCGGTGAATGGGCGAGGTGTCGGCGA
This sequence comes from Euplagia quadripunctaria, assembly GCA_963859945.1. NCBI lineage: Eukaryota > Metazoa > Arthropoda > Insecta > Lepidoptera > Erebidae > Euplagia > Euplagia quadripunctaria. The sequence continues at coordinate 19,886,411 of OY982561.1, forward strand.
AGTGTCGGCGTCATGGTGCGAGGCGACTTCCCGCGGTGTGGTTCCGGCGATTGTATCGAAGGACACGCCCCTAGTCCCATACAGTCTAAAACTTGATTTGTATTAATCTAACATCTATTATAATTTTCTCCTTGTTTAAATTGTATATGTGTTGTTTCTTTGAACTTGTCGATCATAAACGATAACAGATAAACTGTACTTATTAGACATTACGTATTTTAAAGTTTCCTAAAAGCCTATTAATATTATTTATTTGAAAAATTGTCGACTATCTCACTATTATTGAAGTTTACCTAAAAATCAATGAAATTAAATTTTGCATGCCAACAAGGTAGACCAAAGAGGACAGGTTAAACTTATAAATGTAACATCATTGTACATCTTTGATTAGCAAATAAATTGTTATTATTATTATTATTCTCTCTCTTAGCAATTTGACGTCCACTGCTGAACATGGCCTAAGTTCAGCAGTGGTGGTCGTCCCATTCATATCGTCGTCTTCCAATGATTTTCTCAATAAGCAGTGTTCTCATATCGTATCGTATCTAAAGAACATGGTAATGGTGATGACATTATCTCGTAAATTTTCTAATCATTCATTGTTGAAACAATTTTAAGCAGTAGTATTGATGAAATCGATTGAGCCTTGTTCATTCAACCGTCATTCTTGGAGAAGCAGTATTTACCTCGCTTCCGTCACCACGAACACGCTCATTACTGATTCGCCAACCTCAACGCTAATTAAAACAATATTTTATTACCTAATTATCGAACTATTATAACTTAACTTAACTTCCTGTAAAAATCAATTCAATATTCAAATACATCCTGTGTTAATACTTACCGAATAATATCCATTGTTCTGAAAAATAGACATTCATACAAAGCTCGGTGGACCTATCGCATTATTGTTCATTTATAGATCACAAACAAAAGGTAGGTAAGCCGATTGGAATCGTGTTTTATGGAGAATGAAATATTGCTAATCGGCACTAGCAGTTGCAGTTTTAATCTATTTCTTGTTTTAGATACTATTCTCTGCACTTAGTGAATAACAGTTGAACTTGTACGGCTTAAAGTCGTACATGACTTTTGTAAATCGTTAAAACATTTTTTCTATGAGAAGTTGTTTTTGCTGTACATAATTAGAATACTGAGTTACAAAATGTCTAACTGTCAATCTAACTGGTCTCTCTTTCTAACCATTAACTTCTAATTGTTTGCTAAAAACACATTTTGCACAAATCCTTGTGTCTGCTCCATTATATATCTTATTATCTTATACAGCGTATCTATTAAGGCAAGGGAGAAGAATAAGAGCTCTATAACGTTTCTGATAAAGTTTAAATTGTGTTGGAGCATGTGTGACGAGAATGTGATATATTGTGGCCCTGTTGTCATTAGGTCATGTAAGGTAGGGTAGAAGATGGCTTGCCGGCGGCCGCTGATGGTGTGAAATGAGTGGTCGCCGGTGCCTTTGAACTTGCCGCCCGATACCGTTTTGTACGAGGCAGTTTTTGTGGCGCGCGTTTAGGATGCGGCCTCTTTTTTGTACTATGTTTGTAATGCCGAGTGTGTGGGACTTGACACGTAGGTTACTATTGTTAGTTCATTTCTGTTTGTTATTGTTGCATTCCTCCCTTGTAATGAGCCATTTTGTGAGGAACAGATGCGACAGACGAACTAATTTTATTTGATTTGACCGTACTTTTAAAAACCTTTCGTGTGATTTTGTTTTCGTGTCAATATCCTATTTTGTTGACACTTTAGACAATACGTGTACACGAAGGTGAAAAGCATGAAAGCCGGTTTCTCTTGAGATATTTTTGGTCCGATTTGAATAGATATCGTTGTTGGTAATTGTTTCGTGTTGAAACGTTCTCAGAACTATAATTGTTGCATGCAAGGAAGCTAGTATCGATATCCATTAGACAAATGGTCACTCACTTAATGTTAGGCACTTGAAACGATTTATTTAATGTTTGCACGCGAACTTATAAATATGGCATCAATTAGTCGAAAGGAACGTGCATAAATTGAAGTGGTAATCATAACTTAATTGCGTTTAATTGTGTAAGTTATTTTGAGTTTCTACAAAAGTGATAAAGTGTAGATTTTATTAGTTTTATTGCAATTAATTAACGGATCTATCAACGTTTAATAAATATGTTAACTACCGTTTCTGCTTTTTTATAATTAGTGAATTCAGAAAGGTTGATTGCTTTTTATTTTATTAACTACTGGTTTAATAAAAGTAACTATTAGTCCATCACTATTAATACTTTTGGTATCACCATTTAAATATTTTTGTCGATCGACATACTATACAAGATGTGTACGTATCTACTGGCTTGTATGAGTGTCTCAATACAAAATAGAGTTAAGTGCTCCATCACACTTGCACAATTTATGTGTAATGTAATAAATCTTAATAACAATAACATCTTTGTTCAAGCCATTTGTATATTACGTACTTATGGTATGGTTTATGAACAGAAGTGACAAAAGCCGCAATTCATTTAAATAATAACATTAGATATATGAGGCAAAGTCGTAACATTACTTTATATTTATTAAAGACTCTACGGTTTTACTCACGTTTGTATTTCGGGGACGCCTGACACCGTCGCGGCAGGACGCTTCACTCCTTGAAAAAGGGCCCCCGTCGGGTCCGAAACTAGTCGGGCATCTCCGAAATACAAACGTGAGTAAAACCGTGTAGTCTATAATAAACGTGAATACCACTCACGAAAGTTTTTATTGTAACATTACTTTATTTACTTATACTCTAAATAAGGCTCGAACGAATTTAGGAAGAAAACTTGATCGTTCAAGTAACAAGCGTCATTATTCACAAGGTGGTAATATCTCAGCAAGTGTAGCCACACTCTTATAATGATGTTTTGTCAGCATTTTCACTAAGTTTGTAGGTGGTGTGGCCCTATTTTTACATAAACTAAATAACTTTATATTTATCTAGCGGCGCCCTGCGGTTTGACCCGCGCAAGTCCTGATCCCGTGAGAATATCGGGATAAAAAGTATGAGCCGGCTCAACCGGAGTGATACCATGGCCTAACAGAAAACCGGCAGTGAAGCGATTCTTGCATTGCTTTTTGACGAGTGAGTGAGATTACCGGAGGCCCTAACCGTTCCCTCTCCCTTTCTCCCCTCCTTGCCCCCTATTCCCACCTTCCCTACTCCCACCTTAAAGGCCGGTAACGCACTTGTGAATCTTGTGTTGCAGGTGCTCATGGGCGGAGGTAGCCATTTACCATCAGGTGACCAGTCTGCTCGTACCCTATACCAAAAAAAAAGAGGAGACATTAATACAGAAATTTAGTATAGCATCAAAAGATTTTGTCGCTTGTATCATACCTAAATATTGGTTGCTATTCGAATCAAAAATCACAAGGGCGATCAAGGAGAAAGGATTTTTCTAAATACCTACTTATGTGTTGGAAATATATCCTTATACTCGTCGACAAGTGCGAGATGACATTTTGATTATACGTGTGAGGAACAGATGATGATTTCTTTAAAGTAGAATATAATTCGCCGGTAACCCCCACTTGTCCCTTTATAAAGGAACTTCTTCTAAAGGTCTTGGACTTGTCCTTTTTTGACAGGGTTAAATCGAAAAAATAACTATTGTACAGGATGTTGTAACTACTTGGAATATGTCAGACTTTTTTCAGCCGTTATGCAAAAGCGACCTATATTGCATAATAGATTTGAAATCATCTGACTATCAATAACTAAACACTATTGTTGTTAGTCTTTAATGTTAAACGTATTTATGTTGCATCAAAAATGCCATTAACGTCGTCACAGAAGTGATGAACAAAGCGAGCGAATTCAATGTTACTTTTTTTTGGATTGCATTCATTTTTTGTGGTCATCACAGAAGTAAAGAACGAAGCGAGAGAATAATTTTTTTTTTTGGTTTCCTTCATGTCTCAGAAGTGATCAACGGAGCCAACGAATTAAACCTGATAGTTTTTATTTATTTATTAAAAACAAAAAAAAAAACAGGTTTAAATTATTATATGGATACTACATTTATAAAGTTTTTAATTTTTCTTTAATGATAAATACTGTAAGGCATTAGTATTTTTTTTTGTGTTATATAATAACAGTATTTGCTCATAGCTCATGTATACTCTATAGAAATCTACCACAAAAAATGGGGTAAAAAAACTATAGCGCATGGATTGCACTGTTATTTTTTTATTTTCCTCACTTAAGATAAACTATATACTTCGGTGGGTGCTATACCTACCTAACAACCATATACCTAACTACTAAACATTAGCAGTGTTCTTAAGTACCAGCGTGCTCTTATTCACATAATATGGTAACGGTGAAATTCTAAGAAATGTGTATGTAGGAATCGAACTAGGAAAACCGTGTTTGTTGGTTCCTTAAAACTGGTAAACATTTCTTAAATTTTATTTTTTAATTTTTTTATTTATTATCACAACTAATAACAGTAGTTACAAAGGTATTAATTATTACATTATTCATACACAGTAGTTATATATGGGTCTCAAATAAAGATTGTGAACCCTGTCTCTTAAACTAGGCAAAGCCTGTATCTTAAGAGGCAGTATTCGACCAAGATTTTATTTACTTTATTATACTTTATTTTTTATTATTTTATTTACTTTATAGAAATTATTCATATATAAATAATATTATAAATCAGGTAACATACTTTCAATAGTTTTGTTTCGACATAGCCCTCGCTTTTGGAAACATCAATCACAATAATAAATCGATGTATTAATTAAGAAACAATGTTTCGGATACACAGTTTTTGAAACATCACGTAGATGTTTAATAGGACCAATGTTTCGGAAACTGTGTGTCCACGTCATCAGTTGTTTACAACGTTGTTTGATTTGAAACGTCTTCCCACGCATAATTTTTCTTGATTTTATTTTTATAATTTGTGGACGAGCAATCCCATAATATGAGCTTTGTTTCAATATTTAAATTAATTTTAAAAATTTCCTCATCCCATACTATCTCCATGTTTCATAAACAACACGCGTCTACGCTCGTATGCATCTGCTGCGTAACTGATTTGAGAACAGAAACACATTTATTTGATTCAGAAACACGTAGATTTTGTTTCTGAAACAGTGTTTATAAACAATTGTTTTTCAATGAATACATAGCTTAAGAAGCTAAAATATATAGTATGTATACGGATAAATGAATATTATATGACATTCCAACCCTCAAGAAAACAGCGTTTCACTCCCACTTCAAAGGCCGGCAACGCACTTGTGACTGTTGAGTTGCAGGTGTCCACGGGCGGCGGTAGTCACGGGTCACCTGATGGTAAGTACCATCAGGTGACCCGTCTGCTCGTTTGGTCATTTTAGTTATTTAGGTGTGTTACTTGTGTGATAAGGGATTATGCACGGCTTGCTTGCAATTAGGCGGGTTTTGGCAATCTTCTGTCTCACTGCAGGAATATTCGAGAAGAGATGAAACTCAGCCTCGATATGAAAAACCAGGAAAGCCGAAACTTAAGGATTGCTGACTTTTTTAAGTTTATTTGAATAAGTCTAAGAATAACTGCTGGAATAAGCCATTATATTGCTAATTTACATCTAATTATTTCTTTAAGGACGTATCATCTTCATGTAATTTGTATGGTATGTTCGGTATTCCAATTTGTACGCTGTCCCCTGTGTACCGCAGTGCAGACGCGATGACGATACTTTCAATCAATGAATACCGTTAATTAAACACAAGTAGTTACAGAAAATCCTAAATCCCGTATACTACTCGTACGTACGGCTCTCGTACTGTAACTTGTTTGCTACCTGTTACTGCAAAAATTGTTATATGTATAATGTTATAGACCGAGTAATTGAACAGGTCACTGTTTATAATGCCCGGGCAATATGAATAATGATAAATCAAAATTAAAACTTATTATTTATCACATTGTCTTCATTATATACTGTCATTATGAACTGAACTGAACTGTCCAAAGTTATGCAGCTATTGCTATATAACATTGAATGGATAAAGGGTCATAGTGGCTCTAGAGGCAACAATGCAGCGGACGAATTGACTAGAAGGTCATCGAAGATGTGCGTCATAGACCCGGAACCCATAGTGTGGGCAGTCGAGGGCGGCACTCCTCGCCATCAACAACCGGTTGTCGAGGATGCTACTCCGGCTGAACAAAGCTGCTAGCAGCAACTGGAGTTATCACCCGGCATGGCTCGTTTTCACACTTTTCTGCTACAGGTCCTACGGATAGCTGCACTGTGCAGAGTTTGCATGGAAGCAGAACAAACAGCAACCCATGTACTGTTATACTGTCAGGGGGTTGCAGAATACCAGGCTAAGTACCTTGGCTCACCAGGGTCACTCTCCGAGATCGTCGGTAACGTAAAGGGGTTACCGGGATTCAAATAGCTCAAATAGCTTTTATTCCCACCAAAACCAAACCATCATCAGATCAGTTCCAAGATGCCAAATTATAATATGGTTATCCAAACCACGAATAGATACAAAGTTTGATTTAGGTACGATAATTAGACGCATTGACCGATAAAAGTTTGTGACATAGTTGACGTAACATATTACACTTGATATATGACATGACACGGAATTAAGAAAGAGTTAACTTCTGTTGGGTTTATTATTACCCAACAGAGATGTAGTTGTATAGTGTGTTGGGGTTTCGCTGTGTTGTGGTAAATGAGTAGACAACCAACTCGTTTGTTAGATTTATTATTACTCAATTATAAGTACAAAGTTATAATATTCAGGACGTGCTACTGTAACAATAATGCCGATATGCATTAAATAAGTAGGACGCATTTTATTACATATTACATAGGTCAATGTACAGCGTAGCCCGTACAACTTCTGTCTATAAAAAATACTCCGGAAATGATGTCCATTTCTTAAAATTGATGTGCCAATTGCGAAAAGTACTTAAGTATCCAATAGATGATTAAAATTGCTTTAAGTTCCTTTTTGTTAAGAAAAAGTCTGGTAAAGCCTAAAAAACGAAAACTTTTTCAAATGAACATTTTATATGATTTGTTAAATAATATTTCCAGTTTCTTTACTTCAACTTAAATAATAATTCACTTTTACTTAAATAATATTTATGTTAACATTACAATAATTTAACGATTTTTTTATTCTCATACCAATAGGTATCGGACATTATTTATAAAGCCCATTCAAGTTATGTTTTCTAATAGTTTTCATCAAATTGCCCATTCATATTGGGAATTTCTCAAACTGTCTAGACTTTATATATAATGCCTTATTAGTTACTTGGTCCATAACATATACCTATTAACTGCTTGTCACTGGTACTCTATCAAACTTCGATGGATTAATATGTCACTTTTTAAAATAAATGAGTAAATAATAATAAATAAACGAGGAAGAAAAATAAACAACAACAAAGTTGAACGCCACCTGTATACCAATTGGAGTGTCTACAAATATTGACAAACGGAGTAGAAAACAGGTTGGTTGACAAACGCGGCTTACACCCTGTGTTTATTTGCGCATTACGTTAAGAGGCTCCTGCGCATCTCCCCGTGCTTGCCACCTTCCCCTCACCGTGCCGCATCTACAAATTAGTTTCTAAGTAATCATTCATGATTGCTGAGAGTAACCGCAAAAACACCGTACTGCAATTTGTATTAAATCTCGCTTGTATAATAATTAACGTCGGGTTTTAAGAAATTCAGATTTTCATCATTATCTGTGACTTTGTTCTGACCCTTTTTTTGTGTCATTTATTAGTAATGGAAGTTGATAGTGCTCTATAACTCAATCCCAACAACATTAACAACACAACTTATAAAATATATAAAGTCACCCAGTAAAAAAGACTAAAAAAGATTGTAGAACCCCAGTTGGAATCATTTATATTTAATTTAAAAAAAATATATAAAAAAAAAATTAAGATGAAATGCAAATTTCCCTAAAATAGAATGCTTTCAGAAATTTGTAAATTTTTAAATCATACAATGAAATACTAATAATAAAAACTGTGTTGAATTAGGTATAAACTTAATATGGAATTATAAATTGCACCTATATCCGAAAAAACAACAAAGTAAATCAGCTAACGACTTTAATTACTTGTTAAAAGTCGTTATTAACAACAAATACAATCATTAATCACAATCAACCACAACAATCTGAAAAAATCATAATGTTGTGTAAATATGATGATTTGTGACGCAAAACCATGTTGTTCATGATTTTCATCAAAAACATAAGTTGCTTATTTTAAATTATATATTTCGTTATTTACTTGTGCACAATGACTATGGTAAATGTTGAAACAAAGACAAATATGGGAACGAGTAAATAAGAGTTTTACTGGGAAGAGTGATCGTTCATCAATGTCAAAGAAAATGTAGAAGATTACTTTTGTAAAGAAAGTAGACCGATGTACCTAAATACAGCAGTAATTGTTTATAACCAAATGAATAAATTATATATAATACCAATATGAATATATAATCTAAATAATGAATCCATAATATTAATATTAGAAGTTCACTAAGAGAAAAGTTTAAACAAATTAATATTATAATGGTGTAAGTTGATTTATGGTCATAATAATATTAACTGGTTTTATAGGAATCAAGTTGATATAGGTACAAAATGTAAATATTAAACAATGTTATGGTATTAATTGAACTATATGATACATTTAAGGCAAATATTTCATGGTAGACATGACACAACACAAAATTCTTTTGATTAAGCTGATATGATTTATGTGGTGTTCAAAAATATAAATATTTAGATGTGAATTACTCCGTATATAAGGTATCTTTTTAATACTTACCATTATCTTTAGCTAGTAGTGTTCAGTTAGTTTCTTGGCAGCTTCTTCTCTATCATATCAGCTCATATTCTTGGAAGAGGCGTTCTTCATGCGTAATATCTTGTCTTGTTTAAAAAATGAATTGCTAAATTACAAAAAATATATAGGTACATTGATTGCACGCTTCGCCACTACGCCGCGTCGAGTATTGTGGGTTCAAATCCCACACGGGACAAAAATTTGTGTGATCCATAATTATTTATCCTGCGCCTGGGTGTTCTTTGTGTCCGTTGTTTAAATGTTTGTGAAGCCAACCGCGACACAGGAATATTTCTAATGCGGGAGTTGTCTTTAAACTAAATAATAAAAAAATAATAAATAAAAATAATACAGAAATGTAATCAATAGAGTTTATGTTAAGGATTTATTAATCATGTCACGCTGTTTTGTGTATGACTAGCTGACACAACAATCACTCGGACTCGGGCCAATTGTCTATGAATTACAGGAAAAGTTGTCTTTTAACTCGCCGTTTCAAGCACTGTGAAATCCTTGTTTGCATCATTTATACTAATATTATAAAGTTGAAGCGTTTGTTTGGTTGAACGCGTTAATCTCAGGAACTACTGGTTCGAATTGAAAAATTATTTTAGTGTAGGATAGCCCATTTACAGAGGAAGGCTATATAACATCACGCTACGACCAATAGGAGCGGAGAAGTGACCATAAACGCATCTGAAATTGCGGGGATGGCTAGTCTATATATATTGAAGAAGATCTATGAAATGAAAACGATTACTAACTAATTTGGAATTCGAACAGGCCAAGCTATTAAGTCTTCTAAATATTAAAATATAATATAAAAAGAACTAGCCGGCTTCGCACGGGTAGCAGAGACATCTTCAACAATCATCATCATATTTCAACCAATTTACACAAAACCTTAACAAATTATATACCTAAACCTACCTCATGAATCGCTCTATCTATTGGTGAAATCTGTTGACCGTATGAAAATCCGTTCAGTAGTTTTTGAGTTTATCGCGAACAGACAGATAGACAGACCCGGCGGGGGACTTTGTTTTATAATATGTAGTAATAATTTTAAGCTTTCGCGTGTGGAGGAATGTGAAATTTTAAATACCTAATTAAAGTTTATACGTAGAAAAAGCGTTAAAAATTTTAAACAATATGTGTTATATATTTTATAAATATGTAAGAACGGACACAAACAGCCTATTATAGGTCTCGGTATTGGTAGACAAATAAAAAATGGACTGTATTTTACGCTGGTTTGTAATGTCGACAAGTAGGTACGTCGCACAGAGCAGTGATCCCGATGAAGTTTGTAAGGCGAGGCAAGTTTGCAATGCCATGTTTCTTTTGTGCCAGGAACCCTCACGGGCGTCCCCAGAACACCCTACGAAAGTTTCATCACAATCTGATCAATGGTTTCGGAACGCCTAGAGAACAAAGAATCATACATTGATTTTTATATATATTTTGCTTTCATGCTTTAATGAACTTCATTTAAGTATGTAAACAAATTTATTGTCATATCGAAATGAAACTTTGTATGTTTATGTACTTCGGATGCCAATGGATGATACTCAGGTGTGTCTGCGCATGTATGTTTTACGTCCTGTCTAGTAGGTAATTATGTGTTATACTTACTTATCTTCGAGTTAATCGACTAAATAGGAGATGGCTCAGACTTCTGCATGAATTTAAAACGTATCACACCTGCTATAAGATATTTAAAGAAAAATATGATTCAAATATAGAATTTGTAATTTAGTTTGCATAATGGGTATGTATGTTTTAGAACTTGTATAACGATGATCAGAATAATTTTACATAATTTGGTATCTGGAAGCTGATCTCATGATGGAGCGAAGAGGTGGATAGTGGAACTCTTCAGTGGCTACTAGTACACCCCTCGAGTTTGGGCTCATATGATTGGTTTTGACGGGTCCAACCGATTAGGCTTCGTAACGATGGTCTGATGATGAATCCAGGAGGTGGATAGAGGACTCTTTTTACCTTTTAATTCGGGTCGCCATTTAAGCTTGCTTTTTAGTTTCACTAAACTATAATTATTTAGTTGGTAGAGCTCGTCAATAGAGCTTTATTGCTATAGATAATTTATAAATTATGGCCGAGTTTTGTCCTCCAGTTGACCACTAATCTGTATATATAATATTAATCGTGGGAGAGCCATGCTTCCACATGTACGGGCTGGCTCGACCGAAGTGATATCACGGTCTCACAGAAAATCAGCAGTGAAGTGATGCTTGCATTGCTTTTCGCCGAGTGAGTGAGGTTACCGGAGGCTCTAACCCTTCCCCCCTCTTTCACCCTACCCCTACTCCCACCTTAAAGGCCGGCAATGCACTTGTGACTCTTGAGTTGCAGGTGCCCATAGGCGGCGGTAGTCATTTACCATCAGGTGACCCGTCTGCTCGTTTGCCCCCTATGCCATTAAAAAAAACTGTTATATTCACTTTCATAAATGTTCACGATCGTAGATAGATAATTTATAACAGTCTTCTGTCTTACATAATTTGCTTTACTTTCCCTTCTTAGATTTGGTTATTCCATTATCTCTAAGACGATTAAGTGTATCTATCTTAACTGTTTAATCAAGGTTCGGTCAGACAGCGGATGGGACGGGTCGGCGACGTGGCGTGAGCGTTGGAATCGCACGCAGCTCTATGACATCTTCTAAATTAACTAGTACATTACAACCTGCTCACGTCGCGTTACCGTTCCGTCCCGCCTGCTGTCTGCCTCGGCCTTCAGTGAGTATAAGTCTGACATTATGTGGCGTGTGTGTCCTTCACTCAGGTGTGTCTGCGCATGTATGTTTTACGTCCTGTCTAGTAGGTAATTATGTGTGTTATACCTACTTATCTTCGAGTTAATCGACTTAATAGGAGATGGCTGAGACTTCTGCATGAATTTAAAACGTATCACAACCTGTTATATGGTACAAGATATTTAAAGAAAAATATGATTCAAAAATAGAACTTGTTTTAGTTCGCATAATATGTATGTATGTTTCAGAACTCGTTTGACCATGATCAGAATGTTTGTTGAGGTATTGCTCCTTTTGAGGGAGTAAGGGCACAGCAGATTTCTGCTCGAATTGGAGCCTACCGACTGTGGTAATCCCTGCATTACACAGAAGACTACTACGATTGCTAACAAAACTGCATTGGACCTCCATTGCAGCGAGAATAGGCTTGCTTGTGAACTGGGAATGACAAACAGTCACTTTTGTAGGCATCAAACAAACACTTCACACAACACAGCATCAAACAGTTCACATTGCACACATTTAAAATCTATAGAGCACCGTAAACGCATTCTTCGTGGACAAAAAAATGAAATTCAACATTAGCGGCAACTTCTTTCTTTGTCATTCACTGGAACCGATTTTGCATCATTACAAGCGACATAAGATTGATTCCCGCACAAAGCCGCTGTCAAGTTCACTGGATGAATAAAACGCAAAATGCGGCCTTTCATTGTTGTTATAACAAAATGAAGTCGTAATGAGTAGGAGTGCTCACCGCGACCGCGGAGCGAACAAAATGCCCCGCGATTGAATTAAAATTGCTTCAATATTGTGGCTTTAAAATGTTGACATTTGACAAGCGTTGCTGACGCCTGTCGCCGCTGACGAGCTGCGACCAAGCCTCCAGCGAGTGCGACTCGCCTCGCCAACCCACCTAAATGCATAAAGATTGTTGATCAAAATTTTATTATGTATTTTAATATGTACAGTGTTACATTAGAAACAGATTACGGTTCTTAATTTAAAATTGTTTATTATAAATTATGTATTTGTTAAAGTACGATACGATTTAACAAACTTTCTTTGATTCTTGTTGGCGTAGTATCTAGTTTACAACTATGGACTCTGCACTATATTAAACCTGACGAGTGTACTGTGTGTGTACTATACTCGTAAACTTATTATACTATCACTATACTGTGAGAAATAAAAAGAAGAAGCGCAACTTGATACAACTTCTTCATCATCGATTTTATGTTTCACTCTACTCGATTGAAACTCGGATCATTTAAAGATAAATATAAAACTTAATATATTAGTAACATATTCAGACTCGATTTAATTAAATGAATACATGCATAATATTACGTATTCATTAGTTTCTATTGAAAAATGACGACTACATTTTTAATCGTAATGTATTTATGTCGCATGCATGAGTTGTACTTTTATGCCAGTTTCGAAATTTACATTTAATGTAAGAATCTATTCTCTTATCAGTTTTTCATTTCCAAAACGAAGTAAATACAATAGGTATATGTTAGTTAGGTTATATCGTATGATTTAAATCATTTTTTTATATTAACTTAAATATATAAGTGAGTCTATCATTTTAAATACTGTTTGTTTATCGTAGACCCCAGCTCACATTAACTACGCGTTCGTGTAAATTATGTGGTATTTTGATGTCAGCGCATTGTATTTATTACTTCTATATATTATTTCGTCTACTGCTTGATTTATTTTTATTTATATAAATTGTGTCCAACGTTAAATACAATTAAATTAAGAGATCAAGCAATAAGACAGGACAAGATTATATAATTGCATAAAATTACGGTAAATTTAGCAAAACAAAAACAGGTATCCAAATTACCTACGAATATGTTTATTCAAATTATAAGATTATATTTAGATAGATTAGAAGCAACTTTATGATGGACGAGACGTGTTTTTTGTCTGTTTTATGTAAATGACTGGTAGCTCCGGTAGTCTGCGTCAATATTATTTTAGTATTTAGCCCCACTTAATTATATGGATGTCTTTCTGTGGTCGTTGTGTAGCTCCTTACTTGAGAATCACTGACGTGATTAGTGATTATAATACAATTATTGAGTCCTTTATTTCTGAGCTTTTTTAACCTTAGGGTAACTGTGTATTTGTTTAATAAAAAATGATTTATACTGGTAATCTGTCTGGTTTCTAATCATTGTCATTTGTTTTGCGTAGGTTTCTTTTCCATAATGTTAGAAACATTCTCACAACCACTGATATAAAATATGAAATCACTAACTACAGTAACTGCCAAGTTGTTCGTACCACTCTTCGCACTCAAGATCCTCTTCTGAACTTATTACTACCCTTTTTATAACCCCACTATTCATTCATATTTATCAATCGACCAATACCATTGCGTTACCGGTATAACCAGTCAAAATAATGTTTATTAGCTTATTCTTATTAAATAGTGAACTGTGTTATCATCTATTATAGTTTGTCCCTAATTTTAATGAAATAAATAAGAGTTTTTGATGTGGCGACGACAATAATGACACTGAATTGAAGAAATACACGTTTCACCATAACCCCGGATTCACCATAACAATGGATGATGATGAGATGATAACAAAAGTTTTCTTTGCCAAATTTGTGACAGCGTTTTTCCTATTTCACATACCTACTCTCTTTCCTATTTTATTTTATTACACTAGTAACCCGCCATGGCTTCGCACGGGTAGCAGAGCATGTTATATTGACTTTTGCCGACATCTTCAACAGTCATCGTCATATTTTAGCTATTTTACACATAACCTCAATAAAATTATGCACCTAAACCATTCTCATGAACTTCGTCTACTGGTGAAACCCGCATTGAAAATCCGTACAGAGGTGAGAAGCGATTTTTTTTTAAACTATGTAGAAATGAATACCTACTTTAAAAAAAAAACTTTAATAAAGGTCTATGTCTCTTATGACAGAATCAATTACATTGTTTTCCGTAATAATATTTAAGCGAAGAAAACTGAAGTCAATATCTATCTGATTCTACTTATTGAGCTCAGAAAAATAAGACAAACTCATAGAAAGCTAAAACATGTAACTGTGTTTTTTATGAGACTCGCATAAGAATTGACATGCTCACTTGAATGTCGTTGCTCATGGTGAAGTATTCTCCCTCCTCTCTAAAACTTCAAGAGGGCGTAGTGACGTCTGGTCTAAGTTTGCTTCGTGCTAGTGTACAGTGCTGTGGTATTCTTTTGTCTTTTTTTTTGTTGATTTTGGTTGGTATACACATTGTTCGTGTATTGCAAAACACATATACAACTTAATTTTTCATGGCATTATTCCGGTGCATTGAAGTTTGGTTTTCTTTTATTGAAAAACTTATTATTTAAGGTTCCTTTATGATGTAAGTCACGTCCATTGGTGCATACTTTATAAGTTGTTTGTTTGACTCGGTTCAGTGACTCCATTACAAGAGACGTGTTTTGTGTAGTTTTTATTTAATACAAAAAGAACTGTCATTTTTGATCTCAGTACTTAATTTGTAAAGGCGTTACTAATTTGGTAGCGATATTTTGCAAACAAATACACATGTTTGGTTAAGAGACAATTAATTCTTTATTCAAGTGATGACCTGGCCAAATAAATAAATAATTTAAAGAAATAACAATCAAAGGAGAACACAAAATGACAACAATCAATACTCGCCTCTTTGAAATGCAGGAGTACGCCGCTAACTCTATCCTATTCATAGGGTAATGGGCAACCTTTTCTACCTCTGCCATCATATATATAGGTAGGCCTGCGACTTCGTCCGCGTGGTGGCGGACATCAGACATCGTAGAGTGTTACCTACATATAATTTAGGGTACACCTGAGGCCCCGGACATAAGACCCGGTGACGGAACACTGTGTGGTTTTAGTTGAATCGAGTCCGACATACCACCTTGTTGTTTGGCCCCGCTGAGGTGAAGACCTGTGGGGGTTAGATAGTATTTGTTAGATAATAATTGAGGAGGGAAAACTTTCTATGATTTTGTTTATTTCTGTTTTCTTGCGAATTAAATCCAGGAAATCCAACAACATTCTTGGTCTTTGTTACCAAAAGTTTCATTCATAACAGCTTCCTCTCAATTGAAATATTACCTTGATTGATCAATTGACAAGTTCATATTGTCATTTTGAAAATAAGGTTTGTGACATTAAAGGGTACTTCGTCGATTCACACCACAAGCTGTTCGGACCACGGTGTGAATCGCACAAGGCCCCTTTTTGAGTTCGTCGTTTCGGACCAGTGGTGTGAATCGACGAATGTCTATTTTGTACTTCGTCGTTTCGCACCAGGGTACGAAAATCCGATGTTATCGTTTTGACTCAACTGAATTATTACGAGGAAACTCCAAATATAGTTATAAGAATTTCTACACAAGTTGTATAAGGCACTCGATAGTTAATTCATGCCCTATATTTGTAGAGACGGCAATGATAGAAACTATAAATATTATAAACATATATCCGCTTTATCGTAAAAGGTTTAACGTCGATTGATTCACGATTTTGACATATGATATAGGTTACGTTTCGACGTCGCCGATCGATAAGTTCAAGTATCATTTCATCAGAATGTCGAACTAAATGTCATCCTATTTAAGAATGTTATGTATAAAGATTGACTCACACTTTCCACCGATTATCGCTTGCAGCCGCGACTCTACAGCTAGTAATCTTGATATTTGTTGATGTATAATACATTGAATTTTACTAAAAATATTTTAATCATCACTGGTTTTGGTCTTGTTTTTTTTAGGGTATAGGACAGTCACTCGGTCAAGCATTTGCTTGTTTCCCAGAGATTTTATTAGCTTATCTCTTTATCCGACATTAGGATAACCCTAAGCTAGACTGGACAAGAAGGCCTATGACATTAAGACCGTCACCACCACCCACCACCACCACCACGTAAACTCACGAAGACTGCACACGAGATTTACGCCCGATTGGTCTGGTACCTCCTCCCTACATAAGATTGTGGTTACTTTAGCATAGAAGAAATAGATTCCCATCTGTTAAAATCGCGGTGACAATTGTGGCATCGTAATCAGCTTTTTTTTAATGGTTGTAAAAAATATATCAATTGCAAAGCGGAGAAATAAGGTCTACCAAGGCTTTGCAACACTAAATAATTCTGTGTGCTAAATATTGATACGTGAGAGTGAATTGAAGACAACAGACGTAAGGACATTTCCACTGCGATAGGATGTATGATCGTCGATGAAATTTGTGTCGTCTCTTTGTCGTAATTCATGCCTACATGCCTTACGTCACACGGTAAGCTTGAATAAAGCTTTATATATTTATAGTCAGACACCTGTTTTCATATTTATTGCGATCAATAATACATATATGGAAGTTCATAAATATATATTTGGACCTAAGTATGTACATAAATAGGTAGGAACCATAACTAAAAGATTCCAAAATATATTTTGGAATAAATACTTTATTATAATTTCCAAATAAATTGGATTTACAGACTTCAGTTCATGATTCGGTGGTTCCGTGAAAATAAAGATTAAGATGAAAACGAGACTAAAGAAAGGGCCTAAGGTATGAAATAAAGTAAAACAATTTTACGATGTTGCATCTTGGCAGATGAACGATGACTTAAATTTAGCTTAGCTACAGTCGTTTTCTGTTATAAAATTTTCATAATCGTATTCGTAAAACGTTTTCGTACTTCCTGGAACTAGTGACCAAGTCTTAAAGAATATTTAAGTAATGGAAAACTACCTACATCATATTTAATATAGTACTAGTACAGAAGATGCAATCAATAAAATTTCTTTCTTCTTCACAGGCTTTTTGATGTACTTAACAGTTCTGCTTACTTCAGGTAACTGGATGTAGAATGCGTTGCTGAGGTGCCTGCAGATAACCACTTAAACAGATAAAGCTCACAAGCAGCGATCACCTAAATATGTACAAAGATTATGGTTGATATATATTGTTGATATTAGATAAATAACTATAGAAATATGATGTTATATTTAGCCAACAATTAGCTTGGTACTCTTGAACACGGGGCGTCATGCGTCACTGTAGATTGTTGGAGAGAGCAAATATCCAAATACCTGGATAAGTAATATAAAATAGCTGCGGAACATAATATCAAGAGAAAGGTTCCAAAAGAAAATACTAAATAACTCTGAGTAATTATATTTGTTGTGAGTTTCAGAATAATGCTTGAAGAACAATAACGCATCACGCCAGAGGCTCTTGCAGAAGATGATGAGATCGATTTGTTAGTGTCCCTTTGTGATTTGTGTTCTTCTTGTCACCTTGGTAGAACAAACAACCAGTGGCGTAACAATAGGGTGGCAGAGCGGGCAAAATGCCATGGGCCCCTGGCTCGAGGAGGCCCGGGTACCAAAGGTCCTGAACTGAAGAACGCAGAAGGCACTAATTACAAAATGAATTAGCCACGGGCCTCAGATGGTATAGTTACGCCACTGCAAACAACTTTGGCTGTTCCTTACAGTTTGGACTTTTGGGAAAAGTAACTGAAGTAGTATTTGGTAAAGTTTCTAAGAAATATCAATGTTAATCAAAGTGATCATCTCAAATCGATATGGTAAAGAAAAGTTATCAAGTCAATCCTCCTTGTGAGAATAAAAATCAATTAACGAAAGCTTTTCGTTGCGATATAGAGAACTTAAAAACCACAGACACAGCGTCCCGTCACAAAAGGACCGGTACAAAGCCATAAACAAGTCTGATCGGCAGTTTTAAACTGTTTAAGTAATCTTCATGGCAACGAGGAACACTGAGGGACAAGGCTCATCATATTTCGATGTATTTTCGAAATGTCGGTGGCGGAAAAACTCATGATATGCACAAACGTGTGTAGTTAACGCCGAGGCTTTGTATTGTTTGTTATTGAAAATAATGAGCGGGCTGGACAAGACCAACGGAACAATGACGGACGTTGGGGACTTCACTTGCAGCTCGCGTGCTCAGACTGTTTGGCCATGGATGACGTGCTGTGTGAGTCTCAAAATATAATAAGTTCTCTCTGCGTCTGTGTGGCATTAATTGATAATAAAGTATAAAGTCTGGTTATCTCAAAATCTATCTGGCATCTGCGGCATTTAAGATTGTTAATTATCTGGGAATTGAGAATTGTGGTAAACTAGTAAAGACCAAGATTAAGAACCCACTAAGGCGATGAAAAGTAGAAAGTTGTTTGAACTGTATCATATCATGCATCGGCCGGCCGTGTTACAAGAGTGATTAGCTGCGCACAGCCCTGTAATCACGCCTCTGTTGCCCGTGCGTCTGCGCCGACGCATCTCCTCCGCCTCCCGAGCCCCCGCGTGGTTAGCTCACAACCCGCAACGCCCCGAGGCGAATATCTCCAGAGCAAACAGAAAAAAAAAACACCAAATACAACGTTCGGCTCTGCGTGCGTACACTGTTAACGACCCGACCTGTTTTCGATGCCGTGTGGGAAGATTTAGCGAATTTGAATTTCGATTGCCCGAGTCGGGTCCAATGGTCCATCCATCACGAGAATTGATGGATTCGGGGCCAAAAAGATGCGAAAAACTTTATGAGATGAAAGCGGGCTGTTTTGAGATCGATATTTCTAAGCGAAGCTATTACCATCAACTATTGCTTTCTCACTCACTTAGATGGGTACTTTCATCAGACTAATAACAGTATAATTTTTAATATGCTCTGTGTTTATTATATAATTATTTGTTACGGAGTAAAAACAGCATTATGCTGGCGTTAGGTAAGGTTGTATTTCTCTGTTGGTGAGTAACGTCGCCAGAGGTCCATAAGGGAAGGGGTTTGTATGATTATAGGGTCGTCAATGCCCGAGTGCAATCATGTTAATCATCAGGCCAACCGTGTGCTTGTTTATCTTAGTTGGATTAAAAATAGGGTGTCTTGCATTAAATCACTATTATTTATCCATAAAAAATAGTAAAAGTACCTTAGACATAATTTTTCATTCATCCATTTATTTTTGAAGGTCACCGTGACGGTATAGTGTGTGATGACCTTTACCCTGTTACGAATAGCAACTTTTAGCAGGATTGTAAAAGGGAATTAAAAAGGGAAATAATACCAACCCGACGAACATTGTCCTGACGATTTTCAATAAATTAGTTTACGTTCGTTTCCATTCTATAGAAAAAGGCACTTTCATCATCATCATCATCATCATTTCAGCTATAGGACGTCCACTTTTGGACATAGGCCTCCCTTAATGACTTCCAAGAAGACCGGTTGGCACTTTCAGTTATCCCCAAATTCGGGGAATATTTCAGATCAGAAAAAAATATCCAACTATTCTATAGTGATGCGCTGACCAACGAACAGTATTTAATTTTAATTTATATAGATTATAATTATAATTGAAAGATACTTTTCCTTTCAGGTACTTGACGTTTAAAAGTCCAGGGTCCATGTGCTCCAACCATTTATGATTCACGCAATCGACATTACGCATTGTTTATATATGATACAGAAACGTTGATCGCCTTTATTTTTTGATGAAGGCAACACCTGGAGGGTGAAGACTCGGTGCCCGCGCGTCTGCTCAACCCGCCGCGTTGTCTGCCGACCCGGCCGCTTTTATAGCCACGTGCCATTATCACAATACCACCAACAGCGTTCCTATCAAGTAATCTGCCATGAAGTGAGCTATACACATAAAACGAAAAGCCGGTAGGAGCACCATTTAACGTAGCCATTATTTTATTGAAGTTGGCATTTAGGTACGGACGGTAAAATTGTTGTACATGGAAATAATTATCTATCTAGACAACTAGATGGAACTATGTGCTAGGTATATTTACCTTTTGTAGTTTGCTGTTATACAAATTATCTACTAAAGCCTGAGGGCTATTATGTACACTGAGGTGAGGCAATATAAAAATATTAAAGAAAATAAATGAGGGTGCTTTTTACTCTTTTATCCCTTTTTAAGTTACACGTGACCATACTCAAATTTGCAAAACAGCACGCATCCATTATAAAACAATTTGTTTTGTTATGATCGAAATAAAATAGCAAAAAAAAACTCGTCAATCGTAATTAATTCTACCTATTTATCGTTGTATGCGTCCTGCGTTTTATTCATCTTTATCTGCTAAAGCTAACCAGAAAATAAAGAATAGGACATCCGTGGCGGTCTACCTGAAGATGAAATTAACAGCAATAACTTCTGTGTATGTATTTCTACATTTAAAAAAAACACACATTATAACCTTTACAGTACATAGAGGATAATAAGTCAGTCAAATTATTACTTATAATTAAATCTGTTGTATTTATGAAATTGTCGAAAGTTTACGCGAATGTTACACATTGAAATAAAGCTATTTTTCACGGATTCTATCGCGATTTATTTGGTGTTATTTTACTATCTATACTGATCCCGACACACACAAAACACAGCAAGGCTTCAAGACACTTTGAGCTCATTCTGCGTAAATAGTAACACCAACAACCAACAAACTTCGGGTACTTTGAGATAACTTTGCACTTCGATACATGAGACGACCACCATCTTAGTCTACCCGTGACCATGGCTGCTGAAAAGCAACTGAAACGTCGGGATCAGTATAGATAGTAAAATAACACCAAATAAATCGCTATAGAATCCGTGAAAAATAGTTTTATTTCAATCTGTTGTATTTATATCATGAAATAGGTATGATGAATGATTTTATATTTTCTTCTCGAATCATTTAGGCTTTTGTGATACCGATACGGTGATATAACAATCCTTGTAAAATTAGGGGAGACATCAAACGAGGGTTCATATGAGGTATCGGTTACCTGTGAGCACAATGACTTTCATTTAAAGAAAGAAAATGATTAAGAAATGGACTTGTTATTTTTTTTATAAAAAAACAAATGACTATAAAATACATTTAAAAAAAGTAAAGGATCAACTGACAAATAAGCAGTAGATTTAAAAAACCGGACAAGTGCGAGTCTCACTCGCGCACCGAAGGTTCCGTAACCAAACAAACGTGTATATAGTACGCGATAGTACGGTTGCGATGTACGACAAAGTCAACAATCTAACGGTAAAGTATAAGTTTGTACTCACAAAAACAATTTTTTTTATGTGATATGACAACAAATTAGCGACTTTTGGATTTTTTTCCTTTACTTGTGCTGTCAGACCTTGTTTCTTACCAAATTTTATGATTCTAGGTCAATGGGAAGTACCAAGGTCCAAGTAAGTAAGGCTTAAGTGGCCATAATTTATGTAAAAAAAGAAATTATCTTATGATTGCGTTGACTTAGAAGCTTGATTTTTTTACAGCTTCAAGGGACCGCAGACTTATTTGGTATTCATTTCAACTTGATGCGTCCACGAGCTCCTGAAAAAATGGTTTTGACAGACAGACAGCCAGATGGACAAGAAAGTGAGCCTATAAGGGTTCCTTATTTTTCTTTTGAGGAACGGAACCCTAAAAAATACTTTGTGTCATAGATTTATGTATGTAAATATCACAAAGTTAATACGTCTACAGGTCTAAAGTTAGATTTATACTTCGTGAATAGATTCATAAAGCCATCAGTATTCTATGAATAATATACAAGTGAGACTTCATTACAGATACGCAAATATACAGGTACAATAAATACTTTATATCATAAAAGACAAATAATGTCATAACTTTTTTTTCAGTAGCAGCAGATGCTCAAAAGACAAGACCTATTATAACGCAGCCGTGCGCAGTGCATACAATCGTCTTAAGGTACTTAATTAAATTTGCACATATATTAAATATGTGCTGACGTTCAGCTACAAATACCTGACTGTAGCCCGCGACTTTGTTCGCGTGGAAATTTAGGTGGAATCAATCCCACGGGAACCTTGTGTGGTATTCCAGACTATAATCTCTGTGAGAAATTTCATCCTGTTCAGCAGTTTTTGCGTGAAAGAGTAACAAACATCCATCCATCCCTAAGGATGGATTAATGTTTGTTACTCTAAAAACTCTCGGTTTTCTAATATTAGCAAGATACGTAATAAAAAAGTTTATAACACTAGTATTAGTTTTATAACACAAGTATAACAAGCTACTAGTTTATAACACTAGCATATATAATATAGTGCATTAATCAATTCGACGAATATTTAATAAAAAAAAACCTTTTAACAAATTAACAAAACGTGACATTATTTATAAAATAAAAGTATTGAACTGGTGAAACGGTGACCCTCTGGATCTGGTTAGTAGGAATTAGTTTTTATTTCAATAACTAAGCGCTTACTCAACCAAAAGCTTTAAGAATATGTCGGTTAGAAGCAAAACACCTGTTGAAGTAACGCTTCTTGTCAAAGGAAGATTGCACAGATTGCGTTTAGTTTTACTACTAGTATAGTATTATGTTATCTGTGGTTTTACATTCCTTTCTATCGAAATTCGTTGGTTGTTGTTGAATTGGCGGTGCGGAGGATTGTCCACCTTATTCGTTAGGTATTTCTTACTGCACTAAGTACCAACAGCTATTTTTTATTGTTTTTACACTGATACACATACGATATCTTTTATGAACTTTTCTTTTTCCATCGTTTTAAAATAACGAAACGTGGACTATGAATGGAACTAGATTTAAAAAATCATACCTAGACTTCCGTTGTCAATGGTGCACCCAACATGCAATGTCATAGTGTTAGATATTTTTTTTATTACGCCATTTAAATTATAAAGATCGGACGTTGATCACACATTGGGGAATGTTAACACAATTGTATAATTGTTCATAGACGTATGTCTATAAAGATACTCCGTGCTTCGGACATTCACAGTAACACGTACAGTAGAGAGGTGACATTGTAATGAGAGACATACTATCAATAAATAAATAAATTTCATAAATAACACCTCACCGTGAAAAGATTTAAAATTTTAGTAGGTGGGAAAAGCCACTGTAACAGCTTGTGTCGAACATGTGAATTGACATGTGACATAACGAAAATAATTCTACGTTGTGCAAATTTAATACATGTATATTCAAATGCGCGTATATAATTTTGTGATGATTTAATAAATTAATTTGTAGCTTTATTTGTTATCGTGTGTTTAAGTAAGCTACTATAACAAAAAGGCTCTTTTCTAATTTTGAAGTCAGTTAAGAAGCTAAATAGCGCCACTTTTAATGAAGCATTTACGATCCGCGGTCAAGTATTACATTTCTATACATTATTTCAGATCGGCTTGATCCCTTGGCGTTGCGTAGAGATGTAGCTTGCCTCTGCATTTTCTATCGCCTGTATTATGGAGAGTGTTCCGAGGAATGTTTGGGCTTATACCGGCGGCCGCAACATTCCGCCATCGCTCAACGCTTAAAACTTTCATCGCCATCACTTGGATAATTGGGTACTGTGCGGTTCTCCAGAAACTTTTTACCTCGCACATCCAATCTGTGGTGATGAACAAATTGTCGCCTGCGGTATTACCGGACCAATTCGACCTTCGAACTTCAAGAAAAGAGCTTACTTCCACCTCAAAGGCCGGCAAGGCACTTGTGACTTTAGAGTTGCAGATGTCTATGGGCTGCGGTAGTCACTTACCATCAGGTGACCAGTCTGCTCGTTTGACAAAATCGTAGTGGTAATATTTATCTGCAATTAATACAAATAAAACTTCTATAACGTATAAAATGCATTGTTGTTTTTCCACATTTTATTTAGCTTTACTAAATATTATGACGACATATGACGTAGTGCATTCGACTGCCACGACGTGGTCGCGGGTTTGACTCCCGCTCAGTTCAGTATTGATCACGGTGTTCCTATGTATAGTTTTCTTTAACTTGAGACACCTCTCACGCGGCTGCCTGATACCATAATAAACAGAGCCTGTACTACGGTATACTTATATATTTCTAAATACATATTATAGATAAATTACAACCAGACACAGAACAATTTATCGTGCTCTTCACACAATTATTTGTCCTAGGTGGGAATCGAACCCACGACCTTTGGCTATTATTACTATTTATTTATTTTTTGACCAATCGTTAAGAATAACTACTAATAAATACATTATGAATTTAAATTTGTATGTCTTATGGCAGAATGTACCAGGATCTTAAAATTGTAACATATCTACCATCTTATTTCTTATTACCAGTATTCTGAACAAATAAAGACTGATTCGATTTGAGTTGATTGAATTATTTATCCTGGGTGGGAATCGAACCCACGACCTCTGGCTCAGCAGTCAGGATCACTAACCACTAGACCAACAGGCTAGACAACATGAACACTGAGTTATTATTACTAGGTACTTAACAGTAATATGTAGGTATTTACTAAAAAATAATGTATTTATATTTATCCGTGTTCTAGGACCATAGTACATAGTACAAACTCTGTTTAGTTTGGCCTAGATAATAATGTGTAATTATGTCCCAAGATACATACAGCACACTGAAAGTTCTGCGCTCCTGGCCGCTCATAAATGTTTGAATTTCGAATGTTAAATTCTTCAAACATAAGAAACTCAATCAATGATTTAAAAAAATTGGCGGGAAACCGAGTGTCAATTGTTTTTTATCACAAGTTGAAGTTCATCGTCCGTAGCAAAAATGGAATTAACGCGAAAAGAATTTAGGGCGATGATTTTTTATGATTTTAACAGTTCACTGACTCCGCAAGACTGCACTGCTCGTCTTCAAAATGCTTTTGGGAGGGAAGCACCTCATTTGAGCACCGTAAGGTACGCAGAATTTGATCGTGGCCGTGTTTCTCACAATGATGAAATACGTAAAGGTCAGCCCTCAACTGCGATCACTGAGGAAAATGTGGCTACTGTCAGGCAACAGGCAGCTACTGGCAGGTAAACGTAGGCAAAAATGATTGCGTTTTTTTCTCCCGGATGGGTCCTGTCTGCGCGATCCCATTTGAAGGACAAAAGATAGCTAATACTGAGTGGTACACCACCGTATGTTGGACAAGTGTCTTTGACAAAGTTAGGGAAAAACGACCAAGAAGTTGCATCATATTGCACCATGACAATGCTTCGGCCCACACTGCGAACAAGACAAAGTACTTTTTGGATTCTGAAAAGGTAGAGCTTGTGACCCATCCCGCACATAGTCCAGACCTGGCACTATGCGATTTCTTTATTTTCTCAAATATTAAAGATTTGATGAGAGGTATGACATTTACGGTGCCGGAAGAGGCCGTGATAGCATTCAACCAGCACGTGAAAAACATGACATAAGACCAATGGTCCTCATGTTTTCAAAAATGGTTTGACCGAATGAAAAAGTGTTTAAAATGTAATGGAGAATACTTCGAAAAGCAGTAAATATATTACTTTACATGTAAATTGTTTTATTAATGAGTTACGCAAAACTTTCAGTGTACTCCACGTATTATCATTTTATTCTGGTTTTTTTTAGAGAAAAAATAGAAGAATACCGGAGAAATATGACGCATAAGTAGCTATAACGCCACCGCCCACTTTATTACAATAAAACAAACCTTCCATGACATTTAAAATGTCCCTTTTAAGTTGTAAAATTTATGCTATAAAAATTAAAAAAACAAATAATTTTCCTTGTAATTTTGAAAGTTGGTAACGAACTTCAAAAGCTTATGAGATGCTAACGTTTTCCATTCGTACTTGTCTATATGTTATGTAAGTTCTAATATTACTGGATGTGTCCTTTCACGTAGATAATCCTACATGAAAGGACCCTACAACTGCGCCTCTTTATTATGTAAACTGGCACCTTTTATATTACAATTTTATTTCGCTAAGAACAAGACATGAATTAAACATTAACGGTAATTTAGCGACTAATTTAAAATGACATATACACATTAAAACCTTTACGTTTGAAACAATTTGACTGTTTTATTTTGTCCGCTTTGTAATCGAAGAATTTCTTAATAAGTATCTTTCGTTTCCATATATTCGAATGCCAACCAACATATAAATAATGTAGTGCAGACCCGTGACGGAACGAGTGTCCGTTTTATGACGACACATCTGCCACATTTCACGCTTACCTTTCCGATTTTCCATCGGCCGTTTCTTATGTCGCTATAAAACTTTATGTTTTCAAAAAGACCCTTATTCACCACTGAATTCATCTCGCTGACATTGGTCATGCCGTCTGTCCATGTTTACGTATTTGCACGCGCAAAAATATACGAAAATGAAACTTAAACATGTGTACTTTTGTATTACAATGGTTTGTTGTATAGGTAAATATAGTGACATAGTACGCAGGTGGCATACACGTAGCGCTACGCGACAAGCGACGGCCCAGTGTGTCACGCATGTACTTGTAACGAAGCGTTCAACAATTCTTTAGAGCTGGTTATTAAAATATTTGTTGTTCCGATGTTATTTATTTGTATATGTCAAGAGGCTTTGTGGCTCGCCGACAGACGTTTTGTAATGTAGGTGGTGCGGACCGGTGTGTTGCTGCCATTGTTGACGACTGTGACCAATTATGTGTGTGAGATAATAACATCGCGAAATTTACTTTATTTTTTTTACTGAAAGGTATTAATAAAAAGATTCCAAGTAAGGCAGGACAACAATCCACTTTCAATCTTATAAAAAAGGTAGCGAAGCGTTTTATCAGATAGTAAAATTGAGTAGTTTTCTAGTAAGTAGTTGTTGATGCCTTTTACTTTCAAATTAATATAAGACACTTATAGTTAAAACTCCACGTCACGTATTCGAAAAAGGTGATAGTAATGGAGATTGGTGGCTAATTTATAGACACTTGACGAGAAAAGTATCAAATGAGAGAGTCGAAATAATCAATTAGAAGGAATCGATTACGCAGGCTTTGAAACAGCCGTCGGCTTCTGCGCCAACTTCTCGCCGCATAGAACGAATCGACTCAATTATTACTAACCCGAGGATGAAAATTAAATTGGGCCTCGGCTTGATGCGCTCAAACGATGAGACTGTTAAAACATTATGAGCCATACAATTTTTATCTTCCTCTCGGATCTTTAAACAGAGAGGTGCGCGAAGCCCGCAGACGATCCGGCGCAGTTGGAACGAGACGCAACACACGCGGAGAAAAGAGAGCCAGCGTCCGACCGGCCGTCAGAGGTCGAATATAAATGTGGAATGTTTATGGTTCTACCGTTTTATTTTATTCTTGGGTCGGCAAAGCATTAAATATTGTTTCAATTGAAAGCGGGCAGATCAGACGGTAGTGTCTAATGAAGAATAGATTAATAAAACCCGACAGTTGATTGAGTTCGATTTGCAATCGCACCGGTGATGCATCAAACAGATTTAATATCCAACATCTAAACTACTCGTGTTACTATTGTTGATATTAATCTAAGTTTGGATTCTCAAAGACGTAGACATTAGGTTGTATGTAATGGAGAGTCAAAGTTGCAAGTCTCACTTTTCATTATGGCTCTGCGTTGGCGAGCTGGCGAGGTGTAATGGCAGTGTGGCTAGAGCGTGCGTGCGAGCGACCGCCCGCGCACTAACGCTTTGTCGCCACCGCGCGGCTTTGATCGCTCGGTGCGGCATAGCGGGCCAGCGCGCCGGTATTGTCGCGCGATTAGTCGCGGCGCCGCGGCCCCGCCACATTTGTGTGTTGCGAGTGTTGTGACACTGGCACAGAGCATCACAAGTGCCGACACAGACGCCGACTGTTTGCATTGTACTACGTGCCGTGACATATCGTTTGTCGGGCCGGCCGCCGACGATGCTGAGGCATGACTTACGATGTTTTATGGAGCTAAGCTTTGTTGCCATTGAATAAGTTGGATGTTAAGGAGGGTCGCGTTAACAATTACACAAGACCTAGGCATTACCTATGACCATTGTTCGTTTATTTTATGTAAGGATGGGCTGAAATGACACTTCTAAGTAGACGCGTGATGTTGCAATACTTACAAAAGCTAAACTCATTAAGTTATGACTTTCAAAATTTATATAATAGACTTTTGAATAGTTTCTGCGGCAAAAGCCTTCAAATATGGGATATCTTTATTTTGATAAAAACATGATGGATGTGCCGTTATGTTGCCGTCAGATTTAAACTTCAGAAAATGTTAACAGTTATTAATTTTATACTCAGTAATGGGCTATGGGAAGAATTAAGCTGGTTTGTCATAACCTAAATGAATAAAGGTACGTCTTTTGTGAGCACGGCGATGTAGGCGAAGCGTCTATCTATCTATGTACCAAAAATGAAAATTCACCTATTGGTCGAGGCGTCATTTGAGTAACGACATCCGAACATGCAACTTTCATATTTATAACATTCAGCAACAAAGTTCATAAGAACTGCACGGGAGAGAAGAACAGGGTTGCCAGCGCACAAATAAAACGCCTGGGCTTGGTAGTGTAACAGTTTACAAACAGGCTACCCGAGTGCTCGTTCAACAACTGGACATAAAATCATATTAAATGTTATGTTGTGCTTTCAAAGAGTTACCAGCCTTCTACTTTCCAGTCAAAAAGAGTCGACACCGATGAAGATAAATTTAAAAATGATTGTATCAATATTAAATTCACTCGTATCTTTGGCTTTAAAAAAATAATAAGTTTTAATTATAAATTATAGGGATCGGATGGCATCTAATGTGTATAAATTGTGTTCATCCGGCTGTCCAGTTACAACGAACTTTGTCATCAGCATAAATTTACTACTTATATACTTTGTTTGTTTAATTATCTCTCAACTTAATGCGTCTTTAATGTGTAGTTAAAGAATAATGTTAAACGCATTCTGCTTGAGTATATTAGTCATCAAAGATATAAAAGTTCTGTATACAACTCAACCAAGATCAACGAAAGTGCTACTTAAGCGTTTTCGCTTTTTATAATTTTCCTGATACAACTAAAGTGACACACAAGCAGACAGCTTGCTCGACTGATGGTAAGCGAGCACCGGTGCTTCCAACACTTTCTATAGCATGGCTTATACTCCCTCATTGCCAACCCTATTCTATTTCCGATGGCGCTTTGGCGGTCTTTTGGCTCACTAGCAGAAAGTAAAGGTAGTTTTAAACAGTCGAACAGCATCAACTTGAGTAAAAGTGTGCTCTTTGTTGTAATACCTGAAAATATAAATAGCTGAGTTGTTTTAATCATTGCTTATCGATTGTTAACCATAATAAACTATGACATTTTTTATTAATCTCTAGTTAAATTACCAGGTGGATTTACAGAATAGTAATCAATACGGTACACTTACACGGATGAATAAAAGCAAGCTTAATGCGACATAACCGTTACCTGTTTGTTACAGCCATGCTGAACACCGAATTACTCATTATATCACGATATCGGAGCGCACTAATCACGACTCTTAAAGTTTATGTATTCGAACATACCGATGACTTACAAATGTGTGACTTTGGCAACACCTTTTATTTTACAAATAAGCATTTCCTCCTTGTTTTCTACTTGTTCGTGGGAGTGCCATGCTTCGGTACGTGTGGGCCGGCTCGACCGGAGTGATACCACGGCCTCACAGAAAACCGGCAGTGAAGGAATGATTGCATTGCTTTTCGCCGAGTGAGTGAGGTTACCGGAGGCCCTAACCCTTTCCTTTCCCCCCTTTTCGACTTTTTTTTTTTTTTCTTTTAGTGCGTGTGGAAACCCCCTCGGATGGTCATACCGACGGGCGGTGTGTCGGAATCGAACCGACTAAAACCACACGGTGTGCCGTACTGCGCCTTAAGTAGGAGGGATCCGGCAACAGCGCCCCCCTTTTCCCCTGCTCCCACCTTAAAGGCAACGCATTTGTGACTCTTGAGTTGCAGGTGCCCATGGGCGGCGGTAGTCATTTACCATCAGGTGACCCGTCTGCTCGTTTGCTCCCTATACCATAAAAAAAAAACTTTCGTGTACACGCGGCGAAGACATGAAGCCAACGTTGTTCAGTTTTTCAGTTTAACAAACCCATATGGACGTTGTATTATGTTTCAATCAATATTGCAAGTATTGTATATTGCATATAAAAGTTGTAGTATCTCAGTAGGGATGTTGTTCATTAATTTATTATATTCCATAATTTACTTACATTACAAGGGCTTTACCACAAATTTGAATAGATTTTTTCATCGTGTTTTGTGCATTCTGTATTTGATTTCACAGACATTGTCCTAGTATGGAACAGTTAGTCCCCGAATGTAGTTCGGAAATTTTTATGTGTTCAACTCTTTACTGGCTGTACCTGGCTATTGTATGGAGCAGGTCTTCTATGGAGCTACTTATACGTATCATTAGTAAACCAGTTATGAATGGTTAGGATTTAGTTTTACTTATTGTTATTAGAGCAAAACAAGCTATTGTGTAGTAATTTGTTATAACGGGTCGCATGTTAAGTCCCTCAGGTAGGAAAGTCTTTAGGCTTTTAAAAAAGCTATAGAAACGTTTATCTCTTTTTGAGCTTTTCTATGGCTTTAGTTGTTTGTTGTTTGGTAAATTTGAACAACAAGACAAGAAACGCACGATCCGTACTCTATGGTTTGTAAATTTGAAAATATCCACAAGAAACGTATGACCGTACGTAAAAACTAGATAATATTTATAATTTAGGGCCATAAAATTCAGATAAGCCGGTCTCTATGCATTCGTCTTTACGAAGTGTTCCTACATTTTTTAATAATAATAATAAATTTTATTTATTTCTCTCCCACAATATACATCGATACACAACAATAAAACTAGAATATATTGGATAGGAGACAGGAGCCCATACTAAGTAAACTTGTGTTATAGGTCTCCTGGCCTCCTTACCCCAGATAAACCTTTTTGTATCATTTACATAGTACATCACAAACAATGTGGGAATATAATAAATGAAAGAAATAGAGATGATGTGTGTGTATGTGTATGTCACTTGTATTATTCTCTTATTAAAACGTTAATAAATAACAATTTCTTTTTGCCATTATATAATGTCCAATAGTAATTCATTAATACGTTGAAATAAGACTCCAAACAATATTAAATTTTACTTCCTAGTTTCTTTATAGTATAGAATAATGTTTATTAATGTTCTAGCATTTACCTGTAGGCTATTATACCTGACTTATTTGTGAGTACATTACCTTTGTTGTTCTTGTCCAGTTTGCGTTTTAATTTTCAACCAGCGAATAGAACTTAGTTACGGACGTGTTAACAACTATATATGCAGTATTTAAGTGTTAGTTTAGGAAATATTAATAGCTTTGTAATGCATGACTTAATGCGACTTAGAGTTTGTCATATGCTATTTTTAGTGTGACGGAAGGAAAACAGCTGGAAAATGTGAGCCGTGACTTTCAAGGGACCTTTGTATTGAAATCTTCAGATTCGCAGTTGATTACTAACCACCTTAGTAGTCAATTCCGAACCTTAAAATTTCAATATTGCACATGTTACAGAGTAGTTACCGTGGCCCAATCGTACTCAAGTAAGTATTTCACTCGAGTAAAAAAGTGCAATATGGCATGGCAATATGGCATAAGTATCTAAAGATAAAAGAGTTGCATAGCATACCTAGCTAGATTAAATAAAAACCAAAAAATAAATTGGTCAAGCCTATTTATTAGCAACTTACATTTTTACATACAATTTATGAATTATTAGTCAAGGATATTTATTCTTACTAGAGATGGTGGTTTTGACCATAATTCATTTTTGGTTT
This sequence comes from Euplagia quadripunctaria, assembly GCA_963859945.1. NCBI lineage: Eukaryota > Metazoa > Arthropoda > Insecta > Lepidoptera > Erebidae > Euplagia > Euplagia quadripunctaria. Next base: position 19,918,736 of record OY982561.1, read on the forward strand.
ATTTTATTGGAAAGTATAACTTACTCAAGTACGGATAACACGGTTAACACTACCATGGATTAATCGTACTCAAGTAAGTACGTCACTCAAGTAAAAAAGGTGCTATATAGCATGTACCGAAGATGGACTTTGGATAATTATCTGGGCAAAGATCGTAGCTGATAGCACCACAGCCGCTCGTAAAGAACCCTACATACTTTTAAAGGAACACGACTCAAAATGAATTCAATAACTTTTGTAAATATAAGATTTGATAGCCTACGTTAATAATATTTTGTTGTTTGATTTTTTACAATAGAAGAACATGTCTAACGTCAAAGTTTTCTGGATTTGTGATTGATTACATTAATGTGGTTTTGCTTGGTTAGTCATTACATTATTTACACAATAGCTTATCTCCGAGAGTTATTTTATTGAAAAATTCGAGTCTGTTAGCGACTTTAAATTTTGTGTTGAATGTTCCCATAGTACCTAAATACACAAGAGTTGCATACTTAGCGTTAAATAAAAACCAAAAAAAAAATTGCTCATGGTTATTTATTAGATACTACATATTTACACACAATCTATGGATTAGTCAAGGATATTTATTCTTACTAGAGATCGCCTGGTGTTTAATTTCGACCATAATATTTTTTTTTTGGCCAGTATAACTCGTATTGTATAGACTTACGTACCATGACAGGACCATGAATACTGGATGCGTGAGACCACACTCTCTGAAGGGACTCCGATCACATCCCTAAGCAGGCACTGGATTGGAATCCTCAAGGAAAACGCAAGCGCGGTCGTCCTAAGCAAACCTGGCCACGAACAGGAGCATGCCCCTCTCCTTCTATAGCTACGTATTTGTTTATACTGCCCCCGCCCCACCAACGCAAACGTTATAAAAGCAGGGTCAGTATACCTGCGTTCCCCAAACTAAGGTCCCAAGACGCAAGGAACAGGAGCAATCGATGCGAAGAACATCGGTAAGGCGTGGAGCGCAATCAAGCGCGAAGCTCAAGACCGATCGCGATGGATGTTTACCGTGGACGCCCTCTGTTCCATCCAGGGGGACATTAAGTCAAAGTAAATCATACATAATCTCAAAGAAGAAGAAGTACCTAAATATATGTATATGTATCACCGACAATTCGCTCTTAAATGTTTATTTACACTCTTTGATACTTAAATTCAGCTGAATGAGAAAAATGTTTTGATGAGATAAGATACTTTAACTATGAAATGAGTTCACAAATAATTAGTAATGTTTCATTTATTTGTAAAAAAAAATAATTGATTAGTAGATTTTTTTAGTATCTTTATACACCTCTAACGTCGTAAACAAGCATATAGATACTTGTTAACGACCATAGTAAAAAATATTACTTTTAGATTCTTAACTATGCCGTTTTAGTAAAAGAAAATCAAATAGCTAATGGAAGTTCATTCTATTATAGGCACTTCCATTAGTTATTTGATTTTCTTTTACAAAAACGGCTTTTTCACTGCTTGATTTTGGGAATTTGTCTGGTGAGTCTTTTGATTTTGAGAGGGTCCGTTGTGTTGTGTGTGGACGATGGATTCTTCAAGAGTGCCTCAGCCTTTTTAACTAATTGGCGTTTAGGACGTGGTTTGGCTGGTTTTAAAATTTTGCAGCTCCTATGCACATTATGTTTACAATTACATTTTTACACTGTCTTACCTTATAAATATTACCGCTAATCTAATCTAATTCAGAATCACAATACTTGTGCACATACAAGTTAAGGCCACCTTCGATGCCGTTTTGTGGTTACTTGCCGAGCTTCTTTATCTTCTGAATTAGTAATGAGTAGTTAATATTATTTATCGCCTATGCTGCTTAGAAGCCACGGTGGAACTTGTATTTGAAAAGTAATGAACAATGAAAATGATCAATTACCTACCTCCTAGTAAGTCTCGACCACAAAATTACTTTGCTACGAAACTCGTAGAGGAGAGCTACGCGGTGTGTACCGAATTTTAAAAACAATGATGACATCTTTGAATGTATATATATATATAATAAAAGGATGGATGACATGCAAAGGTTCAATTATATATTTGTTTATGAAAAACTGTGACCGCTTTCTAAAAATAGTTTCTTACAGATATGTGTATAAAAATTGTAAATGCATGAGGAACAGATATGTATGTTTATTTGTACACCATTTATTTAATTGAAATTGGCATCATATATATAAAGATTTGTCGTACGATTAGATAACTTACATATAATGGATAAAAATGAATCGAAAAAAGTAGTGGTTTCAGGTGATTTATTGATGTTTTTTTTATAACGTATGTAATCTTAATCCACTAACACAACCAAAAGATATTGTCCGTCCGATGATCTCCTAGTGGACCTGTTGTAGGTTCAATACCCACTCACATTATCAGTGCACGAGGTAACCACTTAAGCCTACTACTGTATTCCAGTAACTACTATTAGGTAGGTATTGATGATCTCAAATGACTAATACCTTATGAGAAAACATTACTAAGCTACCTATGATAAGACCCCATTAATGGCCTTGGTCACGACTTTTAAACTAGTCAGTATACAGTCTGTAGGTACTTAAACCACAAGAGCCATAAAATTATTTAATAAACAGCGTTTAGCTTAATAATTACCCTAATAGGTTTCTAATAGGGCTTCATTGAATTAACACTACTTATAGTTTATTCAATTTCTGTTTCAAAAGCTTCCAACTTGTAATATAGTTGTAACATAAGCGAATAAAGTAATTTAAATACAACGATATGAAAATACATATAGAGGGGTCTGAGGCGAATTGATTCAATCGACATCGCGACGCGACACGACGACAACAAGCGAATCTAATAATCTAAGCTAATCGCTGATTGCAACGACGTATATATCTCAATATCGTCCAATGTGGCGCTTGAATCAATTCGCCTCAGACCCCTCGATATGATTGTTTCGACCGATTTCGGCCATGGCGACCACTTCGACCCCTAGTCGGAGAGATGGCGCTTTATGTCACCGTGTACACCGTGACCACTGAGGGCACGTGAGTACGCCGTTCTCATAATGATATATTATTGCAGCAGGTGGGCGAGCCTTTAACCGGTCGCGTTTGGTATCAAGGTCAGTTTTACGCAGAACCTCGAACTCGCATACCTGGCTGCACCATCCTGCGCCATTCTGACCGCTGTGCTGTCAAACGTTCCCAACGAGATGGCTCTATGTTGCGTCTCTTCATATGTCGCTTTTTGACATCCTATTTTATGATGAACATAGATTTGCCGACTAATAGTGACAAAATGTTTCATATGTATACTTCTATTACAATACGATATACATAAGTTGTAAGTTTGATACTTGATAGCCCTCTAACATTTTTTTTATTTTGCCTGTCAAATATCTTAGTTTTAAACAACATTGTTACACGTGTTTTGTTAACAGTTCGTTCGAATGGTGAGCTGGTAAACAGAATCAAGTCATTTTGCAATGTTTAAGTAATATTGAATAGTTAACCACTTATCAAACAATCTATATAATAACTATAAATTTAAAATTTATAAAACACCCCCGACTCGAAAATCGCTTCAACGATTACAAAATGCCTTACATAATTTTGGAAAAGAGCTGATACTCTTACATTGCTAGTCCGATATTAACCAAATATAACTAAGAACCACCGCAAGGAAACTGGCTTTCAAATGAAAAAAAAACCGCATCGAAATCGGTCCATCCGTTTAAAAGCTACGATGCCACAGACAGACACACACACACACACACACAGACATCGACGTTAAACTTATAACATGTTAAAAAATAATATGTAGTAGAATTAATCGCTCCAGCTTCAAAGATGACACGACGTGACACCGTGCGGAATCGCAAACAATACGTAGACGGTAGGATCTAAAAATTTTACGAATATGCATACCACTTATAAATTTTGCTCAAATTGGTGTCATTAGGGAAGCAACTCCATCCTGTAGACGGTTGTGGACAATCGACATTACTTGCCGTAATGTTATACAATGAGTTGGGTCCCCAGGTCTTCCAGGCGTGCGAGGAGCGGATAGAGTTGGAAACGTACGAGTTCTAAATACTCATCTACATAAGTACCTACCTATACCGTAAGACTCAATTATAACTAGAAATGAAACGTCTATTTTTCAACACCTTTACGGCCGATTTGCAAAAAAAGCACTTTTTTGTGAATTGTGTTACAACATACATCATGTACGTGCCAGCATGACGTGTTAATAGTAATTTCAACAAATCAAGTCATGCTCAGATGACTCAGTCGGTGTTGCCTTTTGAAAGGTGACTACTTTTTTATTATAAGAAAATTATCAAACAACACAAGTTGCAGTAACCGACATTTAATTACGTATTATAAATCTTGTCATTAGTTTTAGGGTACAATACCTTTAATTTGTTCGTATATTGGAATTGATGGTTGATGGACTTAGACTGCTGAACAAAGGGCTGTCTTAAGACAGTCCTTTGTTCCGCAGTGTATGTATCTACTATGGCTGAGATTTGTAATAATCAATCAAGATTACAGATTAACAAAAGCACTAAAAAGGTAATAACTTTCCAGTGTTTTATGATTATTAGTTTGTAGTCATACGTAATCGTAATGACTTTCTCTGATTACTTTTGGTAAGTAACCCGACACAACTTGTTTTGACAATTAAAAGGTTTTAACATTATATTATAAAACGTATATTTATGTGTTTTTTTTTTGGTTTACAAATAAGCTTTCGGCTAACCACATCATGATCGATTACCGGATCTTTTTAGTACTCCCGACACTGATGATATCTCTTTGGAGTTGGAGGGAACTCGCCAATTTAAATGCAACGCTATGCCAAACTTTATCATTAAACCACGGTCTTCTGTGGGGTAATTATCGCATCCAGGCATAAATCGGCTGTGCCGTATGTACTACAATTAAATAAACATAATTTTATGAAAAATCAAAACAACAACAAATTTATGTGCATTACTTTACATTTTTGTTTGAACGCGCTAATATAGAAACTTTTGCGTCTGATATCCACATTTTTGTTGAGAAAAGTTAAGGGCTAATATCATGCTACAACCCTAAGGAGCCGAGCAGTATCTATTGCTTCTGAAACTTTGGTCAACGGTTAGTGTATTAAATAAACACTTAAACAAAAGTTAAACCGACTTTAAAAACCACTAACAAAGGGCATTGAAAAGTGAAAATTTGTTGATCACAAACTTAATTGAAAAGACTAAAATACATGTGACACTTAATATAATGGGCAACATTATAAAGGCACTAGCTACCTATTGGTCTGTTTGAAGTCGGTGCCAAATAGGTACTTGATAGATAGTAAAACAAACTAAAGGGACAGACGTCATATAATACAACATGCTTAATTTCAAGAAAAATCAACGATTTATATTATATATTATTTATAAGTTCTGAGGGAAATATCAGTGAACATACATAAAAAAAAACATTCGAACATAGAACCTCTTCCTTTTTATGAAGTCGGTTAACAAATGGGTGAGAACCTAAATATACTCAATTTTATTTCTGTGACTTTATTTGTTGTTTTTATTTATCGTAATATTTTTTGGTGACGATAAATAAATTAGTATAATAACAAAAACAGAGGTCATGTTTGAATATAATCAGGTTTAATTTACAAATGTATTTGATTACGCTTAACAGATTATACTTACAAATTGAATATCTGAAAATCACGGAGGTGAGATTACATTGTCTATATCTATTATCTGAGGTTATAGATATAGACAGTTACGGTACAGATATAGACAGGTATGTTTAAGTTATGAGATTATCAATCTCATAACTTAGATAATCGCTGAAGCAATTATAATCACATTACCCATTGAAAAATCTTCAGAAATTCCTAAAATGTTAACAAAAGAGAAACATTATAACAACGCCTATCCATTCAAAGTAATTAGTAAGAATAGAATGAATGAACGGTGACTGATGGATCAATTTCTGAGGCGAATGTAACAAATGTGAAGGCAGAAGTAATAATAAGTTGATTTATTTTTGAATAAGAGAAAATCTTTGAGTCAGACTTTTTTTCATAAACTTTACAAAAAGGATGAGGTAGGTATTACGTATGTTTACTGATTTCTCAGGAACATCTTACTTAACCAATTTCAATTGTTTGAACTGTATCTTTTCATTTAGAAGACGGGCCACTGAGTTGGGGCGGCCCGTATAGTTCAAATAGGCCAGATCTTGTTTTATATGTGTATATTTCGTTATTGCTATTAAAGAATGACGAAAGCCTTAAATCACATATGTAGATCGTTGTCATATTTAGATAATACTTAAGTATAACTTATTGAAATTAATAGATTAGTTACTCCTAGTACTCAACATTTATCTTACGAAAACATACGTGGAATTAAAACACAAACTTAAGTTTGCATTTAAAAAATATTATTTCAAACAGTGGTCTTCATTGCAGTTGTAAATGTAATTTCTTTTATGTGATTTAACAACAAATTGATATATTTGCCTACACGTGCTTTGTCCTAGGTTCTGCACTATATTAAGATTGTGGGTCAATGGCAAAATAGGCTATTCTCTTAGTTCTTGATCTATGAGAATGTGAGTATCCAAATTAAGTGAGTAAATTACTTAAATTGTTTGAGTAATTTACTTTCATTACGTAAGCATACAAACGCCATTGTGGACCTCCTCTCCCTCACTGCGTACGCCCATTAATGCAGACCGTCAAGGACCTCTAGAATTTATTGTTTTTTTGGATTTTTTTATAGAAATTCAAAGTTAAGAGATATTTGAGCGTTTTCAGAGAAGTGTCCATCTAAAACTCTTATTGTAGTATTTTTTTAGTAGCCATGTGAGCGATATTTCTTAGCAAGATGTAGTATGTCATACATACTGTTATACTTACCTGAAACACTCTTAAAATTTTGTAGCCGCACTCCACTGCTTTCATTGCCTAAGATATCGGTAAGGTTTATGTAATATCATGTCTGTGAAGGGGTACTATATGCGGTAACTTGTCAGCATTCTTACTTTCCTTACAAACTAAAGGGATGTATGGTAAAACGCGGCAATGTAGATTAAATAATAGCCACAAAAATAAAATATTAGAATATATTATAAATCAGCTAGTTTCCATAAAAGAAAAAAAAATGTTGGTGAACTATGTAAGTGGCCAGGTATTTAAACTAATTTATTCCATTTAAAGCTGTTATTCTTGATAGCATTTCTGATACAATTTGTAGACATAATCATTGTAATGAATGGCGAATAAAAAGCGGCAGTAAATTTTTATTGCAGAGTTATTTTTCGCAAAGATGTTCTATTGCATGGCAAACCTGGCAGCCGAAGTATTTACAAGTAAGAGTTGTTAATTTTAATATCGTGTTTTTGGAGCTAAATGAATACAGTTTTATAATTCAATTTAGATTAAGATTTAAATAAAACACTAAAAACAGTTAACGTAGATTTTTTCTATATTTTCTTCTACTAGTATCTATAGCAATAAATTATACTTGTTCTTTAATACAATACTTTTTAGATTTGTACATATTTACAAACAGTCCAAAACTAGCCTAGATATCACAGTTTACATAATTACAACTACATAGCAAATATTTAATGAGGGAAACGTTCATACTGACTTCAAATCAAACTTCTTTGTTCTTAGGTGCCACAATACCTGAAATTAAAAAGAAAACATTGTCTAATTTGTCATGATGGTATTAATACACAAGTTATTATGTGGGTACACATTAAAACTGCAGCCGATACTTAAAACAGCTGTTACAGTTAAAAGTCAAATCGAAATCATTTTCAAAATTGTGTTTATAAAATTCCACAATAAACTTTTAAATTTGAAAGAAAAAGATTTTAAGGCGTACATAGGGAAAATGTTGCGCTGTCAAGATGAATATAGCAATGTAATCATTTATCTTTCCTTAAAGTTTCTTGCCTGTTCTTCTCCGTAGGATGTTACGTATTGGAACAGGCAACTACCTTTACGACTGACTTATTCTGACTGATTACTACTCCTAACAATTCAAAAATACCTACCCATAATTGGTTTAATTGAAATAAATAATTTTGATTGGATTTAATCAAAACTTGATTAGAAGTTTCGTCTCCCAGAACTCAATGGTGATAGCTGTCTAACCGCGGTTATATGCCTTCACGAGGACGTCATCTTGCGAAAGGCGGTGAGGAGCGGCACTCATGCCTCCCTAAGGTTGGCTGTGAGTGCGGCTCCACCCACAAAAGACCCTCCCGCAAAGGGGACGATATCCTAGTGTGTTTTGACAGGGCTGTGTGCTAAATTCCGGGTAGCGTTGAGTGGATGGTTGAGGAATTATCATCGCAGAACCGACTGACTGATTTCAGACGCAAAATGGCACATTAGTGGATAGTACTTCGATACTAACGTATGGAATCACCAATAGCACTAGTCTACAGGTTAAAAAGAAGGGCATGCATTCCTACAGGTCGAAAACATTATCCTTTTAGGTTCTGCCATAGCCGGATAAAAGTTATAAGCATAGTAGTCACCGTACACCGGGCCTAGTTCCAGTAGTGCTTCCGCGCAATGGATATGAAGTAATTCATGCAAATTATGCTGGGGCGGGGTCTCTTATTCGTTGTAACATTAGACATCCCTACCTTTATCTTGATAAACAAACACAAAGGTATTTAAAGCATTTTAATCATGAATAAAGACATTAAATGAACTGAAATAAAACCAGTGATAGTCAATTTACACAATAATAAATCCATTATTTTTAGAAACCTGTATAATTAAAAAGTAATCGCATAATTGAATTCACAAGTAAATTACAAAATTATAGGCTGTTCTCTGTATTATACTCGTCTTTAACTTCGGTAACAAAACAAATCCATTAATGGCAGTATTGCAATCATTGCATTATGGCTAAAATATTAATGTAACATAATTTAAAAAAAATTATAAATCTTTTTATTGTTAATCAAATTGATTTGGGTTAGAGAGAAATATATTTTATAAATATTTAATGAAAAGTCTCTAAGTCCATGTTCGGTGGTTTAGGCCCAAATAAGATGACTATTGGAAAATGTTTGTTGGATTCAATCATTTATTATTTTCAAGTGATGCTGGTTATCACGTGAAAATAATGAATGATTGCAGTTGGCTCTGCTAAGATAATTTGCGGTTGAACGTTTTGCAATATGTTGATCGTTAAAATGACCTTTGCAACTATACGACGATAACTAAAAGGTCAAATATCTTCTGTGCGTGGGTTAAGTTACATTTTCATTTTAAGAATTGTTAATCTTTTAGAAAAATATTAGAAAAAATATTTTTTGTGTTTCTACTAATCTACGGCACAGACAGGCTAGTCGCAGGCACCAGCTTCATTTGAATTTTGAATCAATCTCAGCAACGGTCCTATTACTCAAAAACTAATGCAAATCTTAGCTTACAAAACAAGGCTTTTTGTGTAGATTGTTAGAAAATGTTATTACCTCAAGGTTTACAAATGCGTGTCGTAATGCAAAATACCGGTAAAAGCATGTTAACATATGGATATTAATATACTATTCGTATTATATACGGCCTGATGTGTACATGCATAAAAATAGAAAAGTTATAGTTGAAAGTCTATGATTGCATGCAAATGTTGATTTTATGAGTTCAATTTCAAAGTTTCTGATACATTCTCAAAATCTCTCTAAACTACATCTGATGATGAAGTTTAGAGAGATTTTTTTTTATGAATTAGTAATTGAATGTTTATATAAACCCCTTCATACTAATTAAGGCTGATATAACGTAAATGAGTATCGTGATTATAAAAATTAAAATTTGTTGTGAGTCAACAATTTTCGGTAATATTCATACCTGTCTCTTGTCTTAGTCTGTCTTAAAATCACTTAACTAAAATGTATGATCTGTTTTGTATTGATTGATTGCACCCTTTTCTTCTAAGGCTCTAAATGCAATATGTGTGTTTTTCATTCTTATTTTAAAAATCTAGTTTAAGAAGTGTTCTAGTACTAACGTTTACTATACGTCACATGTAGGTATATCTTCTGATAATAATATGGCATGTACTAGTTGTGGTCGAAAATATAATGTGCTGTGCTGTGTATTTTTTTTGTGCGGACCCCTAATTCTTTTTCCAAAATAAAAGTAGCTAACGTTACTCCTTGTAACATTAGCTATCGGCCAGTGAAAGTCCCGCGTAAATCGATTAACCCGTTCCGAGGATTAGCTGGAACAAACAGACAGACAGACGGACAAAAAAGGATTTTTTGGTAAGAGTACCGTGTAAATATTCCGATGTATTTAGTAAAAAGCCAATAGTATGACATTATAAACAGACACTTCAGTTTTATTTATTTGTATGTATAGTTCCTTTATTTTTTTAAATTGTTACTACATTACCACAAGTTACATAGTATTTAAGATACATTGATAGCTAAAGTAATAAATAAGATTATAATTAAAATAATTATTTACAATAAATAAGGATATTAGAACTAATAAATAAATATATATTTACGGACTACTACATGAATGCATCGCCTACTGGTATTGTTCCCAAAAGGTTGGCAGTGTTGCCACGTTGAATGGCAATGGTAATTCTCTGTACAAGACAAAGAGCCCATTGGTAACTTAGATTCTGTATCAAATGTTACTGAGCTTATGACAGCCTCGGTAGCACCAGGATTAGGTCATTAGGTTCGATTTTAATTTTTTAGAGTAGAATACTTAATTGTTAATTGAAGATAAGCAACTAACAATATGAACTGCTTAAATTTTAATTCAGTATACGATTGTATTAAAAAATCTCATGTTACTAAAGTCCAAATTTTTGGTTACTAACGGAAACTTGATCTGCACTATCTATGACTTGATGAAATCAGAGGTGTTGGTTAATGAATATATTAGAAACTAGCAGCGCCCCGCAGTTTCACCCGCGTAAGTCCCGATCCCGTGGGAATATCGGGATAAAAAGTAGCCTATGCGTTAATCCAGGGTTCCAGCTATCGACATACCAAGTTTCATCGTAATCGGTTCAGTGGTTTTTGCGTGAAAGAGTAACAAAGATCCATCCATTCATCCATCCATCCAAACTTTTACATTTATAATATTAGTGGGATTAATGTTCACTTGCTGAATAATTAAAAGCTCTCTACAAGGTTTGTAAAGTCTGCAAACTCCCACTAAGGCAGGTTGATGGACAGAGAGGAGACCCATGCTCCGCAGTGGGACGTTGACTAACAAAACCAGACATTATTATATGTATTTCTTCCTAAATAGAGTAAGATTATGCCATTGTTTTCCTTTCTTCATTTGTTTTTAACCAAATATTTCATAATAAAGCATTATAATTTAAAAAAATCGCTATAAACACTTAATCTACCTATAAGGCAGTAATTTTATTTAAAAAAATATAAATTACGACGAAAGAGTATGTGTCAAATACACAATGAAAAGTAGGTACCTAATAAATTTTAACCAAATAAAGCCAAGTCGGGAATGCTGTTAAATTCAATACAAACTGAATTCATGTCGGTTTGTCCGTTCGCGAGCTATAATTCTGCAGAAAGACAGTCAAGACTAAACACATAGAAAGGAAGTGTTAAATTTGTACAAAAATGTATTAAAACAAAAGTAAAGTAAATTTATGCCCATTATATTCTTAATCGTTTGTGTTGTAGACGGTCAGTATTGGAATAGCGCGTGAGCTGCAAAACTACATCAAAACTGCCAACCGACAGTGCATCACTATTAAAACAGTACAGTCGTTTCCCACTATTCCATTAATTAATTATTTCTTTTTACTGCGGACTTATTTCTTATTTTTAGAGACTTTCTATAATCACCCTGCACTCCACCGATAGAAGTTTTATCTTCATGTTTAAAAACCAAAACGATTTCGTGCTCTGCGGTTCGAAAAGAATGCTATGGTCTTTCCAAAAGACTCCTAGACAGGAGTTCCTATAAAGGGCATTAAATAATACGTTTTAAAATATGATAACCCTGGAAAGAACCCAAATAAACCAGACATGAATTTTAAACTTATCAAATGTAGTTTAATAGTTACAGGATGACCTGTATACCTTTGGTGAGTACATACACGAGGCATCTCCAAGATAGAACTTTAATAAAACTGATTTTCGTTCCTTGTATTCACAAATAGGGGTCATTGACTGGTCTTCCTTATATATTCCAAATTTAGAAATGAGTTTAAATTATTTTTATGATATTATAAATTTTATTATCAATGATTGCGTTCCCAGAAAAAAGCGAAGTCGTGTAGGCTCGAGGTACACTTACCCCAAATGGTACACTGTTGAAATAATTCGCGACATAAAATTGAAAGCGGCACTTCATAAGCGATATAAATCGAGCTGACAAAATTGTGATTACGAAGCCTTCGCGCGGTGCAGGGCAGCGGTAAAGCATAAGATACTAGTGGCTAAACTATTCATCTCAAGTTACCTTCGTCTACCAATAGTATGTATATCCGAAGTGGTTTAACTTACCTATTAGTCTTCACTAAGTTCTCGGCAGTCACAAGATGTCGTTCAGCGCACAAATCCCCGCGGTCACTAATGTCTGCCATCACTAATCATCTAACTATTATACTGCATACATGAACTGTCTCTAGACATTTTCTTATAACTAGAGCTACCATGAGATCTGTCTTTACACTGATGCTACACCTGAAGACAAAGAAAAAATATATATTAATGCTAGTTAGCGAGTAACAGTTAGCTTTAGGACATGGGACAGGATAATTGAAGTTCGTATGTCGCCTTTACTCAGTGGACTAGAATTTTCAACATAAATAGATAAAAAATAATTATATATCTATTATGTTCTTTATGGAACTGTACTTGTACAACGATGTGTCACTAGGATTACACCCTTAAATAATTAATAGGTAGTGACATCAGCATATTTTTTCATATTAACAATGATTATTATAATTATTATTATTATATTATTATAACAATATCGACAATTATCACATCAACATTACTATGACAAATTAGAAGTCAATCTAAAATGCACAGTAATTTTCGTTATCCATCAGTCGAAAATGTATAGAATTTTTTGTTCCTATTGAAACTTCGGAATAAAAAGATAAAGATTTGAAGACTTCATCAATCGACATCATCAAGCATGTGAACGACTTACAAGATGGTTGTTCTAATTGACCCGCGTTAACGCGCGGTAGCAAAACGCGCGTTCAACGCCCGTCATCTGAATGTGGCCTATCTGTTTAAGAACGTACGTTCAAGTAAAGCAATGATATCAATTTGTGTTGTTGTTCTAAATATGCATATGTCGGGGAAGCATAATAGCGAAATAATAATTATATTTAAAAAAGTATCACTGCGCTTAAATCATGATAAATTGTAATAAGTCGTATTCTTCATTCCTTAATTGTTTTAGAGGTGGAATATTTTCTTCAAATTTAAATGGAACCAATCTTGAGTATAACTAGTTCAATTTTAAAAACATTTATTGAAATCGTTTCACAATGGGCGAAGATATCGCGTAAATTAAACAAAAAAAAGCAGTCAAATTGAGAGCCACACTTTTTTAATTTGATTTTAAGGATTTACTTTTATTTAACTTTCTTTTTGTCTCGTTTGAGTGGGTCCGTTTGTAATTTATCGAAATTACGAAAGCCTAATATCAACAGCTCATCACCTTTTACAAAATATTGCCATTTCCGATACAGAGACGTTAATTGTTTAGGAGATCTCTCTCTTTACTTCACCATCACCTTCACCTTATGCATTGTGACGAGCATAAATTGCTTACCAACCACATTAAAGCAATCGAATCGCAACCCGTGAAATATTTATTATTGAGTGTGCCTATAAAATTTTAACAGCTTCCTCGATTTCCCCAGGATCCTATCATCAGATCTTGACTTGATAACAATGGTACCAACTGGGAAGTACCCTTACCATAGAATACCCTTTCAAACATAAAGAGAAATTTCCAAATTTGACAAGGGATCTTCTAGTCATCAGGTAACATAGACAAAAAAAATTAAAAAAGATTCCGACGATCTGAGAACCTCCTCTTAATGCTAATTGAATGCAACTTTGCCTGTAAATTACAAACAACAAACAAGGAAAAACGTCTAAATAAAATCCGTCTAAATAAACAGTAAATTTTTATGTTGGAGAACCATGCTTCGGCACGTATGCTGACTGGAGTGATACCACGGCCTCACAGAAAACCAGCAGCGAAGCAATGCTTAACCGAGTGAGTGAGGTTACCAGAGTGAGGTGTTAGGTATCACTCCGGTCGAACCGGCCCCTACGTGCTGAAGCATGGCTCTCCCACGAACAAAAACGATTACTTTGAATTGATATATTTAGAGCTTTTTCATGAGAACCTCCCAAACAGAGACTGATTAGAGAATATACATATACTCAAATATTGTAATTAAATATTAAAAGGAATATAAATAATAGTAGTAGTACATTAAAATTTTAGAATTAATTTTTTTATTATATACATAATATGTGATGTGATTAATTTCATTGTTTAACAACAAAATACCATGCATTACGAAGCATAGTGAGTGGTGCTAAAACTCATACAGTTCGATTTTGATAAGCGCATGCTTAAAGTAATTAAATGGTTGAAAATACATGATGTTACGCCAATTCAAAAAATGATATTGTGAAAAATAGTTGTCCGCTCTCCTAGGTGGGAGTCTTAAGCTCATAAAAGGTACCTATAAAAACACCTCACGATTATAAAATTAGAAAATTTTAATCTAACGGGTATTTTATTCTTAAATATGAAATGGATGGATTACTAAGTAAAAAAGTTATTATCTGGTATTAATATCGAATTTAGTAGTTGCTTTCAAAGAGCGTTGTAAAGTTGTTTAGCATTGTAAAGCGTTTGCATGTATTGTGTGCAGCTTTGTCGTCGTGTTTCTATTGCGTTCCATACAATTCAGAACTCCCGCTGCACATCGCTGCGCGTTGGTGGTCAGTTGTCTCTGCCATTAAATGACATCGACGAAAGGTAGAAGGCGCCATATCTATTTTTAATGGTTCATGTGACTTAAATTAGAGATTAGGAATTCTTTTGTATCATAAAGGTCAGAAAGGGTACCGTTATAAGAATTAACCGATAGTAAAGGAGGATATGCAAATATTGATGGATTTGATTAGAAATAATTGAATTTATTGTGAAGGAATCAGGCGTTTTAGGTAGTGCATACATATTACGTAATATGTGGTTAACGCTATAGGGTATTCATATGTGTTTTTATATTTCCTAGCTTTGTATGTGTTAATTAAGACAAGTGCAGAACTGTTCGTTTTCCAAATAAATGAATACATTGGTAGTGCTAAGGAGGAGGATATACGAATGTAACTTTATTTGTTATTGTGCGTGTTATTTTACATTTTACATTGTAGGTAATTACTACTTTATTATATTCATTTATTTACACTTTATGCATATCTGGTACATAGGCGGACTTAATGCCTAAGGCATTCTCTACCAGTCAACCTTTAGGTGATGCAGGGAAAACAGGAAGTAGGCGCGTTTTAACTACAATTAGTTCAATAAATATTTAAACAATATATTATGAAACCATAGTATGGTATGTAATATGTATATACACATGTATAAACCCATCATAGATTTACCTATCTACATACATACATACATAAATACCTACATAAGTATACGCCTATAGATACTTATACACACATTAGATGGGCAAGTTGATTCTGCCAATTGTTTGAAAAGATACTCCTTTACTTTTACTTTAAATGAATAACGATTGGTGACCGTCCTGATTTTGATGGGTCCTTGGAATGCACCCCCCATTCCAAAGAAGAACGAACTGAATGAAAAATGACGAGCCGACAAATTCAGATATGTGTGAGAGACAACGACGAAGAAGATTTCTGAAGGAACGAAGGTTTCTGTCATCATTACTAAATAAAATAGGAAACTAAATACGTTGGCGAAGATAGATTATATATTAAGGATATTAAACAGGATAGCGAGGGCACGTAATTTTCAACAATGACGAATAGGTAACCCATTGAGCTGCAAACGGAAAGACGACACGTGATCATGTTTACGGATACTGAAGACGAATTGAATGCAGTTATTAAGAAGACTGTCTAACTTATCGAAAATATCTGCATTCAGGTCATAACAGCACACATCACCATAATCCATTAATGGGAAGATAAGAGTTTTCACAAGATACTTTTTCAAGCTATATAATGCTCTGAGACTTCTAGTAATCTCTTTGGCACTGGTTTGTAACTTTATAACGCCAATTTCATGTAAAGTCGAGATGTAATAGAAGGTCTGTCACCGATTGATAGGTGTAGCAGTACCGTTAAAAGTAGCAACTGGAAGCATCTCAGGATCAGCGTCTCAGAATCTGCTTACCGATTGATGAGTAGAGTAGACATATTCTTCTCGTCGCGACTTCCGATTATAACGACTTCACATTTTATGGGGTTTACCGATAAACCAAACGTTGTAGGTAAGGGGATGACAAGCTTTGCGACAAAGTGATATGAAAATTCCGGAATCTAAAGAGTGGTTAATAATGTGGGAGATTACCCACAGGTAAAAGATGGTCAAGGATTGTTGTGATCTTGCGTCTGCTGATTTGATCACAACGTTAGATTTAATAGAGTGTATTATCTTTTGATCTCACCTGATGCAACTGGAGAAAATCGGAAAGGATATTTAAAATGTAATGATGGTGTTATTAGTCTATTGAAGTCGGTATGTGTTACATAAATACGTCTTTTTTTATTTTCTGTGCCATGTTTTAAGTAAATGAAAAACAAAGTGTTTCAAACAATTGTTTGAGAAGCTTTGCGTCAGATGTCGACAAAAACTGAAATAAGAATGGTAACATAGGTTCCTTTAAGATTTTCTGAACTACTTTATTACCACTGAGATGAGAAAGAAAGGTTTTCTTTGTGATATGGACTGGGGTACAGCTGAACAGAATACAGTTTTTTTTTTTTTTTTTTTTTTTTTTTTTTTTTTTTTTTTTTTGGATCGCCAACAAATGATACACATTTCTTACATCTAGATAATAATTTACAGACATGCCTTGTGCTCACTTACTTATAGGCAACCACATCTAACACAGATAAAACCTTCACCACAGGAATTAAATAAACAGTTTTACATGTAAAACATTAAAATAAAATTAAAAAAGAAATAGAAACATTAACTAAAACTATAAATTTAAACCTAGCCCACTATGGTATCATAATCACCGAAGTTTGGAACTCAGGTATTCAGTGATTTTTTTCCTAAATCCAAACAAATTATCACCAACAATATCCAAATCTGCCAGTCGCTGAATACTATTGTACGATTTGGCTATTCTTGCTAAAGGCGAATTAAGACCAATGTTAGTCCTGTATCTCCGGACAATGAGCAGCCTGTAGACACTCGAGCGCGGCAACCTATTTGGAGTCGAGATATTAATTTTAGACAACAATTCAGGACAGTCTATTCTATTGTTTAATAAGTTAAATAAGAACAATAAATCAAGTAGTTGGCGTCTATCGTTCAACGAAACCATTTCAAAGTGTTCGAGACGAGAACTGTATGATTTGAGTGAATGATGTAATTTCATATCAAAAGCAAGATGACTGACGAATCTCCTTTGTGTTCGTTCAAGTCGGTTTTTGTGGACCTCATAAAATGGAGACCAAATCTGGGAGCAGTATTCTAGTATGGTACGGACTAATGAATAATATAAAATAATCTTGGTTCTAGGCTGCAAGAACCGTTTAGAATTTCTGGCTATAAAACCACACATTTTAGTCGCATTGAGTATTATTTTATTTAAATGTGCATTGAAGGTGAGTCTACTGTCCATTAACACTCCTAAATCGCGTATACAGTCGACTTGTTTAAGTGCGTGATTATTTATTGTGTATGACGTTTGTACCTTTGTTTTATTTCTGGTAAAAGAAATATAATTGCATTTTTCAGCATTTAAAGACATTTTATTTTGTACGCACCATTCAACCAGTCGATCAATATCGTCCTGAACTAGTCTACAATCTTCCGCGCATTTTATAGGTTTTAGAATTTTGAGATCGTCGGCAAATAGGTAAAACTTTGTATGGTGGAAACACTCGGAGATAGAATTAATGTGTATTAAAAACAGAAGAGGTCCCAAATGCGATCCTTGTGGAACACCAGAGGTGACGGTAAATTCGGAAGACTTCGCACCATTCACTACCACATAAGATTTACGGTTGGTAAGGTATGATTCAAACCATTTCAGAATGAAACCTCCCACTCCAAGACCCGCAAGTTTCAAAATCAGTGTAGGATGGTCCACTCTGTCAAAGGCCTTACTAAAGTCCGTATATACGGTATCTACTTGGGTACCCTGATCTAAATAATGAGATATTGTATCTGTAAAAGCTACAAGATTAGTAGTTGTGGACCTTTTCTGTATAAAACCGTGTTGTTGTTCGATAAGTCGCGATTTGGCCAAACTGTTCAGATATGGGTACACCAATGACTCAAATATCTTTGGTATTATGGATAAAATTGATATAGGTCTATAATTCTTAACTGTGTTTATAGGACCTTGTTTATGAATGGGCACAATTTTGGCCGTTCTCCAATAGTTAGGAAATTGTCCTGTACGGAGCGACTCATTGAATATAAGCTTTAGAGGAAAGGATATTTGCTTGGCACATCTAGACAAAAATATAGGTGGAAGACCATCCGGTCCAGGACCTTTACTTAAGTTTAATTTTTCTAGTTTATGAAGAATATCTGATTCGGGTAAAATCAGTGTGCTAAGAGAAAGGGTACAGTTTAAACTATCCAAATGAGTTAAGACGTTACTGAAAAGTCCGTGCCCATAAATCAGACATAAAAATCAAATCAATCAAAAGTAAATAGTACCTGTGCGATGTGCTCGTAGGTCAATAGACATATTATTATGTATTAAATGGTTAATCGTAGGTCATACGAGATGTTATAAACAATATCACCAACTACTAATTTGTTTAAATTATACCACTAGAAACTTTCATCAGCTATTTTGTATCCTTTAGGGTACGATTCCTTTTTCAAATATAAATTACACTACGTCATCATCATAATCATCTTCTTACCAAATAGTGGTGCAATGTGTTCTCTTCTTCACTCTCCCTAAGAAAAAAAAACAAAAAAACTACTCTACTATTTGTCATTTCACTGGTTACTCCCTTTCTAGCCTTATTCTTTTTAACGCAGTCCATTCATCTTTGGTCGTTCTCTATTCTTGTATCCGTGTACTTCTATGCATAGAATTCTCTTCACCACATTTTGCTTATCCACAATACATGTTCATACCACGATAATCTATTGCTTCACAACTTTTCATCCACCGGCTACTTTCAGGCTCCCTCTAATGTACTCATTCCACACCTTATCCACCCTGGTCACACCACACCGATGTCAACAATCGCATTTAAATAAGGTCAATCTAAATAAGGTAGATACGTTTAGATTTTTGTGTTCAGATCCATTCAGGACTAAGGGTTTATATATACTACGTTTAAGGTATCTAATGTGGAAAAAAATATTGAATTCTGATAAGGTGGTTAAGTTACTGTTAAACGAAAAAAGTCATAATGCAGGATTAAGCAGGAGCACTAAGAGACTATTATTAATGCCTTTAAAATGTTGTCCAGTAGTCTTACGACTTGCACAAACAACTTGTAGGACCCTTTACTGAATAGCAAATATATACTAAAATTAAATGGAGTGAGGACCTGGTTAAATCAGCCAGCAAGTCGAAGGTCAAAACGTGACTGATGATAATGACGTTGACTAATTTATTTTATGGAAAATACGGTTGAATAAATATATATTTTTTAAAGAATGCTAGCAACTTGGGGTTTTTGTTCTAGTTGTCTTCATAGTGAGTACAATATGGTTACGGAGACGCCTAAGTTTTTTTTGTTTACCGTTTGCTATCAGATGAATACGTAACTAGGCCGCAAAAACATGCGTGCAAACACGCTACATAATATAAGATAAAAATAAGAACTTAGTACCTACTAATCCTGTATCGCGCAATCAACATTCCTCCGCTGATTAGTAAATATACAACTGTCTAGTATCCTAACATAAAACGTTGAGCCGCGGTAAGCCTGTCATAATATAAAGAAGGTTCTTTTTGTGTTGGAGGAACAACACATTTTTGTTCCTCCACAGGGTATAATAAAAAGAATCATTACAGCAGTAGTAGTAAAACGATATAATTGTTCTATTCTTTCATCCCCATACTATTAAGTGAGATAAAAGTAACTTTACCTATCCTTATAAAATAACATTTAAACACGTTCTAAATCATAAAATACGTTTAAATGGTAAAAAAATTGGTTTTGAACATCAGCACTGTTTATAATCTGTCAAACTGCGCACGCGCCTCCTATCACGCTGTGAGCTGAGTCAAACTTTATCAGGTGGCTTAAAAAAACGCAGGTTTTTTAATATAATAAACGTTTCCATAACACAGTAACCGTTAGAATTACAGAATAGTGTTTTTATATTATAATTTTTTATTTTTTTATTTATCGTATTTTTTATACCTTATATATATAATATAATATATATGTATATATTATAGTGTGACAAAAACGACTGGGAACAAATGCTCTAAGCTCCAATTATATCCGTCAATACTAACCTCATAAAGATTTAATTATGTATGACAAACGTTATCGTAAAAGTAGGTATTTTGTTTAGACAATGTAACCACCTCCATCACAAAAACACCTCCGTCACAAAAAAATTGGTTGCCTGTAAAGTCGGTATACGGGCGAAAGTTTTACGTGACAACGACTTTGAGTGGTAAAATAATTTTAATGTGAATATTCATTCGTATAGTAGGAAGAAGGTTGAAAAACCATGCCCGAGTGGAAGGGACGCGTGCCTCTCACTCGCTCTCATTGTGAGCGCATAACGTGAGCGGAGCGTAACGCAGTTTCTTGAAGTGTCACCCGGCAAACCAATTTATAAGACGTTGTCACGTCAAGAACATTTTGTTTCCTACCGAAACTTATATTACAGCTAGAGATTAATAAATCAAATTTAAATTTTAAACATCATTTTAATAAAATGTATAATTCACGGATTAGATTAGCCAGTATTTAATATATTTTTTTTAAGTTGCATGACTTATTTTATAATTTGACTGTAAGAGTGGTATTTTGACAGTTAACCTTACAGTAATTTTACCCTGGATCTTACTTTAATCACTACTATGTAAATTCAGTCGGCTTAGTCCTTTCACACGAATCTGTTCGTGTATTGTTCGGTCGCATTGAACGAATAAAAAAATAATTTTTTTTTAAATATATTTTTTTTGGTGTCGTTTCGCACAGAGTGGATATATTTCCGTGCTAATTACCTACCCTTTTTAGAAAAAGTAGGTTGCGGTTGGCACGTTTTGAATTTTTTGTAAGGAGCCTGTCAAAATCCACGCGCACACACTATTACAAAGTGTATAATAAATATTTAAATAAATATTTGAATATTTTATCCATTTTTTTAAATGCATCGAAAAGTTATAACTTAAAAGTGTTTCAAAAGTTCAAATTCAAATTTAAATTCAAACTGTTCATTTGCGTAATACAGGTTATACAAAGATCTTAGAAATTAATTTTGGCCGCTGTAACTACCTTTTTAGGTGTGTAAATGTATCATTCATATTAATCACACTAGAACAGCAAATATTCAATTGTTATCGATTACTAATAAAATCTTTATTCTAAATTACTTGAGCATATTCGCAAAATTTTTAAATCATGTCAAATCAATCAGTGAGTACTAGGTACAGTCAATGAAATAAATAATTGTCAACGTTATTAAAAATTATTTGAAAGGAAGTCATTTATGTTATAATACATTTTTCAATCAGAAACGCTTTGAGTGCACGTGAAAATTTTTTTATGTCACATATTTGTCGAATATTCTTAGGAGCTTGTTAAACACTCTAGGAGCCATGCCGAGGAAATTTTTATCAAAAAGTGCGCGTGTGTCGCGCGTTGCGTGGACAGTATATCATTACATGTAGCATGATCCCAGGCGAATTACCCCTTTTAGAAAAAGTAGGTTGCGATCCGCACATTTTGATTTTTTTATAGGGATAATATCGAAATACAGTCGTGCACACACTATTATCAAGTGTGCATGACTTTATTTGAATATTTTCTTCATTTTTTAGATACATCGAAAAGTTATAACTTAAAACTGTTAAAAAAAGTATTTCATTATTTGTTGCATGCTCTAGGCAAACTTACAGATAAATATACAGTAGTGTACCATATTTAATTATATAAATAAATTATTTATTGTTTTTGAAACAGGTAATGAAAACCATATTTGTTGAATAAACTAAGTACAATTATTACTTCACTAGTAAACGTTTCAATTACCTAATAGGTCCATTTTAAGAATATTGCGATGGAGATTAATATTTTAGCGCTATTTCTTTTGATAGAAAGAAAAGTACTTATTTTATTACATACTTGATTCTGTCGTTTGTTAATGATAGAAGCTTGTTTAGTCAACTAATCATTTATGTTGAGTGCATTAATACTTACTGCACAAAAAAAATATAAATATTCAGTTTTTTATAAGTATTTACGTAATTTGTCTACAAATGTAGTTGTTAAAAAAGATTTGTTAATCACCTTTGAGTACATTGAAATAAAACTATTTTTCACGGATTCTATCGCGATTTATTTGGTGTTAGAGTCTTGAAGCCTTGCTGTGTTTCAAGACACTTTGAGCTCATTCTGCGTAAATAGTAACACCAACAATCAACAAACTTCGGGTACTTTGGGATAACTTTGCACTTTGATACATGAGACGACCACCATCTTAGTCTACCCGTGACCATGGCTGCTGAAAAGCAACTGAAACGTCGGGATCAGTATAGATAGTAAAATAACACCAAATAAATCGCGATAGAATCCGTGAAAAATAGTTTTATTTCAATGTGTAACATTCGCGTAAACTTTCGACAATATCACCTTTGAGTACGTATGTAGTATGTACCATTTTTCTATTTCTTACACGTTTTTTTTAAATGTGCGAAACGATACCGCCTTTTGCGAATTGTCAATTCGCACGGAAGTAAATTTTATCTGTGCGAGTCGATACCTAAAAAAAATATAATTTTAAAAAGGGTTGATTCACACGGTTCATGCGAAACGACCACTAAGCCTCGGAGTCATTGGACGGAGACAGACTCACATTACACAAGTCAATTCTCTTGTCCATCACCATAAAAGCTGATAATAATTTAACAAAATCATTAACGACTGTCTACTTAAATCTGTGATTATAAAGTTAACAAGTTACTATGTTTGACTTTTAATTGATAGTAACTACAAATACAAGCTATCATTATTGAACGAATTTAATTACATAAATATATCCAACTGCCGTAAATCTGAAAGGATGAGAAGATACTCACAATGATTTGATCTCTTGTTAAATACGCCTCTGAGGCAGCTTTAAAAATAGTTGGACCCATGAAAACTATGAGCTCGACATTTGCTTCAGGGAATTATAATGGAATTTAAATATGAAAATATTTTCTTCTAAGTAGATCTATTTGGCACAGATTTTATGCAACTATATATTCGCCTCCCATTTAATGTAGTCATTAATGACAAATGAGCCAGAGATAGGTGATTCGATTCCCACCCATGACAAATAATTATGAGATGAGTACGATCATTTGTTCTGTATTTGGGTGTCATTTATCTATAACGAGCAACCCGCTCCAGCTTCGCACGGGTAACAGAGACATCTTCAACAATCATCAACATATTTCAATCAATTCACACAAAATTTTAACAAATTATACACCTAAACACCTAAATCACTCTGTCTATTAGTGAAAACCGTATGAAAATCTGTTCAGTAGTTTTTCAGTTTATCGCGAACAGACAGACAGACTGCGGGAGACTTTGTTTTATAATATGCAGTGATATGTATGTATTTAGTAATATATGTTTATCAGCAGTCTGATTACTATAGTACAGTCTCTGCCTCTAGGCAGACGGCCGTATGTGAGTGTCTTAAGTTATTATTATTTAAGCGATAACCCTGAGTAAAATAAATTTGTCTTTACCTTTATAAAAATGAATATGTTATAGGCTAACCGTGAACATTCAAGTTGCAAAATGATTCCAAGCTGAGAAAAATTAGACATGTTGCTAATAATTTAAATTTTAACTACTTTTTGTCTAATTTCGAAAGATAGCAAACAAAACTGATGAAAGTTATATTTTAACTGAAAAAATGTTTGCTAGTGTTTTGTTTTTAATATCAATTAGGAGGGAAAGCAAGAAAGAAAAATATTTTATTTGTATCTTCAATAAGGTAATACCAAACCATAAAATATACTTAACACTCGGTATTGAAGACCAAATAAGGTACCTGCGTCAGCTAATGTCGCAGATTGCTCTGCAACACTGGTATTACAGGCCCCAATTAATTAATTGAGCATTCACAAAACAATTAAAGCAAACAAAAGTAGAAGAAAAGTAAAAGTAAAAGAACTATGACCGTAGACTATTGCTGTGCTCTTGGAAAAATTTCGAAAATTAAGTCACTCAACATGATCATGGTCAAGGTTGACTGGTAGAAAATGAAATGAGGCATCAAGTCCGCCCCGTGCAATATAAAATGCAGGAAGTGTTAATTTTTTTTTAACCTGTTTCTGAATAATTTTTTTTGGCAAGTCACAGCATCTTTCGGTGGTTGCGTTTCTTGTAGAAATCCCTTGTGCTCTCTTACGTAGATAAGAATAGATCGAATATTGATTTAGGAGGTACGGGAGTTGCATTTCTAAATTGAAATACGTTTTCAGTATCAGTTAATAAATACGCAAAGTACTTATCATGAAAGGGGACGAGTATATATTTTATCTATATACACTGTTTTATAGAAAAGTGTAGTTGGATTTTAGGATCTTTACGGATACTTTAAGTTTTACCAAAAAAAAAAACGAAAAAGGCGTAAAGGCGTTTCTTGGCATAATATAATTATGTGTTTTTTAAACAGCGTCTTAACAATTTTCTTGTCAGTTTTAATGATATTGTTTATTTTTTTATTCAGCCATTGCCAGGTTTTTTTTAGACATTGCATAAGATATTATCTTACAGTTTTATACATGTCAGCAAAATATTTAGTTTCTTTTTGAACTTTCAGAATAATTTGTGATAAACATATTGCAAAATAAATTTAAGGATCAAAATTTATGGATTTTCCTAAAAATCGTCTACGTACTTAAATTGTTCAAGTTTTCTAATATCGTTTTATAAATACACTATTCATCACTTTTTGTAACACGTTGTATATACTCGTAATAACACTAAGCGCCCACATTTAGAAAATTAATAAAATGAAATGACATTTCTTTGCAAGTTTGTGGTGCTTTCTAAAGATTATTGAATAGATTTTTAAAATTGCAAGCTATTGAATGACAGATAAAACAAGACATTCTGAAATATGTAATATTTCACACTTGACATCTTCCTAGCAGCCAAAGAAACCTAGCAGGAAGATGTTACATGTGAAAAAAAGTTTTCCAATTTGTACTACATAGGCTCAACGAGCCGTGTCGGTGCTCTTAGTACTGACGTGTCGAACGCGGTTAAAGAGAAAAAAGTGTGATTAAACAATCACACTTTTTTTACTTTAATTTATATGATTATTATTACAGTTTTTTTTATACAAAGAAGTTGATAAAGACGTAAGCAGCACAAAAAGAATGTTAAACGCAGTCACTGATGTCTATAATGCCTGCTTAAAATATTATCATTTTTAATATCTCCAAATAGAAAACCCCTCAATTGACTGGCGATACTCCACTCTAGGAGAAAAACAAGAGCAGGGTAAAAATTTGGTCAGGGTTCCGTATAGTAGATTAAATTTGGAACGTTTTCTTATAATGGGTTACTTAGGATATTATGTAGGTAAAGGGAATGCTATAAAGCATGAGTTTCAACTGTTTTCATTTCCAAACTAATGAAAGAGGTTTTATGTCTGAGCACGGATTAGCCGCTACAATCTGTCCAACGGTGTTTATGTTTAGTTTTAGGGTGTACTACTGTTAGGCTTAATAGTTGATAAACAAAGTTAATGTTTTATAACATATATACACATACAGGCTAAGTAATGAAAAAGTTAGAATTTGACTAGTTGAAAAGTTTTTCTTTATCAAAATTCTAAACCTGGAGAAAAGAGGTTGACAATTAGCGGATCAAATCTGTGGAATGACATCCCTGACAGAGACTTTAGTCATCGTTTAGTGGTTTAACAAATACCTAGAACGTAACTGCATTCTTGATATTATTATATTTCTTTGGACATTTCTTGTATTTATTCATTTTTTATTATAAAACAAGAAATGTTAATACTCTAACAGCTATGACTCTGTCTTTTTTTTGCATATATTTATTGATTCTAATTTGAACTATCTTAAGAGAACGCGTTTTACTACTGCGAAGACTGCTAGGGCATCTAGGAGCTAATTCCATTTATTGACTATTAGCTGACCCGATAGACGTTATCCTGTCAAATTCAATACATTTGTTTAGGATGGGAAAAAGCACTTCCAGGTTTCTCTGAATTTCCCTATTTTCTGGGCAAGTTTTCCAACTTTTCTTGCCCTAAAAACGTATTCGGAGTATTATTAATAAGTATACATATATTTAGAAGAAAGAATCAGTCAAAGCGAAACAGCCGTTCTCCAGTATTGCACTTACCAATAAACAGTATTTAATTTTTATAGATAGATTTCAACTACATAAAAAATAAACCATTCACAGTTAGTATTTTTTTTGTGATGTAAGTACATAGTTTGTTGAATGATCATCATTCTCACTTAGTACATTGTGAGCTTTTAAAAAGCTTGCTTTTTATCTTCGGTGTTCCCAGTCACAGTCGGTCGAGGAATAGTTGTTAATAAGTTTTTTTTGTGGCTCACACTTGGGAACCATTCTTGTGTCGCGGGGACACAGATATTCACTCGAATCAAACTTGCATTAGGATTTGTTTCACCATACAGAAGACTGTAGTTAATCTACATTATTGGTGTAGTGATGTTTGTTGTTGTTGGTGATTCTGTTTGGTGAGTAATGTCACTAAAACACAATGGAACGGTGGTGGGAGGGGGAGGGGGCATGTGATAGCATGCCAAGGCATGGCATGGTACGTGACGTGAAGGTATTTGAAAACTTGTATTGATCATGAAAAGAAACCCTAAGTGTTAAAAGCAACATATATAATTGCTGAGGTGCGTCCTGCCCCGTTTAAACAAGGCCTCGTTTTTAAATGCATTTACGCATTCACTAAAATAACTTACAGGCTGTTTTTAGATTTTTGAATTTTTTAAAAACATTTAAGTTCGCAAGTAAGTACTCTGACCAAAATAAAAGCAGTGTCTCTTGTGCATTGTAATATACAAAAAAAAAAACACTACAGCCAGTCTGAACGCGACTTTTTAAAATAAATCTTGGGTGCCTCCTTAACTGTGCCCGGCCCCGTTAAAACTGAGTATCGACACAGATAATACTTTTTAATAACTTTTTCTATTATGGATATTTGTGTTGTTTATCTTTACATCTATCAACATGCCCGGCAGCGTATCGTAGCCTAGTGTACAATATTACGAAGTTAGCTTGTAAATCTGTACTCGGGAAACATATATTTGAGAATTCCTAATACCGTGTCAAACTATGTACTGAGATGATGTGTCTGACATACCACTGTTAAACTCTGGATGGTTTTTATGGTATCTATATATTAATACGTGAAGCGAAAACTTTGGATCCCTTTTTACGAAAATTAGGCGGACGGAGAATTATGAAATTTCGCACACTTATAGTTTATACAGAGAAGAAGTGACGAATGCTAAAATTTTTGAACAATATTTGCTACAAAGTTAAAAAAAATGCAAAAACGGGTACATACAGCTATGAGTGTCCAGTATATATTTTGCCCTGTTATGGTGAAAAATGGCAACGCAAGCAAAGGCAGGTGACAAAAGTCTGTACAATGACAGGTCAAGTAATATTGGCCAATGAAATAAACCATGGTCGAAATTCGACCACCACGCGATATCTAGTATTTATTAATCACCCATTTTTGTCAATGATTTTAATTGTTAATAATAAGAATGAAGAAGCAAGTAAAACGGAAATGCCCACTTAGATTTGAACCCATATGACAGAAGAATTACCTCCAATCTTAGCCAAATAATACTGGCATAGGACAAGCTGGTGAGATAAGATCAGAAAAGTGTAAATGGTTTACAAGGTTAACAGCCAATCTCTTACTAATTTTTATTGCTTTATTTTGTATTACACAACAAGAAAAGTTAATCAATCACTTAATTGTTGTGGCCGAAACATTTTCGTAAACTTAGTTAATGAAAGCCCTCCTTGGTTCCTTGAAAAACTACCTCAGTGCAGCTATTTATCTAGAATTACTCTGTAGGCAACGTTTTAGATCTAAATAGTCAATCGATCAAATCAACTACATATATTTAAACTTTTAATCTGATCTAAACTTGAGAAGATTGTCTGAAACTAAGCTTCATTAAATAACTCATTGTGGTTCGCAAATCTATGCGTATATATAATATATATGTAAATATACCCTTTCTTTAATAACTTTAAAGTAAAGTTTACTAATGTGCGGACGGCTGAACATCATACCTAAACCATTCGGGCTTAAGAAAAACTTCATACAGTATAGCTGCAGTGAGGAACACTGTGCAAGTGCTTCTTTCTAAAAAGGTTGAACGAGAGGAAGAACAATAAGGCTAATAAATCATATTCCAAATGTAAAAGTTTGCTTAACACATAGGAATACGGGAACTGATACTGCTCACCTACTACTTATTTTACTGTTGTAATTACTGCTGGACACGTGCGCATACTTGTTTAATATTATGTAAGTGTTTAAGAAGTGCATACAGAAGACATGGCAGAAAATATGGTTAATCATCTTAAGACATGTTTACTATTACTCTCACAAACAAAGGTGCAACTTGTGATATTAGTAAATTCAGTGCTGCTTCAAGTCACATAAAATAAAATTTCTGAAATTTTAACTAACGCATAACTCGTACGTCTGTAAACTTCTTTTATGAAATTAACTCCGTCAATACATAATTAACTCAACTATTGCAATAAGAAAACCAGAACTTACCATTCATGAATTAAGCGTATAATGTGAAAATTGACTTGTATCTCGCCACGTCCATAACGGAGGTAGGCAGGACTGCTGCAGGCCGGCCAGCAACTCCGCGTGGTAGCGTTGTGCAGCTAACAGATAGGGAGGTGGCAACGGGAGAGGGCAGTGCGGCAACTGAGGCGGCAGCGGCGGTGGCTGTGGTGAGGGTGAGGACCGCCGCGGCTCCGGTTCCAACAAAGCATCTATTGTAAAAGCGCGCCGGGGCCGCGGTCCTTGAGGTAGCAATGCCGCCGTATCTGGCGCTTCAGGTGGCTCAGGACTAGGTCTTGAAATAAACGTCGATGACGGGTTGTACATGCTCCCATTGGGTAAACCTGCCTGTTGCGGGGGAGCACCAGCTTGTCGCGCTAGAAATGCTCTGTTGAAACTGGCCAGCGCAGCTAATTCTGCATTTAAACTGTCCTTTTCTCCTTTATGCAACTTGAACCTCTTCCGTCTTCTCAGCAGGGATCCATTCTCGAACATGTCGAAGGCCTGAGGGTGCAGAGTCCAGTAAGCACCCTTACCGGGCCGATCGGGACGGCGCGGCACTTTCACAAAGCAATCGTTGAATGAGAGATTGTGCCGCAGTGAGTTTTGCCATCGCTGGGTGTTGCGCCGGTAGTACGGGAAGCGATCTGTGATGAACCGGTAGATCTCTGATAGCGGCAGCATGCGTTCAGGCGAACTCCAAATCGCCATCGCCGTCAGTGCTATGTAGGAAAAAGGTGGTTTTTGATCACCATAAGACTCACGTGTTGGCCGAGGCATGGTTTCGCGCAATACTGTGGGGTAATATTAGGTTTGTCACCTCGGCGGTGAGCGTGAGGCGCACGTCTCTCACAGCGGAGTGGAAGATAAGGACTGGGTGAGTGAGCGAGACTGCGTGCGCCAGGCGGGAGTGGCCGCGCGGTTGGGTGCCGCCCTCAACGGTTTGCGCCAATCGCAGCCCGACAACTTTGTTTGTTGTTTTTGTCGGCTCCGGACCCGTTACAGAGGAATTTAAATTGTTATCACGTTTACATTATACAAAATTTATTCGACACCGACAACAGCTTGAGCTTGTTTCGAAATTGCAATGATTAAAGTAGTAGATACTTATTGACGGTGTAAGGAGCAACAGAAAGATGAGATGTTATACATATGTACACACCACAAATATAGTTTTTTGTGTCTAATATTACATTATACATACATACAATCACGTCTCAATTCCCGAAGGGTTAGGCAGAGACGTATTAAACACATACATTTTGCCAACTATAATTTGGTCCCGCTCACGTGGATTACGTCACAAGAATTTCATGAATTTTGGACCCCCCTCCCTGATGTGACGTCACATATTTTGCAATTTTACACTCAGAACTGAAAAGAGCAGTTCTAAATATTTTTTTTAGTAAAAGTGTAATAGCGTATGTAGTCTTTCGTTTACAGGTAATGTTTTGTGTTTAATACTTTAGATTTTGACACATGTGACGTCACGAAGCTTATAAACCCCCCTGTCCTACAATGTCACACTTCGTTAACCCCCCCCCCCCTTAACGTGTGACGTAATTAATATGGGGCAAGCCTATTGCCTTCAAGTCGGAACTTTGGTAATTCAAGATGGGAATATTGGGAGTATATTAAAATAGGAAGGGAATTCAAAGGAAGGTATATTGCTTATAGGGAAGGATTGGGGAGGTTAAGCTATGGCTTGAGCAGGCCAGCCCTCCTACCTGTAACTCGAACTGGCTGTGGCCGGGAAGTTCGAGCCCTCTGACTAACTTCTATGTATTATAATAAATGTTAAAATTACCTAGATAGATGGCCGCCTCTTGGCCAGCAGTCGGCCATCCCGTGGAGTGCGGGGAGCCTTGTCCTTGAAGCTACCGCCATTGCTTATTAACTTTAAAATTGTTACTCTGTAATGAAATAGAAAACATGAACAGTTTATTAAAAAACTTAGAGAATAGAAGAATAGAGCAGCAAATCTTTTGTACCTATAAGTAGCTTTGCGAATAAGGAGTAAGTATTAAATGTAGGTAAGGTTATTTGTTCTTAAACTTAATTAGTGTGTAATTGTGTTTGTATTTTCATATCATCTTTTTGCTTTATATATGTTTTAGATAAAATAATATTAAAATTTTATTGAGCTGAAGGAGCTTGGCCTGTACATTTCATGTGTTACGCTATGACTAAACTGTAACTAAATTAATAATATTTAGTTTAGTTACACAGTACATATTTATGTACTGTGTAACTAAACTAAACTAAATGCGTGTGGTAACCAAATACGTAGTAATAATTTTTCAGTACAAATAAAAAAAAAATGAGATAATATAAATATCGATGACTTAATTGATCAAACTTCGTATATCCATTTGGTCTAATTTTACAGGCGAAAGAGAAGCTATTTTATTAAATAAGTAACTATAAAACATAGACAAACAGCTTTATTTAGGTACATTTAAATACCTAGTAATTTTGCTTATGTTTTTTGTAATTATTATTTATTATCTGATAAAATGATTTAATCAATGGGCTTACGTACTTATACTTCTCAAACATGTGTAATGGACGTTTTATTTTTTGTAAATAGCAAAACTAAAAAAACTAAAAACAAGTAGGAAATACGAGTGATTCCATCGTGTTCGTTACAGTATTTCACACTAGATGACGTCATAATTAACTTTAAATAAAAAGAATAGAGCCGACTTCAATGCGCCTAAATGATGATAAAAAATAAACTCATTATCAGATCTATTCGAAATTTAAATGGCACCATTTCGAATAAACCGCTTTCGAACAAAAAAGAATTTTGCAAATCCGTCTATATATGACGGAGTTATATATGCCCGAACACACATAAAGAAACATATAAACATCCGAATTGAGAATCTCCTCCTTTTAGAAGTCGGTTAAAAATAAAATCAAAAGTTTTAGAGTCACGAAGTTTGATAATTAAGCCATCGATATATAATGAAATGTTATCAGCTTTTCTTCTCCGTCGTTTCTTTATATTCTAATTGCTTTCTTATAAGACGTTGGTATCAATCATTAGGTATTAATTTCATGCAGTACATGTTTGTATGTAATCAGACTCGATTAGTCAGTAGTAGGTATGTGTGTGAGTGCGCTGTTCTGCTTAATACGCCGGTGATCTGTAAGTAACACGCCAACGCAGTCATTATCTAGCCGAGTGCGCCCGCGCTGAGCTTTGTACTCTTTGTGCTTAGATACTCCTTACATAACATACCATCCACTTGGATGATTTACTCTGTCATATCTATTCATCGCACCTCGTCGAATAGCAATTAGACTGTTATTTTTTCAATACATTTTTATGCGTTTACCCTTAGTCTCGTATGTCAGTGTCTCAGTTCATGTTAGAATGTACCTTGTTTATCTTTTTTAGTCCCCCGCCGCGTCTGTCTGTCTGTCTGTTCGCAATAAACTGAAAATAAAATCCACTGAACGGATTTTCACGCGGTTTTCACTAATAAACAGAGTGATTCATGAGGAAGGTTTAGGTGTATAATTTGTTAAGATTTTGGGTAAATTAATTGAAATATGTTGATAATTGTTGAAGATGTCTCATCTACCCGTGCGAAGCTGGGGCGGGTTGGTAGTTTACTTAATATGTGAATATTTAATTTAGGCTACTTGTTGTTTCTCTTTCTATACATATAGACGCACATTTATATTGTTTAGCATTAGATTAAGATTCATTAAGTACATTACGTAATAGACATCATTAATTTCAATGTAAGTAATTTGAATTGCACCAATTATTACAAGGTACTTTTACCAAAATATTAATGATACAAATATGTGACATTTGTTAGTATTAAAGGAACATGAAAATGATACTAATGGATGGGGGTGCACGATTCGCACATCGCTGCAATCTTTCAGAGCGCGGTAAAATACCGAGGTTCAAACGCGAGTAGCTACGGGGCACACGCAGCGTAAAGCTTGCGATCAGCTGCGATGACGTGTTGCTTGTATAAATTAACCACGGACTATACTTAGTGCATTGGCGTGTCAACGAGCTAACTTACTGTGAAGAGATCCATTAAGAAATACATTTGATATATCTTATTATAATAGGAAAAACTCGTATCTGTGCTTGGAAACAATTTAAATTTTAACAATTTTATTTTTGATATTTTAGCCTCACAGTTATCATTGAAAAATTAACTTAGTATCTTGTACTCTGTAGAAAAAATGTCTATAAATTTATCTATAGGTAAATGCACCCCGTAGAGGGGTCAGTTCTACCTACAGAATGTAGAGTAGTATATATAGACTGTTACTTACACAGTTATAGTTATCAAGCAACTTTTAAAGTCTAAAGGTTGCCTTCTACGCCGTAGTCATAGATTCTTGGGCCAGCAAACGTTGTTCCCATTCTAAGCTTAAAGTTTTGAACAAATATCTTTTCGATTTACTTGCAACGTTATCCCATTTCATCTCATCATGCTTTTTAAGTTTTTGTTTAATTTTTTTTAAGAATTAGGAGGCAAACGAGCAGACGGTTCACGTGATGGTAAGTTGCCGGCCTTTAAGGTAAGGGAGTAGAGGAAGGTAGGGAAGACGGGAAGAGGGGGAGAGGGAAGGGTTAGGGCCTCCGGTAACCTCACTCATTTATGAAAATACAATGCAAGTATTGCTTAACTGCCTGTTTTCTGTGAGGCCGTGGTATCACTCCTTTACGCCCATACGTGCCGAAGCATAGCTCTCCCACAGTTAGTCATATTGTTATATTATAAATATATATTTGTCATACTATATACGCGGAACAAAGGAACAAGCTCAAATAATTTAGAAGTAATTTAATGATGTTTGAATACCTACATATATTTTACATAAATCGACAAAACCTAAGCCGGTTCACATATTTATGATAAAAAATTGATTACACAGCAGTGATGAAAAATTTATCAAAAGGAAATTGTTCACACATAGTTGAACATTATCTTAATTCGCAGCTCCACTTAGAACCGCGTTATGGTCATAATATCGATTGTTAGTACTGACAAAAACAATAAAATTTACACGAAACATTTCTTAATCGACAAAACTACCTTGAACACAATGAAATTTTACATGATTGTAGATTTTACACGTGTACAATATTGCTCTAAAATTGAAAATCACTTCCATGACGTTAATAAATCGAACTATTGGCGCAGACGGAAATAAAATAGTATATTTTTTTAATATTCCTTTGTTTGCACGCACTTCACTCAAAACTGTTGAACGAATTTAAATTGTTATTTGTAGTTGTTTTATTCAGAGCCTGGGAACGATTTTACAATGTTTCGTCTCGGTACAATTATAGAGTCAATAAAAGTAACTCGGCAAACCATGTTACGTTTAGATATTTGAGAGTTTCCATGTCTGTTAACAAGAACCATCTATAAGGTACCAATTCGGAAAAACATAACTTAGATCGATAATACTTGATTTTAGTCATCTATTGTACTATTTTTTCAATATTTGTTAATTAGCGATATTGTGGATATATCTCATACAGTGTTTACGAACGAAATAGTTTTAATAACTACTCGTTTTCTCGTACTAAACTGGTCTCTGTAAAATATCTTTCCAAATCAAATTTTAATTTATATGTAAAGAATAAAAGCAAGAAAGGGCTTTTTAAATGAAACCACCAAGGTGTTAAATCTTAATACTTCTAGATCCATTGCTTTATGCTCTATCATATCATTTTAAGTTATGGATAAGTTATTTAAGTCTCTTTAATATTTGGAACTCATCAATTGAACGATTCTAGATCCACTGGTTTAGTCTGTACATAACTTAATAATGTTAAAATAATGATATATGTCGTACCTAACAACTTTTATTTTATTGTATCTGTCACTCTTCTAAGCTAAAGTTAACTGTAAAGAAAATAAATACTTTGGCAAGTAATTACTTTCAACCAACCACTCTCCAATGACATTCATTATTATTTTTTTAACTTTTCGAAAACACATAGGTAATTCAACGGAACCTACATTTGTTTTATTCGTTTTAGGCTTAAATAAAAGCTTGTTTTTGAAAAGGTTCCTTATTTAATTTATTATTTTTAGTTAGAACGTTAATTAATTTCAGCCAATGCATCGTTATTACAAATCCTGTTTCATCTCATCATACGACGAAGATACGAATCCGTCCATCAGATACTGGACAGCATCTAGGTCTCATAAAAACCCAACGAGACCAAACACGGCAAAGTTGATAAGTATATATGGTGTGCTTATGGTCAACTCAGGTACCATCTAGGTCTATAGTATTCGGTAAGACAAATATAATGAGCCCCAATGTGATGGAGATACATTGAGTAGATGGAAAGTTCCTATGGCTACACATCAATATTTGGGGGAATTAGTATAAAATTCAGTTACAAGCTTTGACTTATAACTACATTGTATTTATTGGTAAATTATAACGTAAAAATATGACTTCTTTTGTATTTAAAAACAAGAGTTTTCCTGAAATTGTTAGCGGTCTACATCATTGATGGGGTTTACTATGCTCCCCTAAAATATCACCACAACTTTATGTAACACATAGTGTATTTGAAGAATGGAGAACTCTTACTGCACTCTTACACGAACCAAAATGTGATCAAGGTCTAATTTAAGTAAGATTTTGTGTAAAATGGCTAAAACATGACGACGATTGTTGAAGATGTTGAAAAAAAGCCTGGTATTATAAAAGACGAACCTATCGAAAAATATCTGTTGTGATTTATAATTATGAATTATATCTATACATATAATTTATTAATAATAAAACACAAATGCTTAAATTATAATTAAATTAATTATATTATTACGTAAAGAAAATCAAAATGTTTTATGTTGACATTTACAACAACCATTAACAATAATGGCTGCTAGACAATACGTTGCTTTTGTTACTTAGTTGCAAACCAGCTTGTGCACCATAGCTATTGGTGTAGGCATCGTAAATAAATTCTAACTTATATTATAAATGTGTGTTTGTCTGTTTGTTTGTATGCTGCACGCCGCTAGTCAACCCGATCACCATCAAATTTTGCAGACACGTTACTGTGTCTACTCTGTCTACTACAGTGATTGACGGTTGCATGATATTGATTGCCCAAAATCGGAATAGTTTGTTTTACATCATGTAACCATCAGTCATGACTTTTGGAATTGAGTGTCGCTTGAGCGTGTAAGTGACGCCTAACGCGAGCGAAGCCGCGAGCAAAAGCCAGTTAAATCTAAAACTAATTTATTGGTTAGTGTTCTGGACAACTCTTAAATTTACAATTAGTACTTATGTATTGTTTTGTATGTATTTAGAGTCTAGGCAAGCAAAACTGAATATCTTAATAAGCTATAATATGTTTTGGAGCTGGAGGAGGATTCGTAAGAAAATTTGGTTAAGTTTGTCATCATTAATGTCATACTGTCATTATTTGAATTTTTTCTACAAAAATTTACGAAGTGGACTGAAATAGTTTTAAAAATATTTGTTTTAAAAACCGTACTGATCGTAATAAGAAAGAATTTAAAACATATTAAAAATCACTTCCTGGTCTGTTGGTAAGTTCGATTTCCACAAAGGACAAATAATTGTGGCATGACCACGATCTGACGATTGCTCTGTGTCAGGGTGTAGTTTATCTAAAAGTAGCGTTCCGGCCCGGTTTCGCACATGTGCAATGTAGACACTAATGTGGCGAACAATTATCTTCATATTTCAACAAATTTACACAAAACAATATTAAACTATACGGATAAACCTTTGTCTTGAATCACTTTATCTATTGATAAAAATTGCATTAAAATCTGTTAAGTAGTTTAAAAGATCTAAACGTACAAACGGCGGACAGCGACTTTGTTTTATAGTATGTAAAGATATATTGTATTTAGTAATATATAAGTATGTTTACCAGCAGACTGGTTACCATAGTACAGGCTCTGCCTAGTTTGGGATCAAACAGCCGTTTGTGAGGTGTCTCAAGTTATTATTATTATTATATACTTTGTACGATTCGTTCGTACATTATGTGAGATGGAATATAGAAGAAAGAATATTTTAACAGACTTTTTCCTTTTGTTTTAGACACAAAAAAAAAAACTCACAATTATAGTCTCCTTTTGACAATCCCTTTTTTTACAGGACATTTTAATTACTATAAAGTATACATTATCAATTAATCAATTAGCCTATTCTGGTCCACTGCTGGGCATAGGTTCTGCTAATGTGCGCAATCCCAGCTTCCTCTTCTTCCTTAAGTCTTCGGTTCATCTGTTGACATTATAAAATCTAAATATTCCTACACGCACATAAATGGTATTTTAATTTTTTATATCATACCGAAGTTATAATCTTAGTAAATAATGTCATATTGTTGAAAAGTTGTTTTGTTTCCTCGAACTTATTTCCGGATTTAAATATAAGTATATGTCATTAAATATATGTATGATAGTAGGTTATCTGCTATAACGTAATGCTACGATTCGTAGCACGTCTATTCCGCACCATACAAGTTATAAGATACACGGATGAAATAGGGAGTTCAGCACTAATACATACATATATACATAAATAGTCAAATAGTAATCATTAGATCCACCCGCACGGTACGGTACGGTACGTACGGCGACTTCTAATGGGTGAAACCAAAAAAAAAAGATTTTTGATGAAGTTAGGGGCCCAGTCAAGATACATTAAACATTACTAAGAGAAATAAAAAAGGAACATTTTAAAATATGTATTTAATTTTATTATTCGTTGTGGTTTAATGCGTGTAATACTGTAAAATCTTGTCATCCGTAACGGACTTGAACACAATGGTTTTGTAATTGTAAGTAACCCCAGCATAATTCGTCACAATTGTGCACAACGTTTTTACTAGTTGATTTATAGCCCAACTTTAGTCTTATTTAATACGAAACTAAAATCCTATGGCCCACCATTGCAGTTTTAAAATGGTCTCTCAATCACTATTTTTTTTTGAGACCCTACTGTCCCATACATTAATAACTTTCACGACACACTTTTTTTTTTCGACTAATACCGGACGGTATCTTCAACATCAAATATGTTACCGGGAGTGGCTGTGTATGTCGTGTACCTATATTACATGCATGATGACTTAGCCACCAACCTCCAATAGTGCTGATAATAGGGTCGACAGAAATGGTGTCCCCATTTTTGTCGACCCTATTATCCCTTTAGCCGGATGAGGTGTCCTTTGAGAAGCAAGCGCTACGTCTTTCTTTACACGGCTGACGGGCTACTATTACCGTAATCGCTCAGTTCATCTGAGCGATTTTGACAGATCTTTTTCCTCGCAGTCTTGGATCGTACCCATTCATATGCATTACTGGGCAGGGTTAAGGAAGACTGTGTAGTGAAGTATATAAGTATGTTTATTAGCAGTCTAGTTACCATAGTACAGGCTTTGCCTAGTTTGGCATCAGACGGCTGTGTGAGATGTGTCAAGTTATTATTGTTATTATTTTACAATATTTGCAAACTGGGAAAATATTCACATATTCTGGCTTCTTACTGCAGACTGGTAGAATCATCTCCGTCGTTCCGGTTCAAACTGTTATTGTATGTAATTGGCCATATTTAATGATAAATGGTCGGACATGGCTTTGTCCTGCCGCCTTTCAGACGGAACTTATTAGGAATATCAAGCACCAGGATTCGTGTTGTGGTTCAGTACGTTATGTATATCGTTAATACCACTAAATTATATAGAAGATGGGTAAGTGACGCTTCTGTCCCCTTGTAGCGCGACCGATTGAATTTAATGGAAGCTATTTGCGCAGACGCCGACAATTTAGCGAGACGTGGTTGGCCTGCAGATGAGAGTATACATGTCCTCTATTACATTTATCAGCGGTGAGATAAAAGGGTTTGCGTCTCTTACAAATGATGTGATTCCTGGGATAATCTATATAAATAAAAATGAGTCCCTATTTCCCTTGGTCACGGCATCACGCGTGAACGGCTGGACCGATTTCGCTAATTCTTTTTTTTTGTGTTTATTACTGTCAGGAAAAAATTTGAAAATTTAAGAAAACTCAACGAGGAACTTACGCGCGTGAAACCGCGGGGCGCAGCTAGTATTATATAAAAATACTTTTATTCAGATTTACTTGTGCTTTTTGATATACTGACACTTGAAAATATGATCCGATATACAAAGTTTTTCACAGAGACATTTTTCGTATCAACTTAATTGTGGGAAATTAGCTTTTGTGCACTTCATAGCTCGCGTACATAGATACTGTCAATGAATTTTTATTCTTGATAAAAGGAACTCTACGACCTTTTCACAACATTTTCACATTTGTCAACGTGTAACGTAGGTATACTGAATTGCATAATGATCAGTTGAGAAGTTGGGGCGTTAAAGCGTATCATATAAACAAACTTACATTCGCATTTATAATTTTGTATATTGTTAGGATTAGGATTATTAATTCAAGTATAAAATGAAAGTTTGGCACCTGTAATTGTTGCAATTATTAATTTTTGTTTTTTTTTTAAGATTACAACTTAAGTAATCTAAGATGTCTAGTGTTCACCCAACTCTTTAATGTAAACACATCAAAGAGTTAATCTTTCAGTGATATGATACATGAACGTGTATCATATCACTGAAAGATTGTCTTTTTATATTTCAATAGAACTAAACGAAAATATCGGGGTAAAGCTAATATGATTATCCTACTAATATTATAAACGTGAAAGTTTGTGAGAATGTATGGATGTTTGTTACTCTTTTACGCCAAAACTACTGAACAGATTAAGATGAAACTTGGTATGTAGATAGCTGGAGATCTGGATTAACATATAGGCTACTTTTTATCCCGATATTCTCACGGGATCGAGATTTACGCGGGTGAAACCACAAGGCGCTGCTAGTATGGAGATATAAATAAATCTTGCTTTTTAGTCTATCGTCAACAAAGCCGCGTCCATGTCTATCTCTACTTCCTAGTTTTCTATAAATAAGTTTGTAATATAATATTTTTAGTAAAGGTGTTTCTTTTTAGCAAACTCATTTGATCCTATCCCAAATTCCGTACCTTATTTTTCTCCGTGCAAATGTTTCCCTAATTTTATTAATGGCAAAAGCACAAGCCGTGCAATAGCAAGTAATAAAAAGAAAAAAAAAACACACAGCGAGTAGCAACGTGTCAACTTAGCAACGTTTAAAGCATTACTTGATTCCGGTGGTTTAAAAAGGAATCATAATATTTATTTAAAATGTTCAAGAGATATGACGATAAATGTTGACATTTCGTCATGTTGACGTGTCTTCGTTTACCAGTAACAGTATCAAAAAAAAGTCCTTAAGTATACTGACGAACAGTTCCCGTTCGGTATCTCTTTGGGTTTACAGGTCAAATAGTTACCGTTCTATGGTTAAATAACTGGCAATCAGTCATGTATGAGCTCCCTGCCGAGGTGTTCCCGAGGGACTACACTATGGGGTTCTTCAAGAAAAGACTTTATAGGTTTTTAAAAGGTCGGCAAGTCGCATGCGAGTCTTCTGAACTTGCGCTTGCAAGTTCCATAGGCTACGGTAAACGCTTACCATCAAGCGGGCCGTATGCTTGTTTGCCAAAATAATATGGTCAGAATAAGCCCTGAAGAAATTGAAACGCTATAGTACCTATCTGTTATGTATATATGTAACGGTTTAAAATATTTACTTGAAATAATAAATATATGCAGAAATGTCATGTATTCTACTAGAACCTCTTTTACTGTGATATGACACCTTTGTTCGACTTCAAGATACAGTGTAAAATAAATGTTATTGGGATGATAGTATGATGCAATGGGACCAGATGGAGCTATGTCGTGTCCTATTTTTCTAGTTATTTTCCAGGTAATTCAACGTGAGCAGAGTTATAGATAATATAGTCTATAGGAATGCAGCAGTAAACATTTACTGCACTGCTTTATTGGCTCGTAGCGTGATGTTATAAAATCCTCAATAAATTGAAGTACTAAAGCAAAAGGATTTTTTAATTGCCCTGTTACGGTTAATGTAACTTCGGGAGGTAAAAGGTTTAAAGCAAGTCGGGTTATCATAACTGAAAGTGGTTAGCCCCTATTAACGTAAATAGTGCAGAACTTGTTAATTTAAAAAAAGTAGGTTTGTTGGTATAAATTTTGCTGTACGATTTTGAACCGTAAATCGATTTCTAATGAATTATACACAACTTGGGATTAGCGTGGTCCTACATACATACAAATAAAAAAAAACTTTTGATAGTATTAATGTTTGTAAAAAGCTGTGTTCTAACGCTTTTATAGATTCAAAGATAGGAACAAATTAACTAAGAATGCAGTGCACACCACTGATCAAAGGATAATATTCCGTATTTGATATTAAAAGGTTAATGAAGATTAACCTTGTACTATTATAGGATTATCATAAACACTAGATTCCTGTTACTGTATCTGTTTGTATTGATTCTGTCTGCATAATATGTGCCTTAAATATATAATAATAAGGTTTTTATTACAGAATTTTATCCATAGTTTGTTAGTAAATCTTATAACGTATGTTAGTAATTTGTAATTATTTCACATTAAAGCTGCACTTTCTTAGGTGAATTGTATTCCAATGTCTTACTATTGCCGCTCTTTTGCCTGATTATTGCTTTGAAGCAGTCCGTGTAAATGTATATTCGATTGGAACATATGCATTCTTTTGCTGTATTTTGAGTTCACTATTATGTATACTTATTTGTTGTATCCCTAATGTGTGAAATGTTCTTCTTCTTCAGTTATTATATCCCTAAATATTTATAGTTTAGTAAAACTAATAAAACACGCTTTAATGACAATTTAATGGCAAATGGAAAAGTAAAAAAAGTTCCATTATTCAACTGCATGGATGGCGCAATGCTATTATGTATTCTGTGGCAATGGTTTAAATGGTCGCCTGCTCAAGGCGGCCAAGGTCTGCAGGGGTTCCCGGAGGACTCCTTCCTAGGGTATACCCGGGTTCCCCCTGCAACAGACCCACTTGTGACGGAACACCGTATGGTTTTAGTCGGTTCGATTCCGACATACCCACTTTACCGTTAGCTCCGGTGAGGTGATGACCCGTGGGGGTTTCCACACGATAAAAAAAAAAATGGTTTAAATGGTCACCTCGCCACTACGCCGCGCCGAGTGTTGTGGGATCGAATCCTACACGTTACAAAAATTTGTATGTTATGTGTGCGACACAGGAATATACCAAATGCGGGGTTGTCTTTAAAAAAAAAAAAAGAAAATAACTCCTGGCTTTGTCATCAGGCCATTATTATCCATCAGATTATCATTATCAAGCCCATGCTTGCGTCATGCGAATGCCATCTGTAGGACTTATCAAAACCAAGCATATGAGCCCAAACTCGAGGGGTTTACTAGAAGCCACTGAAGATTGCCAGTATCCACCCCCTGGCTATATTAAAATGCTGTCATCCCAACCACATAGTTATGCAAAATTTCGTTGCGATACGACAAATAAAAGTAGGTTAAAATTTACCAACAAAATTTGTTTGTATAATTAGTTACTTACAAGTGAAGTACCTAATTAAAAGAGTGGAAAAAAAAGAGTCAGCACGCCTTAGGGCCATCCATAAATTACGTCACATGTTAAGGAGGTGGGGGGGGGGGTCAATGATGTGTGACATTGTGTGACAAGGGGGGGTCATAAACTACGTGACGTAACATGTCAAAATCAATACTCAATCATTAATTGCTTCATATATGTCACATTAAAGATGTTAATAATTTACATGTAGTATTACATATGACCCTAATAGGGTATAGCAATATATAGGAGCCCAACCCATTTCATAACTTCATAACTATTTAATTGTCAATTTAAATTTAAGAATTATTACATTGTTGAGTTAATAACTTCTTTAAATTCAATTTACCGTATTTTTTTAAATAAAAAATTATTTATTAGGAAGGGTTTTAATCGCTTCATAAATATATAATACTGTCGGTTTCTTCGTCCGTTGTATTAAACACAAAACATTAAGTACCTGTAAACGAAAGATAACATGCGCTACTACACTTTTCTTAAAAACATTATAATTTTAGAACTGCTCTTCACGTCACATCAGGGAAGTTGTGACAAATGTGACAAGGACGGAGGGGGGGGGGGGGGGCTCCACGTAATTTATGGATGGCCCCTTATGTGGTAGGTATGACCCACACAGATAAAGGAGGACCACCTGAAG
This sequence comes from Euplagia quadripunctaria, assembly GCA_963859945.1. NCBI lineage: Eukaryota > Metazoa > Arthropoda > Insecta > Lepidoptera > Erebidae > Euplagia > Euplagia quadripunctaria. The sequence goes on from OY982561.1 coordinate 19,962,298, forward strand.
GTGACGAGTAGGGCTGCTCGTGATTAGAGCAGCAATAAACTATAGGTTGTGTTATTACACCTCTTTAAACTAGAAATAATCAAGCCTCCTTTCATGACGGGGCTGCCTATTGCTCGATAAGTAATCGAGGCTAGGTTGCCTAGTGTGAAGGAGGACTGATAGATAGCGGTTGATAGGAAAATATGATACATCTTTCTCACAACGTCAACTATTCCAATAAAAAGATAGTAATGATATCAGGTCAAGATATAAGAGAACAAGTCAAAATATAAAATTAAGTACATAATAGTAAGCCGTCGTTCGTCGTCCAAGGTGCTGGAGTTGTCATTAATTTATTAAGCAGGAGCATGAATGCCATTAAGATTATCTTCGGTTTCCTCAAATATACGAAAAGTTTTTTTTGTCTAACATTATGACACTGAGGAAGAAGAATGAGTTAGGGATCAACGAAACAGCATTTCTTCCTTCGCACACTGTGTTGGAATGTGCGATGGGGCAGTTAATAGAATATCAACTTCCAAAAGGGAAAGCAATTGTTTAATAGTAAAAAGATATGAGAGATTATGGACTGCAATGCTCATTGAAATCGCAATCCGAAATCAATCAAGTATTTATTGTATGGCTCCAATCCTTTATATTACTGCCAAACCACTGGAAGAAAATTAACAAGAATGTATTCGGGAGACATTTGAAAGGTTTTCTATATCAAAAGTCTTTCAGTTTAGAAAATTACTGAGTGATTTCATTATTATGCAAAACTTATTTAATATAGAATTTCTTAATTTCGACATGGACTTATGCATCTGACATATAATATTATATTGTAGATATACATTTAAGAATTATATTGTTCGACATTTTCTAGAAAATTAGATATCAAAATTAACTTCATTGTAACAAACTGTTAACATTAATGTTTTTTAAAATACTTGTTAAATTGTAACATTTGAAGTTGATATTTTAACACAGAGAGAGGGCTACTTTGTACTAAACATATTAATATTTGTACACCACTTTAGTAGGCAAGACATGTTAGGAGTTCTTTTATTTACGATCGATATTTTTTATCTGACTGTGCGTATGTACTTACGAGTTGACAACTAAAAAAGGTGAAACCAAAAAGTGCTAACTCGCGAGATTTTTGCGGGCGAGTTGACGAATAAACCTATTTCATTATGATGATCTGATATGAATTTATTATTTTAAAACACTTTGTCAGAAAAAAATTGTAGTTATCTCAGCGATAGCTGTCACCTGTTGCAATATCCCATGGAGTCAATCATAGCACCTCGCTCCACATCCGCGGCTAATGATTATCCTTTGTGAGATGCCGACTGGACACAAGGGGAAAAAAATTCAACGCCTCCACCTTGTTATTATGTGTGAATTCTACAAATTGTTCACAAATATTTGCCCCTACCTGTGCTTTTTACCAACATTTGTTACATTTGCCGTGACCGAATCAAGAACGACATAAACGTTCTATATGATTAAGCACGGTGAATTAAGAATAGTGCGTAATCGTCTCCGCGTCTATTGTATTATTTTTTAAACTCACTTATTTTTGTATTAGGGTTTATGAAATCTAAGATATAACAGGTAAGCGATGGAGTTCGTAGTACCATATTAAAATTAATTAAAACAAAAACAAAAAAAGTCCTTGTATTCGCGAAGTTTTGATTGATGTGCACTAGTCCTGGTGAGTCTAGTCGTAAGCAAACGTAACTTACCTTAAGCAGAATTCGCGATTGAGGCCTATTATTTAAACAATTATTTAAACAATTTGACACTTCCCACCATATTAACGCGGTGGTTCGCGACTTATGGGTAATTTTTGATTCGTCTATGTCATTCAAACCTCAATATGAACATATTATGTGATTTTAGTTTTAAATTTTTCGTGTGTTTTCATTTATTTTTTTTATTCACATGCCGTCTCTATAAAGTACGTACGTACAGTTATAATCTGAATAATTTTTACTGTTCTGTTGGTCTGTGTAATATGTCTCTATATCTTTGTAATCAAATAAAATAAATAATATCGTTAAGTTTTGTAGTGCCAGCTAAAATAAAATGGAGTAAACTTCAATAATTAATGTAAATGTTTTACTGGTAATGGGTTTTCGTCGACAATTTCAAGTCTTTTAAATTATAAATCAATTAAAATATTAGCAGGATTTGTTAGAAACTTTAAGAAAATGTAATAAACATAAGGTTAAACTTTTATTTAATATGATGTATAGTTATTTCATGTGACTGGGAAGGTATATTTTGTGAGTACCTACAGTACTAAGTACGTGTCGTAGAGAAGTCGTTGCACAGTTAGATCTTTATGAAGCCCATGTCGTGATCTCGTGTTTTATGGGTTCAACGTATTTGTACCTAAACCTTTTATCTACAGGTGTTCGTAATTTGTAATCTCGTAAAGAGGTGGACTGTGTGCTCGCGCTCATCGACTGTTTAGCAGGTTATTTTCTAATACTCGTATAACGTCCTTTTTATTGAGTGTAAATAATTGAGTTTGTATCAACGCCGCGCCGCCATCTGCTCTCTAGACTTTTAACACTCCTTTTCGGATTTCCCACTTAACTTTAATGTTCCCATAAAATTTTACGTTTTTAATGCTGATATTCAAAATTACTTCTTATTTGGTTTGATTAAAACTGATATTTGCTCGCAGCACTAAATTGTATATCACTCCGTTGGGATTTAAAGAAACTTTATTCTGGTTAGCATTTAGTGTAACACAACATTAGTCCTTAAACGCCCTTCCGCTTGGACACATTTTTATTTGGTTTGTTCCGGACCGGATCACTTCATGCGAGGCCTCGTGACTTCGGTTATTACAATATTTGTTGTTGAAGGTTATTTATTTGAGTAGTTGTCAGGGCTTACGTCGTCGGCAACGATTGTTGTTGAGACGGTTGCATTGATCTCGTTGCCACGGCATTGAAATTATAAATCTTGCCATACAATTCAGTTAAGATCTCGTGAGCATTATGTTTTCTTAAACAAGATTTGAAATGTCTGTTTGTCTTGTCAGACTTGTTTGCACTTTTCGCGAGCATGCACAACGTGGTTAATATATTTGGTTTTTGAGAACAGTTTTTAAAGAATAGTCTACTGTTCAATACTTCTTTATTTATATCCAGCACCGTGATTACTATAAGGGCATATTGGGCCTGTGCCCATTGCCCATTTAAGTATCTTTTAAGACAGTATGTAAAGGACATAGCAAAGGAATTAATTCCTTTACCTAATAAACTCTGATAAATAAGAGACTTTTCCAAAAATTGAAATTACTACAAAAGCCTTTGGTTGGCAATTGTGATGTGAACAGGAAAATATGAATTATGAATAAAAATGTTATAAGAACGACTAACTAATTGGTCAATTATGTGCATAGAAAGTATCTAAAGTTCTTCAAAAATAGACTTAGTTTTTATAACTTGAAGGATTTTTTTGATACTGATACCTAATGTTGTTATTGCACAATCTGACCTGTAAATTTAACATCAAAAACATTGTTTATTTAATTTGTTATCACTTTTATTATCATTACTGTGCTATTACCTACTATAAATTTAATTTGTGACATTAATTGGAATCGACATTTTGAATAGAACTACCAGGTCCTTGATATCTAAATAATACTTAACTATAATTTATTATTGACATTGTTTTTGTAATATATATCTTTTGTTATTGTTAATAATGCTAGGAATTTCAAATTTGAATGCTACTTATTAGGGACTACGATTATTTAAAATATTTTATCCTACATGGTCAAAGCACAAATGTACTGTTCGAATTTTCATAAATCTATCGTATCTAATTGATATCATATTATGTATATTTAATGTGTTTCAATTAATCATAATTAATAAAAGTTCATTGCCGAACAGGCATGTTTTTGGCATTCACCACAGTTACCAAATTCTTTTTGATGGTATGGTCTAAGACGGCCTTGTTTGTATCGGGTATACATCAAAAGTTAATCAAATTTCTCCCTCTACAATCTAAAAATCCTTTTTATTTATCATCATATTTTTTTTTGATATCTTTAATTCCATTGAATACTTAATGATTACTGAATTTGTAGTAAGTAGATGTGTAATCTGTATGAGATACGTAATAATTAAACTGAAGACAAGACAAGCCAAAACACTCTCGGATATACTTATTAATGTTCGTCGTCTAACTCTATACATTGACACTAAAGGCATTACAATTGCGTCGTTGATTATTAACCGGACGAACACAATGGGCCGATAATCGGTCCGATCAAGCTGCGGGCTATTGTCATTATTATTTAATACGACTGTAGTTACTTAAATACAATTTGATTCCGCTGGCCGGGCTGCGCGATCGCCACATGGTGCTGTCGCTCGGGGCCACGCAACTTTTAAACTCGCCGCAAATTTAATTTAATATTATATCATTCAAATGGGGCAATAATAAATCAATACGTATGAAAAGCCTTGTAAGAAAGTTCCGGATTAGGTTATATTAAAAGACCACTAGCAAGTGGATTCGATAGAAATTAATGTCTAATTTTATTTTGAGTAGGAGTACTTCAGTGTTTAGTAGGTACAGAATAAACAGTAAAATCTACCGCCACTTAAAATAAACTTAGTTATCTACTTAACTTTTGGATCTACGTGTTAATGGTTTTTAAGAAATTCTACCTTGTTGTGATCCACACTTATTCCTATATTGTTGATGTTTTGGGCCTCATTTGTTCACAAAGGATCTAAGGCAGTATCAAAATCTATAAAGTACGTGTATATTCATTTAGAAATTGTGGTTTGCACTATTCGTTGCTTCTATCCACTATTCATTATTCACATTTCAAAAAGCGTTCTAATTGAGAATTTCCGAATCATTCCTAAACCATTCGTACAATATTTTCGATGGAGATGAAATGATCATTAAGTAGACAATTTTTTACTGTGTGATTGTAGCTGGTGTAAATGACTACGCTTATTCAGGTGAAGGCGGATATGAAATGCGACCCGGCCGCAATAAGGGCAGTGTGGAGCGATATCTAGATCTGAAGATCGTTACATTATGTTACACGAAGTGCGATAATCTCCTAAAAGGTGTTCGTAGTGTTGTAGATAATTAATATTTAGAGTTGGTGGGTATAGGCGCCCCGCGGCGCAGCGCGGCGCGCTCGCGGCCTCTTCGCTTTGTACCGCAGCGCCGACACCCGCATTTGTCATGTTAGCGCGCACCAAAGGTGTGAATGACTTTTTTTCTAACTATTATTAATGACAATGATAGAAAATATTGTTTTTTGTTGCAACAGTGTTGATTGTTGTCAATTAGTTTTTTGTTGCATCACGGACCTTTGATTATGAGCGTGGCCGATCGATTCAATAAGATTTGAATTGAATGTTTGGATTAAAATACGGCGAGCTTCATTAAAGCTTTTGATATGATTGAATACCGACACTTTTGTATAGAAAGAGTTAAACAATGGATCAAATGTTACTGAAAACCAATCGTGATTATGAGAATCAGATTAATGGATTTAAATAATAAGGACGTGTTTCACGAAAGAAATTTTAAAAAGATTACCACAAACCAATGTTCGGTTTTTTGCGTATTTTTTAAGAAGCACATTATTTTGAGCGGGGTCGGATACTTGTTTTGTTACTTAAAAAATGAGCTAAATCACGGAGCCAAGAAAAGCTCTCAAGTGGCGCGCGCCCTCCGCCTGAACAATGAATAATAAGCAGCAACATCATCTCTCCATTTTCCTTTTCACCCCAACAATAAGAGGGACGCTAAAAGAATGGAAACAATCTAAATTTAAATATTTCAAGAAAAATATGTTTCGGAGAGGGAAAATATTGTGCGAAGTGAGTTGTATTAGAGAGAGAATTGTTGAGGGAGGCTGGGAGGGATACTTACGAGCCGTGTGCTGGTTTGACATAGGTACCCATAAATTTTACTGTTGTGTTCTAAAGTTGGTTTACGAGTTACTTTATTGTTTTTGTATTTAAAATAACTAGACAAAAAGTTATTATTGGTAGTTTCAGTTATCTGTTAAGGCTTTTTTTGTTTAGCGGAAAAGAAAGCCGCTTCGCAAATAGGTTGGGGCACCGATGCATGTTGTTTTCTTGTACGGAGTTTAATTGTTTTATGTTACAATACGTATAATCTATATTACTAGCGGTATACTACCAGTCATTGTTTTTTCATTTGCATTTTTTTTTGTTTTAACCCCCGATGCAAAAAAGGAGTGCGTGTGTCAGTGGTATCATAGTTCCTAAACGAATAGACGGATATTGATTTAGTAGTTTTTGTTTGAAAGGTGACTTGACCGATAGTTTTCTTAACTATTCAACAAAATCGGCTCTTCTCTAATCGTTGAAGGCATTTTCGAGTATAGTCAATTTTTATTTTATACTTATTTATTTAAGAGTTAATTTTATTTGGTAGTAGCAATAGTTGTTGCGGGGTCTGTACCATATTTGAATGTCTACCAGTAGTTTATTTAAGGCGACATCTTTTTGCTAAAGCTACTGTGACACCTCAAGTTAAGTAACGAACTAGTAGTAGTGGGAGAGTCACGCTTCGGCATGTATGGGCCGGCTCGACCGGAGTGATATCACAGCCTCACAGAAAACCGACAGTGAAGCAATGTAACATTACTTTTCGCCGAGTGAGTGAGGTTACCGGATGCCCTAACCTTCCCCTCTCCCTCCCCTTCTCCTTCTTTCTCTCCCTCGCTCCCCCCTCTTCCCTTTTGCCCTACTCCCACCTTAAAGGCCGGCAACGCACTTGTGACCATTGCAGGTGCCCATGGGCGGCGGTAGTACTTACCATCAGGTGACCCGTCTGCTCGTTTGCTCCCTATACCATAAAAAAAGAAAGAACTTGTACAAAGGTTAGGTGTTTTTGATTAAGTAACTGTTTGATATTTTGAAACCAAACATTGTTTCAGCCAGTATTATACTGTACATGCATTAATAAATCAAAATGTTGTGATTATATTTTGGAGCGTTTTAGAACAATAGCCATTATATTCAAAACAAATGGATCTTTTGTATCGTAATAGTAAAACATGGCTTCCGGCTAGTGGAGGCGATTTGATATAATTCCGACACGTTAACCCAATTAAACAACTATTAATAATAATAGGTGGAGTTCAATTTATGGTTGTAATTAAGTTTGTTAAATTCACGCCGGTAAATTGAATTCATTACTAGTGGGATTTTAGGATATTGGGCACTTATTATGACGTCGTTTGCTGAGTTTCTACGGGACTAAATCGCGGTAATATTTATATATCTACGTATTGGAACAGGCAACTAGCTTCACGACTAACTTAGTCTGACTGACTTCTACTTCTGACAATTCAAAAATACCTATTATTGGTTTAATTGAAATAAATGGTTTTGATTTGATTAAGGTATTATACGTTTACACGATATGTAGACAGAATTGCTTCGATCGTGGTAACAGGTGGATCACAGCCGGTTTTGCACGCTTCATGTACTTTAACAAATAAATATGGTTAGATATCATAGAGGGCGCAGCCGTCAAACAATAGTAGAATAGAAAAAGTAAAATATTATGTATATGAAACAAATTTGTAAAACACAAAATGAAAACAAAATATCCAAATAAAAAAGAATTAAAATTAATAACAATATGCAATTAAAAATGGAAATTAACTATTTTCTTGTAATTTTATGATGGTTAAGCATTTATCCTGACAGGGGGAGCGCGGGGGAACCATGCGGAGGCGGAGGTACTATTAACGTGTGGTTTAGAGATAACATCGGCCGACAAACTCGATTAGCGGGTCGAGTGCCTCTCACGGTCCGTGGCGCAAGTCAAAGGCGGATGCGGGTAGAATCCTTTAGGTGAAAGAATAATAACTGCTGCGGCTGCTAGTTACTTTCAAATATTCTTTTATTTAAAAGCTGTCAGAAAAGTAGACATTGCGCTTGGAGTTAGAGCACTGCAGGTTGAAAGAAGATCGTGATTTATCAGCGCTACTGGCATACAATCATGTATTTCCACGGGAATTAACGCGATCACGAAAAGTTATTACATACCTCTGAATTGTCTGACGTTTCGACCAGTGATCATGTTAATTCCCTTGGAAATACATAATTATATCATGGAACGCGAAAGTTTAAAAGCTGTTGGCATAGCTTTGTATTTCTGCTGTTAAGTAAGGTCGCCAGAGCTCAGAACAAAGTGGTTAATACCAGTGGTGATCCAAGTTTGAAGACCAGCAGACGGGCCATGTAGCGGGTTATCGATTTCGTTAAAAAATTGTAAAAAAATAATATGTGAAAATAAGAAGAAATACATAAAATATTAATGGAACAGAATCGGATTCTAGGAGGTGGATAAATTAACACAAATAAGATCGGTGAATGACAAGATAAATAGATATACGACTCATCTCCTTTCGTACATTAGTTAAAAATATTAAAAGACCAACTGAATTAAAATCATATATAGAAAGAGAGAGAGATGAGAGAATTTCCTCTTTTAATACACTACCGACATAAACTCACTCGTAACGCAAGCATTTAGCGTAACTGGAGATGTTTGACCCGCGTTACTAGTATTCTTAAAAAAAAAAAAAAACATTTGGACCATACGCCTATATCATACATGACTTATCTGGCTGTATCAACGTTTCATAATGTGTATTGAACATTAAGTGGTCGAGTACATACTATGATTCGGCTAATAAGTTAAACTAAATTAATATCACGTTAAATACGTCAATTTCTTCTAAAAAACGAGCACGCTCTACGCCGTAGCGCGCTATATGCTACGAAATGTTTTTTGTTAAGGAACTTGAAGATAATTTCAAAGTCATAATGTTAACTAAGTCAAAGTTAACTACTCTGGTTCTCTTAAACAAGGCTTTGGCGGTAACGTGGGTCGGCCATAATTCTTTGTAGCGCGTATCCTCCCTGGTAATATGGTACGCGTAGACGAGGCGGCGCGGCAGACAAACCGAACGGTAGAGAAAGAGACGGATTTATGTGTGAGTGAGATGTAATACAGCCCCTTCGACATAACCCGGAATGTTTATAGCCTGAGAACTTCCTTTTAATTTTTTTGGAAGCACTATTTCAAATATTGTTTTAATTGATTGCTGGCAGACCATTTGGCGGCGCGGCCGCGGGATGGGCGCTAATTACAGGGTTGAACTTGGTTTTATATTATCTCCGATTTAAAAAGACAGTTGAGGTACGGGTTCGGTATGGTACTGACAACTGTAATTTGGTAAAACTTATCATATTGATATACTTCTTGCACATTTCGTTTTAGTAGAGTCTATGCGGGAAGAGAACCGTCGTAGGATTTGAGGTCGCAGCAGTGCTAAATTACCTTTTTGTTATGTTAACAATATTGTTTCGTCATTATAGTTCGACAGTAAACAATACTGTACAATACAGTAAACAAAAATGACGTAACAGTATAAAAAGGTAATTTAGCACTACTGCGGTCTCAAATCCTACGACGGTTCTCTTTCCGCACAGACTCTACCTATTTATGGTAATATAGGTCGTTATATTTATCGCATAAAGAAGAAGAAACCAGTAGGTACACATAAAATTGATTTCGATTTCGTTCACCGATTCGAAAACAGTGAGGTGTATGAATGTGATATCTTTGTAAACTAAGTACAGATTTTTTACTGGATATATAGGATATATCTTCGAAGTGGTACCATAACATTTTTAAGAACAAAATGCAACTTTAAAAGTGAAAAAATATCGAATGAAAATTTCAGTAGGCATGAAGTTAGAGACATGTTTTTGTTGAATGGCTTGGACTTCCCAGCAACAGCCAGGTTGAGCTACAGGTTTGCGACTCTGACCTGCTTGACCCTGACCTTGCACAAAGACTGACTGACCTTAACAAAGAAAAAAATTTCGATGACCACGTGTCAAGTTCGTGGAATTCTTTAAAATTTTAAACTAGTAATAAATTTCAAGATTTTTAAAAAGACGACTGCATCACCGTAAACCAATACTCCAACTTGTTTATTTACCTTAAATAAGCCCATAGCTGTTATACAATAATATTGGTTAAGTATTAAATATTTTTGAGTCATGCTACACATTAACTTAAAATGAAAAGTAAATATTTATTTTCGTTGAATAAATATTTATTACACAATTTGTCCTTAAAGTGAAGTAATAACAATGTTAACTCAATACAGGGTGAGTAAAATAAAAATGCGATACAGTTATTGTGGCATTTTACCGCAACGAGAGCACCCGCATTGTCGCAAGGTCCGCGCGCGCCATTGTGTGCTGACCGCGCCGCCGCCCGCGCCGCTGTCGCTACAAACCGCCACTATAAATTTTACTTCAATACTACATTTGCATATCAACAGTAATTTTATCAGTTTTCGTGGTCACGTCGTGTTCCGTTATTTCATTAATTGTTCATCGTCTCTTAACGCTAAAACAATGGACATCAATTTTAAAATGGATACTTACAAAGCTTTAAGAATATCGTCTATGTAGTAATGTTATAACCGACAATGGTTTAGCAAGTTAATGTTTCCATCGTATATATAGTTAGCGTTTTAATATTTAATGTTCGTGGGTGACTTTTAGTTATTATTTCTTGAATTTCCATAACGGTGACCGGTACTGTCTACCGATCACCCGTCCGCATACAGACGCAGTGTTTAACGCAATACCTCCCAGATAGATTGTTTGTCGTGGCGGTACTTAATATGTCAATGACAATATAAGCAGTCGGCATATGGTCGTTTGATGGTTAAACTTCACGGCATTACAGCTTAGAGTTGTTAAGTGTCAAAGAAGGCTGCTATAATTAGCATTTATTATAAAGACTTCTCAGATGAGACCAATGAATATGACTAACATCACTTTCTTAAAAACATATGTCATCTAATAACTAACCTTTATTCCTTGAATTTAAAAAATAAAAAAGAAGATAATAATAACTTCACACATCTCACATACGGCCGTCTGATCACAAACTATTCAGAGCCTGTATTATGGTAACCAAACTGCTGATAAACATACTTATATATTTATAAATACACACATATTATAGATAAATTACACCCAGATACAGAACAAATGATCATGCTCATCACACAATTATTTGTCTTGGGTAGGAATCGAACCTATGACCTCTGGCTCAGCAGTCAGGGTCACTAACCACTAGACCAACAGGCCAGTCATAATGACCCAATAAGGCCAGTCACTCATTGGTTTTAATAGACGTACCTATGTAAATAGTATCCAGATAGGCTGACAAACTAAAACAAATATGTTCAAAGATTTGGTTTAAATATCTGCACGTGTCTTGGATTAACATGTAAGTATACAGGAACTATTCTTTAACAGGAATCTAGTTATATTAGGTTGCTTCCTATGAAATTATCGTTAGAGTGGCCGGCTCGACCGGAGTGATACCACGGCCTCACAGAAAATCAGCAGTGAAGCAATACTTGCATTGCTTTTCGCCGAGTGAGTGAGATTACCGGAGGCCCTAATCCTTCCTCCCCCCCCTCTCCTCCCCCTCTTCTACCTTTCCCCTACCCCTACTTTAAAGGCTGGCAACGAACTTGTGACTCTTGAGTTCCAAGTGCCCATGGGCGGCGGTAGTCATTTACCATCAGATGACCCGTCTGCTCGTTTGCCCCGTATACCATAAAAAAAAATGTAATAAAAAGTACAAACATTAAAAATTAAAGAATTTATTAAGCAAATCAAATTGTTGTCGATGAACTTTTGCCATTTTAATCCAAGTTAACTGATGCTTCTCCTATAAAAATCTTTTGTGCAGGAAACGATGAACTCCATAAAGACGTTTTTGAACACCAAATCGATTAAAAAATAACTTTAAAAAGTTATCAAAGTTTCAAAGTACAAATAAAACCAGTTTGTGCAAGACCTGGTGAGTGCGGTGAGTGATGGGTAGTTTAAAATCGTAATTCCTCTAATAGGTACATACATTTTTAGGGGAACACTTTGATTTGAGAAGACAAGTAATAGTTTCATCTTAAATGCCGCTCATCGTCACTGATACTCAGATGTTCTTCAAATGGAGTAGATAAGTTTGAGAGGAGATAAATTTCAATGTTCCTTGCAGCTTCAACTTCTATGTTCCAACCACGACAGAGATCTTCGCTCCACAAATAATTTTTTACTCCTAAGCCCTACTCACATTTATTCTCATGTTCATTCTTCATTTGCTATGCATTCTATTTTACTATGGAATGCGCTCCCTCCTGAGATTAGGATGTCCACCAACCGAGACACGTTTAAAGCTAAGGTCCGTGAATTTTACAGGAAACAGTTGGCAGAAATATCCTCGTAACCTTATGGATTATGTATCTATACATTGTATTTATTTGTACACATATATATTTATCTGTTAATATTTATGAATGTATGTGTATGTTTGTGTATTCGTATGATAATGTAGTATGATCTAATTTGTATTGGTATGTAAATTATAACTTTCTTTAAGAAATTTCGTTCTGATACACCTGCCGTGTCCCTCACTAAATCACCCAAAAGTTGACTGGTAGATAATGTGGCATTAAGTCCGCCTCGTGCAATGTAAACTGCAGGAAGTCTTAAATAAATAAAAATAAATTTTATGCAAACTCGTCTCAGCGTGTTTACGGCGTAAAACTAAGTAATTAATCTTTAATTTTCTTTTAAAGACTAAGAAACATCGAGAAATGCAGACAAGAGTTTTGTTGATAGTTTTTTTTATTATTATATTAACTAAATATGGGGGGTGCACTCACCATTTAAAATAGGCCCTTCCTGTACACTACACTTATTGATTAATTGGGATTAATTTCATAAAAAAGCCCAAAAGTAAGCAATTTTCAATGCTAGAAGTTGCGCTTGCATGTGACTGAAGTCTGAACAAAATATCGGAAGTTTGTAAGTGCTGGTGGAGAGTTCATAGTAATTCAAAAAATTCAAAATATTTAATACTAAAAACACTGAATACTTTGGAAAGTTATAAAAAAACCTACTGACATATTCGTGAAACTTAGATAATAATAATAATAATAACTGTACACATCTCACACACGGCCGTCTGATCCCAAACTAGGCAGACATAAACATATTAATATATTTCTAAATACATACATATTATAGATAAATTACACCCAGACACAGAACAAATTATCCTGCTCATCGCACAGTTATTTGTCCTGGGTAGGAATCGAACCCACGACTTCTGGCTTAGCAGTCAGGGTCACTAACCACTAGACCAACAGGCCAGTCAAAGCATCATTAGTTTATTCAATGTAGAAAAAGAAACAAAACTAAATATTAAGTTTATTAAGCAAAGTTTTCATGTTTTGACGATTTGCGGAGTTTTTGCAATGAGGTTTTATGTATTGACATGAATATATCTGAATATGTAAACATAGCATCACCAATAAATAATCTTTGACACTAACTGCTAGAATAGTATTGAGCAAATGAATAAAAGATATGAAGGGTTTAAAAGAAAACTATAAAGTGAAATCACCTGCCTTTTGTTCAGAGTCGTAAAACTCGATTGAAGGAAATGCGCCATTGTGCCAGTAGGTAGCTTTACCACGTTCAATTGAATTCCTATTTTATTTACCTTCGATATATAAAAAGCAGATGGCGCTTGCACGTTTAACTTTTCATTTGCAATAGTTATAAATATAAATACTTATCTAACCGTACCTTTATTTATATGCTCGACTTTTAACAGTAAGCAAACCTTCTGTAACCTCACTTGAATCAATACCTCATATCTTTTGTAATCCGTGCAATACCTATAAATATTTATAGAAACTATAACACCACCAGTAGCATACTGCTTACACCATTAACATTTATTGGTAACTTTCACTTTTTAGTCTACAGTTGATAAAGTTATATATATATATATAATAATAAATTTTATTTCCAAATACACACAATATATCTTTGCACATGCATTTTCATTTCATATACGTTTTCGTAGTGTTTGGCGCCTCGCCACAACGGTCCCAGCTCCACCAGGTGCTCATGGCTGAATGGAAGGAACGACTTGAGCGACACAGCGCGGGTCACGCCACATTTGTGACGGTAAGACCCATCATGGAGGATTGGCTGGAGAGGCGACATGGCGCACTCTCCTACCGGATGATGCAGGTGCTTACCGGACACGGCTGCTTTGGTAAGTACCTGTGTCGGATAGGCCGGGAGCCAACGTCTGTGTGCCACCATTGCATGGGCTGTCGCGAGGACACCGCACTCCACACACTGGTGGAGTGCCCTGCGTGGGTGCGGCAACGTGCTGACCTCGCGATGGCTTTGAGTGTAGGCAGCCTCTCACTGGAAACCATGGTGATGGCTATGGTCCAGCACGAGAGCGCATGGGATTCCGCCGCCTCGTTTTACGAGGAAGTGATGAGTACCAAGGAGGCGGCGGAAAGGGAACGGGAGAGAACTAGTACTCTCCCGTCCCGAAGAAGACGCACCAGGCGCCGGAGAGAGCGAGACGATCTCCGGCCTCCATGAGCGCTTGCCTGGGGGTAACGGGATGGGTTACCCGTCGCCCTAGCAGAAGTGGGCCCGAGACGATGGCGCGACGTGTTCCACGCGCACTTCTCTAAATCGGAGGGGGCAAGGCCCCCTCACCAAATTGTGGGGTCGCCTCGCTGTCGAGCAGGCGGCCAAGTCTGCCGGGGCTCACAGGGACTTCCTTTCTAGGGTACACCTGAGTCCCCGGCATCAGGACCCCGTGACGGAACACCGTGTGGTTTTAGTCGGTTCGAGTCCGACATACCATCTTACCGTTAGCCCCGGTGAGATGATGACCCGTGGGGATTTCCACACGTAAAAAAAAAAAAAAAGTGTTTGGCGCCTCGCGCTATTCTCCTAGCTAGACTACATAACACACTGTTAAGGAGACACCACTCGATGCGAATATACTTTCCGCAGAAAATTATTTTACCAGTCTAATAATTTTGTAGATATTAATGTAAATAAACAGGCACAGAGTACATAACAATCAAAACATTACCTAAATAATCCTACTAATATCATAAATGTGAAAGTTTGGATGGATGGATGTTTGTTACTCTTTCACGCAAAAACCACAAAACCGATTGCAATGAAACTTGGTAGGTAGATAGCTGGAGACCTGGAGTAACGCATAGGCTACTTTTTATCCCGATATTCCTACGGGATCGGGACTTACGCGGGTGAAACCGCGGGGCGCTGCTAGTAGAATACAAAACTTAAGCCAAGTATAAAACTCTAGAACTTGTAATCATTTCAGAATAATAGGTAACAATACTTTTTCGAAATTCGAATGTACGTATTGGGTACATTCTTGTATAATGGGTAGGTTTTTTGTTGGTGGTTGTTTAAACTAAATTTAAGAGGAAATTTAGAATTATTCCAAGTTAGAGAACATTTTTAGTCACTGCCAAATATGGTATTTTAGGTAGGTAGGTACACAAATTGACGACTTTTAGACGTTTTTGCCTAGGTCTTATTGCAAAAAAAATCTACTTAAGATTACCTATAGAGGCTTTTGAAATGTATTTCATTCCGAACCAGTAGTAATCTATAAGATTGCGATATTAACCCACAATTAATTAAACATTTGTAGTCGATTCATAACGAAGTAGCATAATAAAAAATTCAGCTTGTAGTTTTCAAAATGTAAGAAAAATATTCTATTTACATGACTAAACAATGGACACAGTAAGACGCATTTGTACAGTGTGGTGAAAGTTTATTGAAAACAGACGACCATTCTAATACGAAATGGTCCATCGTTAATCTTTTATCTAACGCGGCTCTTTGCGGCGATGTCATAGATGTCGCCGACGCCGGGCGTGCCGAATCAACACTGTTTTCATTGCCACACCTATTGCATTGGTTGCATTTCAAAAACCATAAAATCGAATTTCCGACGTGAAAATATTTTCATCTTAAAGGTGTATTTTTAACTTTAGACATTAATGTTCAACATTCTATTTCTCATGTAATAAAATTATATTCATTTGAGGACAAAATGTGCTTCGACTTCAACACAACATGACTGAAAATATAAAGTAATGTCATGTTTAAAGTTAAGTTTATGTATTTAACATAAAAAATGGTAGTTTTTGTTTAACCAAATCAATAATTATGATAATAATCCATCTTCTTCTATATAACATGCGTGATAGTCTAACGAAGAAGACGATGCTGTTGGCAATATGGAAGAGTTCTATGCATGCTAACTAATATTATAAATGCGAATCTCGCGATCAGTCTTGTTGTGAATAAAATGCCCTCTGTCTTTTTATATACCCCTGATAACATGTTTAATGATGATTGGTTGAGCAGTTAAGGCGTGGAAGCGGTACAAGCAATCAAGCAAACTCAATTTTGCTTTTGTAATATTATATTATTTACGATTATGATTGTCATTTTTGTGACATCCAGATTGCGTTTTTATATTAAGAACAAGCTGTTAAACTTGTAACATACTTTTCAATGTACAAAAAATGCAGTGAAAGTCATACAGGATTTTGAAGAGCACCCCTGTTCTACCATACAGCACACCACTCTTTGGTTTTAAATACATTATCCTCAGTAAGTACTAATGCGTATTGTCATTAAATTCAAATGCTCAAATGTTCTGCGTGAATAATTAAATCTTCAAGATTTGGATACATTAGAGTGAAATCTAAAGTAGATAAAAAGAAATGGAAGTAATACAAATTAATTTTAAACTTTTACGATATGTGTGAAATGGTGTTAAGTCATTTTGGCAATTTACCCGACACTTTTCTATTTAAAATCAATTATTCTAGCAGAGACTACACCTTTCTGTAATACCTTGTACATAACTTTATATATATACATAAATGAACAGCAAGTATCTGACTGTCACATAACAAAACTGTCAACCTAACTACTGTCATAATTGAGAAAACATCTGAAATACGTATTTGTACCCAGCAGATTTGACAGATTGCTTCCAAAATTTTGGGTACCATATGTATGGGGATGATACTCAGTTGTTTCCTTCTTTTAAACCTAGCGAAATCATATTTGCTGTGGATAGAATGAATAAGAACTTAGAAAGAATAGCTAGCTGTGCTCACGCCGACAGCTCCAACAAGACTGAAGCCGCACAAAGCGAACCGGTCAGACGGTCAGTCACTTACTCCATCGAGCGCCATCAGGTGGCGTTGACGTTCCGGAAACGGCTTGATTACGACATGCTTATATTTTATGTATGTGAGATAATAAAAAAAAATTGTATTCTAGACATAATATAGTGTCATTGTTTTTTTATGTCTTCCATATTTTTTATAAAATAGGTAATTCAATTGTATGCCTCGTCTTATTAAATAAACTATTTCTTTTTCTTCTGTATAGCTACATAACATTTTTCTTCATCTACAGTAAGTACCTGGGAGACCGAGCTTTGCTCGGTGGTTTTTTGTAAAATGGATTATTTTTTGTAAAATTGCATTTTTATAGGAAATACAACTATGCAGTTGAACTTAAAATGCAAAACTGTATCTGTATACAAAATTTCATTAAAATTATTGGAGCCGTTTCCTACATTCAGATTATGTATGTACATGTATACAAGAATTTCTCGTTTAATTTTTCTTCATCTACATAAGTAGGTAGGTATATTACCTTAACATTTTATTTTAGTCTTATTTCTATTTCAATTTATTGTTGAGTCCAAAACTGACGAAGAACCGATATGACCCACTATTTACTTATGACGATTCATTCGATTAAATCTTTGAATAAACTCATTATAGTTGAATGCGACTACCCGCCGAAAGATTCCTTTCAAACGATATTAAACCACATTATCCGCGTTTATTCCCGGCCTTGATTAGTACCGTATCATTTAGTCCTGTGTTGTAATTATTTATGGACAATCTGAAATGTACTGTATGCCATAGGATTCAGAGTACAAAATCATGTGTCGCTTACATATGGCGGCGCCTTTGACCAAAGGAGATGAAAAGCACCGCGCGCGACCATTTATCATTGACAAACAGAATTGTATTGGGTCCCGTCTCAAAAAATTGGTGGATAAACAATCTCAGGGCTGAGGTTTAGTGACGTAGCCACTTCGGACCTCCGTCTGATTATAGGGAGACATAAAAGCCCACAGCGGTGGTAAATTAGCTCAAGCCTGGAACAATCACGTTTTAAAAGTATGTTAAATTTCTCGAAAATTTTTTTTGTTAATATTTCTCGTGTATCATTAATTTATTTATTGTGAGGTTTAAACGCAGAATTTCAAATGTTATAAAGTTTTATAGTTAAATAAACATATATCATACAATGTATTGAAGCAATCGGTACAAACTTTTTTTAACGAATATATTGGCAGATAATTGGTTATCGGTGCCTAGTATGTAGGTACATAAGTGTGTAACGCCCGTTCGCTTGTTGATAACTTTGATTAGTAACTTTTGTGTCCAAGTTAGAACATGTTAAAACCCGACATAAAACTTATCACCATCAGTGAGTTATTATTACTGGCGTATCTCGATGATCACCGTTTAAAACTTTAACTTCCCTCTGCTCACCTGCCTCTCTCGGAATTGATATCATAATAATAACAATAACTTTACACATCTCACACATGGCCGTCTGATCCCAAACTAGGCAGAGCCTGTACTATGGTAACCAGACTGCTGATAAATATACTTATATATTTCTAAAAACATACATATTATAGATAAATTATACCCAGACTCAAAACAAATTATCGTGCTCATAACACAATTATTTGTCCTGGGTGGGAATCGAACCCACGACCTCTGACTTAGCATTCAGGGTCACTAACCACTAGACCAACAGGCCAGTCATTAGATAGTAGTAGTAGATTGAAGATGTCTTGTTGAGTAACCATAACTAGCGTGTTTCGATGAGTAAAAAACTCTCCTTGCAAATTGTTACAATAGATATTTATAAAAAAAAATAAAAGATAAAACTCACTAAACACAAAAAAGAGGGTATACCTAATAAAATAGTTTTTTTACCTGCTAGTTACCACCAGTCTTTGGGTGTAGATGGGTGGCAGATAAACTAGTAGGTATGTACGTATTTTTGTGGCTCAAACCCGCAGCAACACGATGGCAAGTTCGATGATTTAGCCATTACACTACAAACCATTAATGTCATTGCAAAACTTTGCGCTTTCATAACTTCTACTTGTGAAGGCATGAAATAAAAAGTTTTATACCTAGACAATTTATTACTATCTACAGATAGGTATAGGTATATTTATAAATGTTAATAAAAATGGCTGTTGAAGAAAATATACACACACACACACACACACGGCGTTTTTAATGTTTTAAAACAGAGAAAAAAATCGAAACAGAAGAAAGAAGGACTATGAAAATACTCCTTCTTTCAACTCTATACGTCTCTATACGAGTTCACCTGTTGTTAGAACAACACTCAACTGAGTAGATTAGGTACACGTCAAATTTGACATATTAAAATATATTTCTAACATAGGTTCGAGTAACCAATAAGGAAATATAACATATACTTTGAGATTTCAGCAACAGAACAAAATTATGCTTCCGAATACCAACAGTCGGTACAAGTTCATCAGGAAAGTTAGATACTTGTTAATAAAGTAGGATCGATTCACGACTGGCATTAGCGTGTCGGATGCTGCGGTTCGCATATTTCATCACGTCTTAGAAGATAAAGTTCCCTTTAACAAAACATTAATCTAGGAGTTGTTCCTGTGGAGGCGTGGGGCGTTCCGCCCCCCAGTCGTGGGCCAATGACGGCGCGCTGCGCCCAGCGCCCCGCGCGCCACAGGCTCTCTTCCATCAATTGTTTTTAACTCGAATTGGGGAGCCATCTCCATGCCATGCAGCGTCTTGTTGTCTGTCTAATCGTTTCAACTTAACCGCTCCGCTTTTCTTGTTACATTGTTTTGATTTGCTCATTGATGGAGATGGGATAGGATTAATGGAGTTCTCAGCTCATTAATGTTTCTTGTGGGATTTCTTAGACTTATTTAGTTGACATGACATGTATTCATTTGCAAGTCTAAATTAATGTATTCGTTAATAAATCTGGGGCGTAAAATATAAACCCAACATTGGTATGTGGGATTGATTGTTCGGTTAAGATTGAAGTAGGTACCTACCTACTAGGTTAATTTGCTGGCAAAGAGGAAATAGATCACATTTTTTTACTTGTTCTCTTTCCTCTTCGTGAGTCAGAAAAACTAAGACTGCTAATAGGACTTTAGACTTGTTATTTTACCTAAATGAAAATTTGTCCCAACAACGGCGTCTGCTATGTACCTACCTATCTATATTTTATGCGTTTTTCTTTAAGAACAATATAATTTAATTGTTTATTTTCCTTATCTCAGCAACGTGTAATTATATATATATGATAAGTTATTTGGGGCAATATTAATTGGCTGATAAAAATTGGATTCCATCGAAATTGGCGTTTGATCTTTTATAATAATAAATATTTATACAGGTAGCAGCTGCATTAAAATCCTCGCTCTGATACCCAAATAATAATTAGCCTGCCCTTAGCACCTTAGTCGGCGTCCAAGAAAAAAGATCTGGCCGAGTCTCGCTCGCGAACCAACATAACCTGTAATTTGGAAATTATTATCTAACACATTGTGCCTTTCTGGTTATCCCGCCGGTCAATTTGCCGTTTTTATGGCTCCCACAGAGCCGCGGCCTCTAATTATCTCCGCCACGATCTCGGCCCGAGGCGCGAGCGCAGCCACTGTACACCCTCCACAAAACAAATCTTTATCGCCTTTAACTAAAGTCTAGTTTCCATTATTCACTGGCTCGACGACGTTCGCTCACAAACATGGGAAAATAAATAGCTGCCTATGTGTTTTGAAAGGGTAACACGTCTGCTGGAATACTATTTGTTTTACTGCGAATTCCTCTAATAGTTTCAAATTACTTTAACGCTAATATCCATAGGTACGATTGTGTACCTCAAACTAATTAAAATAAGTTCTTCCTTTAGCATCCTCTTAACCGATGGTGCCAAAGACAATTAGCCTTTTTTGGTGACGAGGTGGAAGATCCTCATGGACGTCACCTTGGAGGGCCGAAGGGGTCTGTCGGATTCTTACCGACTTAAAACCACCCCGGTGTTCCGCTACTTGCCCATGATCGGGGGATCGAGATTCTCCATCGACAGGCATTGATCCCTCTCACCTAAGACGTGTCCCGTCACCCACCGGTCACACTCCTCTGAAAAGCGAGTGCGCAACACTGCGCACTGCCCCTAGGGCCTGAGTCTGGAAGACAATTAGCCTAGTTAACTTCAGTCAACGACGTGTAGTGGTAATTTTATTATACCCATTAGGTAGATATGTATCAATATACCGATGTACGGTTCGAGTAACTCATTATCACTAGATGATAAGTAGCGCATAGATGATTAGGTACTTTAGGTATAGGTATCTTTTGTACGTTACTCCGAATCTTAAACTTTTGGTAAACAACACCAATCAAATAGCAATAGTGGGATAAATCCAGGATATATGCCCAATTTTTTTAATTTCCTTAAACCTTTTAACCTTCAAACAAATAATAGGTATGCATATTTTACACTAATTTTAGCCTTTGCACTAATTTTAGTCCTTTATTTAATCACCTTGTACTGCTTTGTGTAGACATTATTCATTGACTAGTCTACTACTTTATATTTTGAGTTGAAAATAAAACTACCTAACGGGATAGGTGCCTCGCTTGCGGTATATGTGGGGCACATAAGCAAGCCAGGCACCTATCCCGTCAGATCAAATTCTTTTAGGGGCATAGATGCCCTTTTCAAGAAAACATTTGGAATATAAAGTCTGTAACAAACATTATTATTTATATTTATTTAATCATCTTAAACACTACAAGAATATAAAATTTTGCTATGTAATTGACGCTAAGTTGTTAATCTTGCATTGTTGCCATAGCTGCAGTCAATGTGTCCTCGGTACACGCGGACACACGCCAAATACGCGGTTGGACACCGACTTTCCACTTTTGTTTACAGGGCATTTCCAATCTTAATCATAATAGATACATTAAAGCCAGCATGCATTAAAATGATGTAGGGATAGATGCCCTTATGCCCCAATATGTTTTGGTATAGTCGCCCCGACTATCCTTTTCCCAGGGACAAATGCCTTCGAAAAAAAAATGATAAGTACCTACGTTTATTTTATCCTTACTATGTAATCAAGAATAGTGTACATACCGTACTCCTTATTCTGAAGTGAAAATAAAATAAACTTTACTTAACTTCTTTAACTTCGTTCGTTAACTTCAAAGAGGGCTGAAATCAACTTACAAAGTAAAAAAACGTTTGACACGTCACCGTTCTTCCAAATAAGGCGTTCTCTTAATTTTGCGTTTAGTTTTTATGCAAGCGTAATTAGGCGTCTATCCCGCTGGAACGTACGAACGTTTGTTATTTCCAAGTTCTAGTTTTTTGGCACACTTTTCGTGGTGAGGGGAAAACATGGGGAACTGGCTGCAACCCTTTTTTTTGTGCTGAAGTTTTATTTGTGTATACAATACTAATAATAATAATAATGACACATTTCACACACGGCCATTTGATTCCAAACTAGGCAGAGCCTGTACTATGGTGATCACACTGCCGATAAACATATCTACTTATATCTATATATTAATACGTGAAGCGAAAACTTTGGATCCCTTTTTACGAAAATTGGGCGGACGGAGGAGTATGAAATTTCGCACACTTATAGTTTATACAGAGAAGAAGTGACGAATGCTAAAATTTTTGAACAATATTTGCTACAAAGTTAAAAAGAATGCAAAACGGGTACATACAGCTATGAGTGTCCAGTATATATTTTGACCTGTCATGGTACAAAAGTCTATACAATGACAGGTCAAGTAATATTGGCCAATGAAATAAACCATGCTCGAAATTCGACCACCACGCGATCTCTAGTATATTTCTAAATATGACAAATGATCAACAAAAACAAATGATCATGCTCATCACACAATTATTTGTCCTGGCTGGAAATCGAACCACGACCTCTGGCTTAGCAGTCAGGATCACTAATAAAAAAAAGGATAACCTCACTAATATTATGAAGACGAAAGTTTGTGAGGATGTATGGATGTTTATTACTCTTTCACGCAAAAACGGCTGAATGGATCTGTATGAAAGTTTGCACAGACCCCTAATCCCACCTTAAAGGCCAGCAATGCACTTGTGACTTTTGAGTTGCAGGTGCCCATGGGAGGCGGTAGTCACTTACTATCAGGTGATCCGCCTGCTCATTTGCCCCCTAACCCATATTTTTTTTTTACCGTGGGTGACAATCGTATTCTTAATATTGTTCTTTGCATATCAAAGGGATTCTAGATTAGTTGTCTTAATTAGCACATCAATTTACTCAGTAGATGCGATTTCTTTTAAATGAATTTCAAGAACTTCAAGACAACAAAACAGGCACTCACGTTTTCAACAACATATTAATATCAGGCTTACTGACTTTAATCCAACATCGCCATATGGATATTGCTAAATGAAAATTCTATTTACTTTCGTTTGCAACTAGAGCTCTCTATGAACAGTTGATCCTGTTGTTGAAAACTGTGTGTTACAAATTATGGCATTACATATTTTCTAATACACAGAGATATTTTTTTAATTTTTTTAAAAATAGGTTTACCATCTATGGATCAGATAGCGTATTACGTCACGGACCCGCCCTTCTGGGGTGCCACGTACCTACCTAAAGCGTACACCCACGGTGTGTATCTACGCTTTAGATACAAAAATTAAATTATGTTAATATTAATGAAACTTAAAGTGATGGTAGGTAATTTTGATAATATAATTTTAATGAAATGAAATTATAGTTGAAGTCATTAACGCTCGCTCAGACTTCAACCTACCTTGTTAGTGGTTACACTATAACATGTCACAATTTCCTTTATATATGCATAATGTCATAAATTTAAATTATAATCGGTGAGTTTTAACGCCCAATTTTTAAATTAGAGAAACGTAACGATGCAGGAAAAGTCGGTAACGTTTGGGAGCGCGGCCCTCGATCGTATTCTATTAGGAAGGACTACTAATAAAATTAATTTATTTCTCGATTACACCAGTAACTGGAGTTCAAAAACGAGCCGCGGCCTCGGCTCATTAATCATATTAATTAAGACGAGGCGTAAGCTCTTTTGTTCGTGGCTCTCTCGATAAACGAGCGCCTTCTTTACGCTCGTACAAATTACGGTAAACTCGTGCGAGCTGGCAATAACGTGTGGTAAATGGTGCGCAGTGACATGCGGCCGACTCGCGATACCGCCATAGGTCCGCGCGTCAATGTGCCATAGATTTATTGTATATAGATCCGAAAATTCATGTACATAACGATCATAATATAAAAATTACCAGGATTGACAACATCAGATCTTTACCTGATGTCAATATGACAAATACAATAATGATGACACTACTAAATGACATTACATATGACGACAATACTATAATTTGGCATCTTGGAGCTGATCTGATGATGGAGCCAGGAGGTGGATAATGGATCTATGGATTTTATTGATGAATGGATTTTTTACTTTAAATTCGGTTCTACCTTGAACCTGTCACTCGTGTTATTTTAGTTTTAAACTATAATTATTTTTAAAGTAATTCAGTCAAGACTTAGGATCAGGCGTGCCTTAGCAGTGCAATGTTATTATTACTATTGAAACTGTGCAGTGAATGTTATGAGATTTTCTCCTCATCTTGTTATTATTAACTCTATGTATGTATGTGTACTGTGCGTGTCGCAGGCATATTCTGCACCACGCGCCGATTGGTCAGAGACAATATTGTTAAACGTTCCTGTTACAGACACTACTTGTTATTAGAGTGTTGTGTGTAATCGTATAATCGCACTGTAGTCAAGTTTTTATTGGCGGCACGCGGTCATAATTCGTTACGCTAGTGTAATTATTTATTTCCATTGTTTTGATGAGATTGATGAATCGAAAGTGCGGTTTTAACAATTTGTTATTAACAGAGCGGTCTCGCAGACCATCATTAAAACGGCACTCGTTACTCGTCAAAGTAACTCGCAGCAAATTCGATTAATTGAATTCGATCTTTAACAACACTTACTTACACTTTAATTTGATTACAAATATCTACCTACCGTTCATTCGTTTAGCTTTTTTTATTAACATTGGACATGAGTTTAAATTATAAAAGAAAAATCGTGATTGATACGTACTGTCGTTATCTTAGATGAAATTCTGACAAATACCCATCATTTCTTTTTTATAAATATGCGTGAAGCATGAAAATAGTTTGGGTAAGTCTCATTATGGTTATATTCCTTTTGTAAGGTAAGTAATTGGTATTGTCCCCTATTCTCGCCATTCGCCTCTCTCCCCCCAACGCACTTGTGACTCTTGAGTTGCAGGTGCCAATGGGCGGGGGTAGTCATTTACTATCAGGTGACCCGTAAATAAAGAGGGGGAGGGGAGGTGAGAGGGGAGGTTAGAAGGGAGGAGAGGGGGGTGAGGGAAAGGACGCGAATAGGGGAGCGGGGGAGAGTTGAAGAGTTAGGGCCTCCGGTAACCTCACTCACGCGGCGAAAAGTAATGCAATCATTGCTTCACTGCCGGTTTTGTGAGGCCGTGGTATCACTCCAGTCGAGCCGGCCCATACGTGCCGAAGCATGGCTCTCCCAATGTTGATAATGAACAATGTTTAGTACATTTAAGCTAGAAATATGAGTATAATACCGTATTACGAAACAAACGGCCTCTGTCCTTTATCAAAGACATATTATAGAGGTATAATGTCATTATCAATTGTGCCATAAATGGAATAAGATGTGACAGGGTAGAAATTTACTGTCAAATAATAATTATAAGTTAGTGACCGATTCACATAAAACGATATGAACACAGGATGAAGTCTGATTACTTATATGAATTAACATTCTGGTAATGCAATGTCTGAAGAGTTAGAGACAGTAGGCACAGTATCACCGTTAAATGCGGTTTGCAATTCCGTTTCCGTTCCGAAAGGTCTTATAAAAGTAGTCTCGTATGGTATCATTGTAAAGTTTATAACACAACTAGCAGCGCCCCGCGGTTTCATCCGCGTACGTCCCGATCCCGTGAGAATATCGGGATAAAAAGTAACCTATACGTTAATCCAGGTCTCCAGCTATCTACATACATACTTATAGTTTTATCGCAATCGGTTCAGTGGTTTTTAATTAAAAATTTTAATGAAAAATAACAAACATCCCTTCGTCCACCCAAACTTTCACATTTACAATATTAGTGGGATTAACAGGCATTATAGAAAATTTAAAAACAAAATTAATTAAAATTAAAAGACTTTTTCTTAAACAACTGTAGTAATCACCTCCAGGTATAATTGAGGGACATTTAGGAGATTGTTATCTAGTTCTCATAGTGTTATAATAAGCTTACAGCTTGCCTAGATATACGTATATATGTAAAAAAAACAGTCAGTCGTAGGACTGCACGTCAGAAGTGAAAACATAACTTCACAATATATTTGCATATACATACACACACACACACACACACACATCTGTATATATATACAATTAGGTTAAAAATAAAAAGTAGGTAATAACATATCTATGTATAAATGTATACACAGGGTAGACTGGAAGTTCTGCGCTCCTGGCCGCTCATAAATGTTTGAATTTGGAATGTTATATTTTTTTAAAGATAAGACACTCGGCTCCGTCATATGAATTTTCGATCAGGTCACGTGTCCTGACGAGAGTTTAACATTTTTTTCCCATCCCAAAAAGTGCACAACGCTGCTAAAGAAGTTTTCACTTCAAAAATTATTGTAACTATGCGATACTGACTGTCTGTGTAACACTCCACAAACCTTAGTGGTTTACAGTGTTATGTTTAAATAATTCTTGTATTTTTCTTGTTTTATAGATGATAAATAATTGAAAAAAAAAATGGCTCCCTCAATTCATCGCTTCTGCAATGCATCTAGTGTAGACGCCACTGGTGCAAATAGAGTACATTGCATGGAGGTATGAAAAACGTTGTCTAATTTTAAATTTTTCATTCTGGGTTACTTTTTAATAATACACACTAGACCAACAGGCCTGTCACTGTTATTTTTTTCAGTAGCCCTACTAGCGTATTACAGATTTTTTTCTGTTACTAGGGTTTAGTTGTGTTTGGTTAGTAGGGTCGAAGCGGGAGAGGTAGATTTACTTTAAGAAGTGTCTGAGGATGAGTTTATTTACCAACTTAGTTTAAAAAAATGAATTTATTGGAGATGGCTTCTGTGTTACTGAGTTACTGAGTAAAATTAGTTATTTTATGATAAAATCTCCACTACAATTACGTATAGTCCCCTGCTAGAATGAAGATTGAGCGGCCTACGCTCAATCCTTCCCAGCTACCTTTCTTAGCTTCAGTCCATTTGGCCGGGAGGCGTCGTACCTTCCATTTTCCATCCACGGTGTAGACACCGTGGATGGAAAATGGAATACATAACAAGACAAGACAAGAACAACAATACATAACAGATCCTAGAGTAGACTCTAGGATCTGTTTGCACCAATGACCATAGGTCCTTCGTAAGATGTGTGCAGCCCATTGGCACCTCAGTATGCTTATTCGGCCGTAACTTTGGTTTTTTTCTGTTGACTTGTCTTTTTTTGTTGATGTTTTTTTGTATGTAATTAATTAGTTCTTGATCTAAAGCCAAGAGTAAGGATTGTCCTTGCTTAATTAATATTATGCAATTTTTTATTTAAATTTTATGTACACGGAACAGGTTGTTTTTCCAGTTTGCCAACGTATGTATAGATGTATGTTGATTTTATTCATGTAATTCAACGTACTCATTTGAATGCATATCAATGAATGCTTAAAAATAAGATCAAATAATAAACAAGTTCATTACGCTTGCTTTAATCCGGTGTTAAATGTGTTTTAATTAATTATAAATTGTTAAAATGAAAACAGAAGTCAGATGAATAAGACCGCAGTGTTTGTGTTCTTACCGATACCGTTTTTTTGTATTTGTGTGTTTTCGTGACGTTACATTGTTTTTTTGGTAGAAATATGTATTTTTTTTAATACTGCTAGATATTGATTTTGTGCTGAATATATATATTTTTTTATAAAATTAATTATGATGATTTTGCCCCCAAGAATATAATTAAATAGTGATGTTAGAACTCTTTCAATTGATTCGTTCTTGCCGTTCTAAAGGAGTTTAGTCGAGAAGGGGCCCACGTTGCGAGTGTGCATACTACATACACCGAGGTTAACTTTGGACGTCGACCACGATTTTTCCCAATTACTCAAAAAATACGTCAGTCTATATAAAACAACTTGACTTATAAAAGTATAAGTATATTTATGTGTTTATGTGTTTTATTTCCAAATATTCTAAACTAGCCTTTAACGCAGTTTCACCTGCGTTTATGGTCACTGCTCCGCTCCTATTGGTCGCAGCGTGATGTTATATAGCCTATAGCATTCGATAAATGAGCTATCCAACACTAAAATAATTTTTCAATTCGAACCAGTAAGCCGTGAGATTAGCGCGTTCAAGCAAACAAACAAACGCTTCAGCTTTATAATATTAGTATAGATACAACACGGTTACGGAAATCAATCCTCTATTCATACCTTGAACCTCGATAACTCAAAAATAACTTTTTGTGGGTCAGGTCGTTACTGCTAAACTACGACCATTTAACAGAAACGATTTACATAGTTTGGGTCATTTTAGGGTTCAGGCGCACAACGTCCGATTCGCAAAACGTCCGGTGAGAAAAAAGGTCCGATTCGCATAAATGCAAAATCGGCATCATTCCTTGTAAATTAATTTATCAGAAATGATCCACACAGTTTTAATCGTTTTAGTCGAATAAAAAAAGAATTAGTTTCTATGAAGGTAATTTAACTAAAACGATTCAAGTATTTTGAGACAATTCTGTTACATGAAATATAGAGCTGCTTCTTTTAAATTCTTTTTATTAAAAAAGACCCAAGCAGTCTGGGTTATTATAGTGGTTTGTAGAAATTTACCCATCTTTATGGCGTTTGGTTCCCATTATTAAAAAATCAACCTTATTTTTGTAGTGCCACGGATCTTTTTTGCTGAATGAAAGAACCCTTTTGGATACAACTCCATTTAATCATAATGTGGGTTGAGTCATTCTAAGAGTGAAGAGTGGGTTCTGCCAAGCCAAATTCATTTGAAAATCAAATACTTTTTTGAATCGAATTAGTTATTTTAAAATTTTGATCACTACATATTATAAAACAAAGTCCCCCGCTGCGTCTGTCTGTCTGTTCGCGATAAACTGAAAAACTACTGAACAGATTTTCATGCAGTTTTCACCAATAGACAGAGTGATTCATGAGGAACGTTTAGGTGTATAATTTGTTAACATTTTGTGTAAATTGGTTGAAATATGATGATAATTGTTGAAGATGTCTCTACTACCAGTGCGAAGCCAGGGCGGGTTACTAGTTTCTTACATAATTATATAATTGAGAATTGTACCCATATCGTGTTAGGTAAACCTACATAAATGTTGCGTAAATGTGTGTTTGAACACGATTAAATAAAAATACTCTTAGTTCTCTTTTTATAGGTTATCTATAGATAGTATTCTTGAATATAATTATCAAGTAGAACGTATCCGTTTATGCCCGTTCATACTGCTACATTAATGTCACATAAACTCCTTATTAGAAGTTATAATAGTAAGCTTTAGTAGTCTTAATACAAAGTTATACATTTAAATTGAAAGTAGATGATGTTGCTGTGGTACCTACAGCAGAGCTCTCTCATTTACATCCAAGTTAGCAATCAAGCAGAAGTTTGAATCAATTAAGTGTCTTGCGTTCGCTACTATGTGTTACATTGTTTATGTTAGTACTTATTACATATTTATGTGCGCGTCAACAAGTAATATGTTAATATCTCGAGCACAAGTTTTGATAAAATTAATATAATTTTCATATGCAGGAAGTGTCTGTCTGTTTGCAGATATTTGAGAAGTTTCGAGAGTTGAAATTTATTTTAGTGTCTCCAATGAAACAATTAGCGGATATAAAGCTTGCGGGTTCAAATCAAATCAATACCTATGTCCATCCACTTCTAACACAAGCATTTAGCTTAGTTGAAGACACTTGTCTATCAAATATATTTAAAAAAGGAATTGTTTAATTACAAACTGGGCTGGCAATAAGCTAAGCATGGCATACGACAAACATGGCACGATGTTTATATTGTAAACAGACCTTTTAAACGGAAACTCGTTTGTATAATCGATCTGTTACCCTCATACTTGATGCCATGATTTTTTGCGATAACTTAAAATGGTGTTTACACGATCACACAACATCAGCTCAATCTATAGATTAATGGAGATTTGTAATGAAACTAAATTAACATAAAATTTAATCACACTATCGAATTAAATGTCAATATTTCAATATCGAAATGTTGAAGGATTAAGATATAATTTTATAATCAAATTAAAATATCAATCAATATTTTTTATGAGTGTTGCTTTTTTAACTTTGCAAGTTTGATTCGTACACGTCCGTCATTAAAACAATTATAATAATGAATAAAACATGTTACATTGGTAAGGTTACGAAATTATGTTTATCTTTGATTAGTTGTATATTGGGTACCAATAAAATTTGATTAGATTTTGTACCATCCAATTAAACCTAGTGATGCGTGCGTCGACAATTTTTGTTTCTATCGTGTTCTCTAAGGTCATTACACACAAATATCACGCATATAAAAGCACCGCCGCCGCTTCAAGAAGTTGGACGAACATAATAATTAATTGTTTTCACTCTTGCCTGACGAAATTTATTTTGTAACAAATAGAATGTGTCATCAATCTTCATATGATTTTTACTATTTGTTGTCCGCTACCAAGTTCACTTTTTGGCTATTATTATTATAAGCGAAAACCTTTTTGCACGTGCCAACAGTAAATTTTGTACTGAGCTTTAACTCACTCGGTTGAATAGTTTAGGAACCCATGCAAAATAAAATATTAATTTTTAAATGGATTGCTACTGCAGGCTTAAAACCTGAACCATCAATTAGTACGTAGGTACATTTACAAAGTTTTGTATCAAATACTGGTGCCTAAAAGTAGTTTTTAGATAAAATATGAAGCACGGTCAGGCATCCGTCATAGCTTTTCCCGTCATTGCAACCACGCAGCGGGTACGGAACGATTACCTAACATAATTCAAATTTTGTACACAAATAATTGTGGTAAATAAATAAATTAAAAAGCTGTAGACATTTTATACTTTGGACGAGCAAACCCATGAGCGGAAAGAAAATACCCTGAAATACTATGTCCGAAATATTTTCACTGAAACATTGTCACCACAATAAAATTACGTGATTCATCTCCAGGAGACGTTTTGATGGATGGCGATTAATAACAAACTAGTATGTTATGAGAAATCCCCTTATAAAGCCAACCTTTGATCCAATATCTAGTTAGCTATAATATTGTTGCGCGCTTACGAGTATAAAACATTACAATCAAATGTAATACATACAACACAGATAAGATAATAGTTACTATGTAACGGATACATCACTCCCATACAAAAGCGAAAATACTTAAGTTATAATAGCCTACGACATTTAAATAAATATAAATATCTGGCGTTAGCTGCAATCAAAACTCGATATATCTTGTGATTGTACACACTTCGAAAGTTTAGGAACAATAGGAACCCTTTGCTCACCGCGCGACGACGACGGTCGTGTCTGTGCGCCTCACCCAGTAGCCGACTCTCTAGGGTTGTACAAAGATGAAGATTATAAAGAAAAGACTAGAATTAAATTAGAAATAAAGAAATTAGCTTATACAGCTTTGCTTCCCTCCACTGTACAATATTTGCTATTGGGTTTTGCTAACAATTATAGAAATACATTAATAACTTTTCATGACAGGTATTAGGAAAAAGGGGGGTAGGTGAGTTATAAGTTTGGTAGAATGATTGGTTGTTTAAAAATGGTTACTTGAATTAGAAGGGCACTGATTTCAGACACTTAACCAACTTAAATATTTTTAATTTCTAAGTATACGATAAATAATGCTGTGAAACCTATAATAATAAATACTTTCACAGTTCTCGTAGCCCTATAACTGATAATGGCATATTAAACCATAAACTTAGTGTACTATACTATACGTGAGTGTACTAAGTTGATGTATTTAAACGTATCTCGTTAACAGTTACTATCTAAACGAGTACATAGTTGTATTCGCCTTACAAGGCGCCGCGTGGTTAAGCCCAAAGTGAACACAAACCTATTTGATTAGCTTCCAGCCATAGGAGTCTGTAACTAAGTGATAGGATATACGATTTATATTATGTGCCAACAACTTGTCAGTCAACATATAACGTGTAATTCTAGTTTGCGGGCTACACTTTGAAGTTTTCATATGATTTACTGTGAAAATAATTACTTTTTCATCTTGACAGCGGACTCGAATCAAGAGGGCTTCGTACAAATTGTATACTAACTGATCGTATAATACTTATTCAGTACCTCAAGATTGTATACCTAGCGGAGAATCTAAAAGCGGTACACAAATATTTTTTATTTCCACTAGCATATACTGTCCCACTGCCGTTATGTTATTATAGTGAAATCAGATACCGTCGTCGGAACGTCTTTGTATTATAGATGTGCGATGTACAAATCTTTTCATGGCATCAAAACCATGGTTTTGTAGTAAATTAATTATTTATCAATGTAACCATTTAAATCCAAATTTACCATCAGAATCAACCATCTACCAAATAAATCATCAATCAATCAATCAATCTTTGATTATGGGGTGCAGTGACATTAGTGAATACCTCCAGATCTACCACTGAATCGACCCATATATTTATTGTAGTTAGTAACAAATGTGTGTACAATTGAAACAATTGAATTGGAATTGTGTAATTTTTAAACGTTTCATTTACATGTTCACACAGTATAAAAATAGAGAAATTTACGGTGGTTTTTTATAAAACTAAGTGTGCAATTATGCAAACAGTATTCGATGCTTATTTCATAAACACACACAACGTTATCCCTGCTCTCTTCTGGACCCCAATATACTGTTTATAAATTATAACTCAATATTTTGCGATCGAGAAGTAGGTAACTTAGTAAGTAGTAGTAAGTGGTCTAACAGGCGACAGGCCGAGGAGAAACCTAGAGTTAAATGATTTGTAGGCACGATCAGTGGGTATTTATCGATCGCTAGCAAATAAAGGTAAATTGCCGTTTGAGACTCGTAAAACAATTGAGAAATTAGTAGTTAGTGTTGCCAACCTGGTAAGTAATAAGTGAGTATTGCCAACTTTACCCCCGAATCTGGGGGATATAAGTGATGCAGAATATTCTAGACCGAAACAATGGTTAGAACATCATGTGCAATTTCGAGATTTATTATCCTATGAAACTACCTATTACACATATTACATAAAAGGCCATTCGATATTAACCTCTCCTTAATTGATTTCTCCGTTTCTGCACCAATATTTGACTATTGAACTCAATCCTAGATGCCGAAAACTCAAATTTGGTAGCACCGTTTACAAATACATACAGTACATAGTATAAAACAAAGTCGCTTCCTGCTGTCCGTCTGTCCCTATATATGCTTAGATTTTTAAAACTACGCAACGGAATTTGATGCAGTTTTTTTAATAGATAGAGTGATTCAAGAGGAAGGTTTATATGTATAATACATGCATAATATAGTAGAGAAATGCTGATAACTTTAGAGGTTTCTAATGTGATGTCGTAAATAAACACATTTTTTTGCGTTTGCAAACGCTGGCTGAACCCTACGAGATAGATCAAAATAATGTACAACAGTATTGTACACCTGAAAAAGGTTTACAAAACATTCCGCGATGGTATATTTCTAGCTCTTAGGGATAACCCACAATAACCATTTTTTATGCTTTATTTTTTACGATAAATAATGGCTTATTTACGAAGCGATTTTAAGCAATACAGCATTAATCCTTATCCAATTAAGTACCTTAAATACATTGTGCATTTAATATAGATCAAAATGGCCTTTTACAGCATGTAATTTCAATGAGTATTTTCGAAGATATTACAGATTTAAAATGCAGGGACATAGCGGTTGCGGCGGTGGCAGCTTTAAATTTGAGCGTGCGTTGAGTGTTTTTCACATGGCCAATTAAATGTTGCTCTTTCAAGAGTAACCTCTGCAGAAAACATGTTTGTATTGTCTAATAACAAAAAAGCTGTGAATGTTGTATATAAAGACATTCTGTAGTATATTTGGTATCATCATTGCACCCGTGCGAAGCCGGGGCGGGTCGCTAGTGTGTGTATAAAACTCTTATTCAAAGTTGGCTACGTTAACTGTTCATAATCAAGCAAATCCTATACTTCTCCTTCTAGTGATTCATATGTGTAATTAGTGATATCTATAAAACCACCTTTTGACCTTTTTACAGAAAACTGTTTATTCCTTTCCAACCAGAGACTTATCAAACACGAAAGACAAAAGAAAAATAACACTGATAGATAGGTAAGTATATTCTCATAGCCCCATTAAACAATAATTACTAGCTTACATAAGTATAGTATCACCAGTGTAAACAAGTTCCGGCCGTTGGATCATCCATCCACGGTCGCGTTGATGGATGAGCGCGGCTCGCTTATTTCGCCAACTAATTAAAATTTCGACGTAGCCGGTAAAGCGGCAATTACGTCGGAGATTACGCGATACAGGAACAGGTAAAGGGCCCGGTTAATAACGAATGTAGGTAACTTGACAACATTCAGGGCTATGTCCATATCATACCGTGTTCGACAAAGTAATGAATTCGAGTGTCGAATTTTATTAAATATTTTGGCTGTTCGATTATTTCGATTGGTAATTTACGTCCCTATATTTTATTTAGTACTAGCAGCACCGCGCGGTTTCACCCGCGTAGGTCCCGATCCCGTGGGAATAATCCAGGTCTCTAGCTATCTACATACCAAGTTTCATCGCAATCCATCCAAACTTTTACATTTATAATATTAGTGGGATTTGATTACTGCTCCTAATGCAAAAATATATCAAATGAGTCTGGTTTTGTTCATTTAAGAATAATTAAATCATAAATAGGTAACAGGCTAATGTTGTCAACATAACATTTTTAACTGTTTACTTGGTTACGATTCTTTAGCAGTTTTGTAACTTAAAAATAAACATTTTCCGTGGTGTGCAATGACGGGCGCAGCGGCGTTCTGCCACAGTTTGTCTAATCGAAATTTTTCAAACTATTTTATGCAGTATGCGCATGTATTATGCACAGTCATCCGTGGTCAAAACATGATGAAACCAAAAGGGAAAAAGAAATCTCACTTTTAAGAAGATCACTCATAATATGAAAATTTTATGACTACATTTATTCTAATCGATATTTACGAGTAAATATATCATTTACATACAATTTTATTAATAAATTTTGACAGGAAGATGTGAGGTATAGGTGAGGAGGTTGCATGTAAATATCGGTATAATATGTCCCTACTACAGTTCATTGACTTTCTCTCATTCGGATCTCAAGCAAATTATTGTCACGTGAGAGCATTAAAGTAGAACATATTGGATATCTTCTCTAATTAATTATAATAAATACCAAATATTTATTGCTCTTATTTATTGTCAATAATTACTAATGTTTATATTCAACTTTATGGCATGATATTGGTGTTCTGTACCACGTTCTGTATTTATTATAGTTTAAAATACCATATTAAACTATGCAATGATAAAATTGTAGCAGTAATGTAGTGTCGTTATACAGTGTGTGTTAATCTATAAGATTTATCATCATCACATGCAAGTGCCTAAATCTGAAAAGAAAAGCTGTTTCCCACTGATACGTCAGTTAATATAAATAGGGTATGTAGGTTTACTAAATATGTACGTCATGTGTTGGGGTGACATAACACACATCCCTCAACAACTTAATGAAGAAAATATTCCAAAGCATTTTAGTTGATCCGAATTCAGAGGCAGCTAAAATGCTTTTTAATTTAATTTTAAGTAGAGATAATAGTTCATAAATACTTGCGGTAGTAGTTAGTTTGGAATAAGGTACAATGGGATTGACATCCTTATTTTTATGTACAAAAATCCCTTGTCTCAAATAAATAAAAAAATACTTAATGAAGAAAATTACTTTTCATTTCATCTCATTTCATAAACGCAGAAACATAGGTATATAATTACAAAACATAACTTTATAAAAATTAATCATAATATTAGTTTTTGTCAAGTTTCTGGATAGACACAAGTGATACAGTCTCGGTATTGTTTGATGTTATGACCACCCACACATTAAAATTAAAGGCGTTAAGTACCGACCAAGTGCGAGTCGGACTCGCGCATGAAGGGTTCCGCACCATCTACAACAAGATTTAATACTACAAGCCAAAAAAAAACGTCTCTAGTAGGGGAGTCTTGTTATGGCGGCAACAGATATACACATTCTGTGAAAATTTCAGCTATCTACCTATTACGGATCATGAGATACAGCCTGGTGACAGACAGACAGACAGACGGACGGACAGTGAAGTCTTAGTAATAGGGTTCCGTTTTTACCCTTTGGGTACAGAACCCTAAAAAGAACTGAAAAATCATGTCTTAAATTAGGTATGTTATTTTCTCACCGACTACTGCTACTCATTAAGAAAATAATGAAAGGAAATGAAGCGGTGTATGATAACCGAGTAATGAGTGATACAATGTATATTTAATTAGCTAAATCACATCGCATGTTACAAATTGTGAATGGTCGGAGCTAAAGAGCTCCTCCACTTATGTGCAGCACATAAGTGCGACTGATTGTTTACTGCACACCAACACAACTACATGACAAACTGATGTATCACGCACGACGCCCTCATTAATTCCACCAAGAATTATATCTTCATCGACTACTGCGAGCCATCAAGCTTCCTCTCTGTAATTATCTCGTATTAGGGACTATTATCGTATACGATGCGCTATCAATTTAATGCGTCGCCATTTCAATAATCGACCTTAGACAATGGCCATCGGATTGCATACACGTTAAAGTATAATGTGAATTTTGCAAATATCGCCGGCATGCATGATGTATGAGTCCAGTAACTATACCTTGTGCGAAGTCCTTGTGTATTAACTGGAAATGCTATGAATTTATATCATTATACGATAACCGTTTCCACGTCAGACGTCAGTGGCGCGCCGAAGAAACGCGCGACACGTGTTGGATACACATTTAAATATTAATAAATTAATGAAATGCTTCTGTGAAGAAAATTACATTTAATTTATTTGCAATACCTCAATGCCCTTTTCAATTCAGGTAGATGTACCCCGCCCTCAAGGCACTTGAAAGCTATTTGCGATTATTTCCGAATTTCATTATTGCGTTATCATTTCGTTAATCACTCGTGTATATTATGGGAACATGGGCTTTATTTATATAACTTACGGTCGCTTTTGTAATGCGCGTATACCGTAAAGCAAAGAGATGAAAGATGCCGCCACCATTTGTCACTACTTTGGGAACGAGGTGGCGCAGTAAAGTACCGGCCCGCCCTGTTTGCACCTCGGGCAGCGGCGAGTTTTCTTTTTCTCCGCGGCATTCGCCGGAATGCGAAGTTAATGGTTTCGCTTTTGAAACCATAACCAATCACTCCGCCATCAAAATTATGGAAACATTACGCGTGGCGCGTTTGACTTAAATAACGTGGTACGTGGTGGAAAAAGTGGATTAATGTAAAAAGTCGCCTTTGTAGTTTTGATAACTACCTACATATAAACAGTTCACAATGTAAAATGTTTGCAATCATGATTTTATCTTTTAATTAAATTTATATAGCTATATGCCTGTGTTGTAATGCAT
Source organism: Euplagia quadripunctaria (assembly GCA_963859945.1). Taxonomy (NCBI): domain Eukaryota; kingdom Metazoa; phylum Arthropoda; class Insecta; order Lepidoptera; family Erebidae; genus Euplagia; species Euplagia quadripunctaria. The sequence continues at coordinate 20,000,342 of OY982561.1, forward strand.
AATTACACAGTGTGTATAATTGTACGATGTTACAGGTAGATAAATAGGTTTTTGGAAATTTAAATTCCCTTGAATGTTTTCCTAGACATTTAATTGAATTATGTTTCTCAAACCTAATGTTTTTCGTTCGTGATTCATCGATCCATAGAATAATGCATGTGTTCAAAGTTCGCGTGTAAACAGAGCGACGTTATAAATAGCAATTAAATAATTTGTGGCACTAATATGTAGATTCGGGTGCGTGAATCAAGCCGGCCATTAGACGCAAAACGCCAAATCATTTACAAGAAAGCGAGAACCCGCCTTATACTATTTACATAATTTATTCATTACGACATCCAAGCGTTGTAACTTGAAAATTAACTTTATTTACATACTTGTAGGTACCGTTTTTAATCTAATTAGATCAATTACTTTTATTGACTATTTAAATGCGTGACGTAAACCTATATTTTTCAAAGTAGCTTTGTACTCCAGTTTCATCAACGCTAATTTTGTGCAGAAATCTGTTCCGCTCCTACAAGTCAAAGCTATGTGGGTCTAGACAACTCCAAATAAAAAGTCCTTTTTTAATTTATAGACTTTAACTTGGTCTGAAATAAAGGATTTATTTATATAAACGGAGTGTTTGTTCCTATGTTCCTGTTGGCACGATAAAACTTGCAAACAAGCTCTTAGATTTCATAATATTAGTATAGATTCTCAAACTTTTCAAAAGATTAATTACTAAATAAAATGAGTGGTCTCAGGTGAGTCTTTGAGAGATTCTTTTTCACATTATTATATCTACAATACAACTGGCATTGTTATCCACTTACCGCGTTGTTCAATACGTTGTGTTTTTGGCGAAACTCTCAGGAAAGCAGATCCGAGTCATCTGTAGGCCCACAATACTTAGTACTAAGCAGTTTGTAATACCGTATGTATGCACGCGTTAACGAGGCAGCCTTTTGCCCCATAATCGCTGTGCCGCGCGCTAGAGTGTCCTTGCCTTAACTCTCTCAATTTTTGAACTGTATAACCAAATTGTACCCATCTGTTAAATATAACAAGTGAACTTTCCAACTTGTATTATTGAACAGTCCTTAAACACGCCGAATAACTAGTAGAAACGCATAATCCCCTAGACGTCAATGAATCTTCACCATGACAGTGCAAGATCTTACGCTGCTATTTTTTTTCTTTTTATGGCTCTGTTAATTATTTTATGAACTTGTCTCAATTCTTTCCTAATTTTATTTTTAAATTTCCTAAAATTGTGATTTTCTTTTTTTTTCTACATGGTTTCTTGATGTATGCTAATATAAACGAATCACATTAGATAAACACCATTGTCCTACCAATCAATTTATGTTTTCAGACATCTGTATTCAGTAAGATGCCAAAGTTAATAGTTTGATTCATTTACTGTAAAAAAACCACTACTTAGAAGCACTAGCTTCATAATTAGTTTTTTTTGTCTGTTTCAGATGGGAAGATGAAAATACAAAATTTAAAATTATTCTAAAAAAACAAAGACGAACTAAACTGTTTGTATTTGTTTTCTTATTACAAATGAACAGCAACGATTTAACAAAAAAACTGCTAAGAAAGTATTTTTTTAGTCTATTTGGTGTTTAAAAGTAGCTAAAGTTTAAAAAAACACTAATAAGAATAAGGACGTTAGTCTCTTAGCCAATGGATACTTACTTTTGATAAGCAGTATTACATCGAAAAACGAGCTACAACGCTTTTCTACTGCCGACGTGATACAATCTCCCAAATATTAAACTAATATTTAGGCAACGCTTTGGCCGCCGCCGCCTCATTTGCATAAGGTGCGGTCTCGTTCCATCATTCTACTGAACTATACGTTTTACTTTGAATCCATAATCTGACGGTTACTCTAAACGTTTTACATAGAAACAAACTAAAATGTCAATGATTTGTCACAAACAAGTGTTTATTTATAAGAATTAACCTGTATGCATATCTAATATTTTTTTATAGCCAAGATTGTTTTACGATGTGTCCTCGATTATTTTTTATGAATTTTACCGAAATAAAAATCTATGTATGTGCAGAACATAATACTATACTAAAAAAATAAACGTACTTGCATTTTAATTCGTGTAATTTCTTAAATCGATTGAGGCAAGGACAAGATAGATATAATACTCCTTGTCCTTTAGTTAAAATAAACTGGATACCCTGACAAGATACGTTATGTTCTTAAATTGTTAATTTTGTACAAAATCCTGTTTCCAAAACATCATGTCGTACTAAGCCATTCATGAATCCATCATGTAACCAAAAAGTCCACTTGTCTTTTCTATTAGTAATATGCAGCATTTCCAAACCTGTAGATTTTCATATTACTAGATTTCATAATAATCTAAATTCACTTGTACATTTTAAGAATATTGTTTAAATTCAACAAATTTGAGATTTCACATGCCATATTGAAGCCCCAAAATTTAAAAATCTTCACCCCACGGAACCGTACTTGTGTTCCTAATTGCTAGTGATTGTTTCTGATGATCCTCCTCGAGATGGTATGCAATTATTTTTTAATAACCGCATCATTATAAGTATGCTTTTCAGTCTGTACCAAAAAAGTGGATTTGTGTCCCGATATTTTATTGGCTTGCAGGTTATCCATGACTCAGTAGCGTATTGCCACCGTAACCACTGTGTATCCACCGCAACATATAGACTGCTATATATCCCCCGACGTGTACCCGCTGCTACATACTTACCACACCACACAAGCGACCGTAGTTATATTACGGTGGGACCTCAGCTTAAAGCCGCGGCATGTAGCTGTAAATATCATAATCATAAGCCATTAGTCTGTTAATGTTATGTCCCTGCCGGCGGGCTTTGACTCGTGTTTTATTACGCCGCTATTAATTGTGTACGATCTTCTAAAGAATTTTTATAAATACGCCTTTGTTTTCCACTTTACTTGGCAAGGAGGTTACCGTGAAATATTTTTCTAAGACTCGTAAGTTTCTATGTGAAGTTTTTTGAGATAAATGTAGTTTGATTCTAACTAGGTATCATAAAGATGAATTATTAAATTTAAATAATATTTTTGATGTACTCTACCTTGTTAGCATATTTTGTAAGATGGCAGTCTATGGTAGCAAAAGGGTCTTGCAGTCTTCCCTGTAAGCATGTAGGTATGGTCAATATATAATTGAATTACAAGAGTGGAAATTTAATTTATATTGGGTGTTCCAGTTTTAACGATATCCATTATGACATTTTTGACAATGTAACTGGACTAGATAATAAAAATTATAATAAATTCCAAATTCAAATTCAACTCTCTTTTGATTTTTTCTAGATGTGTCTTAAAATTATTAACTTGTTTTTATTTTATATAATTCTAGCTGTTGCCCGCGAATTCGTTCGCGTGGAATTTATCCCACGGAAAAAAAATTCAGGTCAATTTTCTTCATTTTTCGGTTCTTAAGAACCTTCTACAAAGTATTAGAAAACATAAAAAAGTCGAATGAAATCGGTTAAGTCGTTCTCAAGTATTCATTTTTAAATATATAGATTTTGAATTGTTTAATAATTTGACTGACATGACCTACCGACTCACTTTTTTTTTCAAATTAGAAGTTTCAGTTTTTAATTTTTTTAATGTACGGACATTATTATTTGTCATCGTCATGGTAAAAAATACACATGTAACACTGAAAGCTTCGGGCCCAAACTTGGGGAGGCTGAATATCAATAAACACCTTTCACGCCATACGTTCTTTACGCCAACAAAATAACTCTTAAACGCTTTTTGCATTCGTATCCACCCACACCCATAAAATATTGTTAATTATAAATATTCATAAACCTACTTCTATGCCTAGATCGCTGAATAAACCTATAAGGCATATACACGGTAGGTTTTGCTGTCAGTTTTGCCACAATCAAAACGGTGATTAACGAATACCTAACCTATCGTCTAATGCAATGATTGACGGTTGCATGAGGAGATTTTAATGTCGATATTATTTCGTCAATCACCAACGAACATCCGTCAATCATGACTTCTGGTAATGATTGACGTTCGCATGAGCGTCTAATGGACGTCTAAGTTTTAGTTTGGTTAGAAGCTAGTTTATTTATTAGGTTCCACTGTTACTGGATACTGGTGAGATGCAGTACCTTTCACGCTGATCTTTAAAACCATACATTTATTGTATTTTTATAATGTGGAGTGTGTGGACTACGTTTTCATGATATTAAAACGGTTTACTGTTTCTCTGCATTATTTTATCATAAAGCAGAGAAGCAAAAATAATAATTTATAAATAGACATGATCTGTCATAAAATTGAGAAAAATTTTAACTTTTTTAACTTTCAAACACACATGTAACACCTTAAACATTTTCGTATTCCCAGAAATACCAAGTAATGACATATGTTTACGGCAATTAATGTGATGGTTTGGGTATGAACATATCTGTCTCTCACCGCCTAACGTTTGGACCACGGCCACGTTCAGTAAAACATGGTCCAAAAAACAGGCAATTCAAACACATGTAGATGAATACCCAAGCCTAAATCCTTATCATCACCATTTATCAAATGCATTCTAAGTTTTGCTTATTACAGCAATTGTATACGTAAAAATATAATACAACTCCTGGTTAAAATTTATTGTCGGCAATAATGAAGTAATTTGTTTTTTCACCATTTACAAATAGAGACAAAAGGCTGTTTATTAAGACATCAAGATGTTTGAAGGCCGTGAACATAAAACAATAGTGATAGAAGCTGAACAAAAAAGCCAGTCATTATGTCTGAAACCGCCGCTCGACTCTAATCTGTACAATAAACTTTATTTAATATGCAAATAAACTTAATTGTATTACTGTAAATTAATCTTTAATGTTATTTTTCAGATTAACTCGAAGATTATTTTGTCAGTCCAATCCGGTGCCGTAAAAATGTGTGGACAAATATTAATAGGGATTCAACATGTTTATACTCGTACATATTAGACCTTAGTTTTAATTTTCTTTACTGACTTGTTTGAAGATCGATATCTTTCATTCTATTACAGCCATATGTGTGTATATTTTGAAAACTATGCTGTTTGTTATAAATAATATTTATATTATTTTATATTTATATATTTATTTATAAATATGTTTGAGAAATTAATAAGCAGAAGAAACAATTTAAAAGTTAGTAATATAACACAATATTTTAATAAAAGAAAATTTTGCATGGCTCCCAACATATATAAATCAATCCAAATTTTAAATAATTTTACAACAAAATAAACATTTTTGTCTTTTTAGGGTTCCATTCCTCAAAAGAAAAAAAGGAACCTTTATGGGATCATTTTGTTTTACGTATGTCTCTCTGTCTGTCTCTCAAGACCCCTTTTCTCAAGAACCCGTGGACGCATCAAGTTGAAATTAATACCCAATACATAAGTCTACGATCACTTGAAGCTGTAAAAAAATCAAGCTTCTAAGTCAACGCAGTCAAAACATATGGCCATTTAAGCCTTATATTTGACCAAATTTGCAAACATTTCTCAGGTAAATCAAAACCTATAGGGTACTTCCCATGAAATTTGGTAAGAGGCAAGATCTGACGGCACAAGTAAAAAAATCCGAACGTTGTTAATTTGTTGTTATATCACATGAAAAAATAGTTTTTGTGCTTACAAACTTTTATTTTGCGGTTGGATTGTTGACTTTGTCGTACATCGCAACCGCAAATGTAAGTTTGTCTTTCGAAAAAGACTGGCAAAAGTCATCGAGAATTGATTCCCGAGATGGACTTACTATCTACATACAAGTTTGCTTGCTTACGGAACCCTAGGTGTGCGAGTCAGACTCGCACTTGTCCGGTTTTTTTTAATTTTTCTACCTCTATCTGCAATCAGTATTTAAGCTTTAATCAAATTTGCTGTTTTTTTCTAAAGCAGATCAAGATTATTCACATCCAGTGACCTGTCATCTTATTTGTTTAGGGTAATGATCTCAGATTGTTGCTATTTGGTTTCGTTTTAGCCGGCTTAAGGAATGCCTTGTCTGCAATAGTGTCACAGCTAGTTGGTTTGTGTGTCACGCTAGTCTTTTCTTGTATGTTACACAATACTTGATATCCTCCTTAATAATTGGCATTTCTCGCAGCAGGTACTCGTGTTCTTCTGTGTTCCTTGTAAACCAAGGTGCGTCACAAAGCATCTTTTACGCTTTGTTTTGAAAGTGTTGCAGAATTTCTATGTTAGAGGGGCTTGCTAAACCCCAGAGCTCAATGCCAAATGTCCATATAGGTTTTATGATGCATTTGTAAATAAGCAGCTTATTAACTTAGAGAGGACTGTCTACCTATTGACCAGTTAGTGTCTACTTATTTAGCAAGATTACTGACACTAATCTAGTCAATTAGAAACTAACACTCCTATTCTCCGGAATATTAAACGAGAAGCATGTGAACCTGTACAAAAAAAACCGGCTGTTTTTTCTGGTATTTCTACTGCACTTTGTTGCAAGCTTTAGTAAAGCGGAATAAGAAATAAGTACATTTCAATACGATCTTAATTTACTTGTCATTTTATTTTCGAGGCTCATTCTTTGTCGGAGTTGTAGTTCTCAAAATGGTTTATCTACCTTTCGGAACAACCTTTGCAAAGGGTTTTTCGACAGGGACGCACAAACTTTGACAGCGTATAGCGGCCATCTTGGTAAAGCGATAGCTGTCAAATTTGACAAGAATACTTATTTAGTCTTGACATTTCACCATGGAATGCTACAACCTTCAGTGACGTGTTTAAATTATTAAAAGTTATTATCAAAATCAGTGCTCTGTTCGCCTAACGTTCCGCGCGTATAATAACCATTTTAATTGTTGTAATGGTGTAAAAATAACGTGTTATCCATCTATTTATCTAATCATTTAGCCGATCTTATAGAAAGCAGTTACCGCAGCCGTTTTGCAACACCAGGTTTGTCAGGCACGCGTTGTTGCCCCTGTAAACATCTTTTAATTCTTTTAAAGAAGCTCATTCATACTAGATATTGGGAACACAAAGTTTGTTGGAGTGGCCTTGTATGTTTACAAGTCAATAACTATTATGTGACAAACTGATCTTCGCACACACAGTATTGCTAGATTGAATTTAGCAATAGCTAAATTCAATCTAGCAACGCCGTGTATTGGGCAAGTGGACAAAGATCATCCAAGTAACAAATTGATAGGTCTGTGGTATCTGCACCTAAATACATATCGAAATTGGAAATTAGTTTTCTGGCTTACGTTAAGATCTTTAAACACTAAATATTAGCGATACCGAAAACTAATTGTAGAGTCTACTGTTCGAATTAAAAATTTTAAGACCCATTTATATATGATTTAGTTATCTAATTTGTAATGTGTCTGTATAGGCTCTCTAGCTAGATCATTGACTAAGCGCTCTGCAAATGACAATTCTTCGATATTGTTAATCAGCCTTTAAAATGTAAGAGATAAACTAGAGAAAAACAAAGATAAGCAACATTGTATTTCCTGTATTTGGGACATAGTAGTTGGTGTGACGCGAGGGCGGGTGCACTCGCGGAGAGCCGCCCCTTTCTCTCCGCCAATGGGACGTGCGCTTGTTGTGTCTCCGCAGATCAGCAAGGCGCCACGGAGACTGCGCGTGCGAGCCACGAGCGATAGCGAAGCGCTGAATGATTTATTCTAAATAATAAGCGATCAAGCACCTCGGGAAAATGTATAGCTACGTCAACCGAAGTAACGAAACTATTGACATTTTATAACTATACATTTCGATGGCCTGAGTTATGGTACGAATTATGGATAAACAACGCATGAACGCTCACTTTTTGTGACCTTACACTGAAAAATCATGGAATGTGAAAGTATGAAATACTAGTAAAAGATCTTAGATTTTTTTTGTTGATAAGAACGTACATTAGTTTTTAAGCAATTCTACAGAAAGGTGAAACTGTGGAAGTGTATTTTTTTTGAAAATTGAAGCATATTTCTTTCCGTTAAATTAATATTTTGTACATTTTCTATTTTGTGTCATTTATGTTAGAAATAGATCTCGTTACAGGTATTTGGTAACTACATGAAGTAAGACTGAGATGTTACAAAAAAATATTAAATGAAAAGTTAATAAATATTTAAAAATCGATATGAAATAGTGTTTTTCTCTGTGATTGATCAGTTTGGGCTGAATATCAGCTTTGTTGTTTATGTTTTGTATGAAACAAAGAATAGTATTAGAAAAATTGCTTGAACTAATAGTACCTATAGAGTACTAAGTACTAAGCTCAAAAATGTATTAAGAAAAATAAACGTAATTGTGGAAAAGTTTCAAAGAAATTTTAATTTACCAAGAGTTTATCAGGTACTTCTTAGGGCTTACATAGATACCAAACTGTTAAGGCACTTTTATATTTTTTATTGCTCTAATCAGAAGCAAGTAGTCCAAACGGACTATGGTCGTATTTTGTAAGATTACTGTGCCAAAACTAATTTAAGAATAATAGAGGGATTTATTAAATCTACTCCTATACATGTGATGGAGAAAGAACTATGTGTGCCGCCTCCACTGCAATTACGGAGAAAATAATTCGTAAACAAATATTATCTTAAGTCTATAGAGAACAATGTGATAAATTATTTACTATGTAATCTTTACACTTTGGCTATTAGTAATTATTGATAAAACAAAATGTTTCCTTTGTTCGGATCAGTTTATAATGAATTTAAAGAAGAACAGATTGTATCAAGTAATCCATCCGATTAGTTTAGGTAGGTAGATGCGTAACTAATTTTAATGCTCGTGAATTTATTAATTTAGATCTGGATAGTATAAAAAAGAAAAATTCCTATGATACAAATTTATTTGGCCTGGCCTGTTGGTCTAGTGGTTAGTTACCCTGACTGCTGAGCCAGAGATCGTGGGTTCGATTCCCGCCCAGGACAAATAATTGTGCGATGAGCTTGATCATTTGTTTTGTGTCTGGGTGTAATTTATCTATAGATAATATGTATGTATTTAGTAAGAAAATACAAAACACAGCAAGGCTTCAAGACACTTTGAGCTCATTCTGCGTAAATAGTAACACCAACAATCAACAAACTTCGGGTACTTTGAGATAACTTTGCACTTCGATACATAAGACGACCACCATCTTAGTCTACCCGTGACCATGGCTGCTGAAAAGCAACTGAAACGTCGGGATCAGTATAGATAGTAAAATAACACCAAATAAATCGCGATAGAATCCGTGAAAAATAGTTTTATTTCAATGTGTGAAGTTATTATTTTTATTACATAATTTAGGATTTATATAGTACCTACTCATACGTATAAAGATTGTTCTTTTTTATTGATGGGTCAAAGAATGTAAATGGCCTAGGAGGACCTTTTATACTTATACCAAATACATCAATAGGTACCAAACTAAGATAACGATTTTAGAATTAATAACTAAGTGTCAAAACTTTGGAACTTAATGCAGCATTTCTGAAGCATTTCATTTCATTGTTCTATTTCATGAATAATGAAATACAGTAAAAGAAGGTGGTCCTTTTGACGGATAGCAATACTTGTTTACAACATATAACTCGATGCGCCTTTGCTTTCAGAGGTATTGCTAGCTTATGTTATTCTATCTAAGAAAGATCAACTTCGCCAAGGTGGTGTGCATCTGAGATTGCAGTGGGTTCCATCTCATATAGAGTTACGAGGTGATGAAGTAATTTTGAAAAATGCAGCTGCAAACGGCAAAGATATTTGCTTTATATCAGACTATTCTGAACTTGAAGACTGATTCATCTAATTGTGAAGATAGAGGTGTACCTATATGAAGACCAATATCATCTCTTGATGGAGTGTGTTCGATATGAGTTAATGAGAGTAAATATGAGTGTTTATGGCATGAACAGGTTTGACGTTGGGAAGTTTACAGTATTCTAGCTCGATCAGACTCTGAGACAGCGAAAAGCTTGTTCAGGCTAATGACACTTATATAAACTTATTAGTTGTAACTCGGGACTTTCGTGATAATGTTAATAAAAATGTACAATACCTTTTTTGATTACCCGACGTTTCGATCGAATTGCACTGAAAGTGGTCACGGGTGGACTGGACCCGTGACCACGATCGTATCATACGATACGTTTCAAAGTCGCGAATGTTAAAAAAAAACAATAAAATAAACTTAATTGTAATTTCTGCTTGTATTAACTAATTCTAAATATTTTATTACAACATAATTTAAGAACAAATATGTAATTATAGTATGATGGGAGAGATTTGCAGAGTGTAAAAATCCCTGAAAAATTTAAATGAAAAAGGAATGTATTTAGAAGTAGTCCAAAACTAGCCTTTGGCTGCATAGCCAAGCCAGCTGCATATAACTATGTGAGCAAAATTGTACTGCGAAGTGAGTAGTCATTAAAATGGTATTGTAAATAATAAAACTATAAATATTAACTGTCTATGAAGAAGAAATGGAATAAAATACAAATACACAGAAAGGGTTCATCGTGTCTTGCACCGAAAAGTTTGTCCATAAAAATGTCTTATTCTTAATCATTACCGTTGACGAACTGTCGATATAACGTGATTCCTGCATGCCTTCCTTGTGTGCTGAATTTTTCATACATTTATTTATTTAAATATGGAATAACTAAAACTTGTCGGCACTGATACTGGCTTTTGTTATTTCTCTCATATAGCTTTATAGTCCGCTTGGAGTTTGAGCCTTGTACCTACAAAGACAGCGTATACCGCTTTCATAATCCAATTAAGAATAATTGTCGATAAACTGACAGGTGGGATAGCGATTTATGCGGTGATATTTCAGCATCGTTAATAAATTTATGCTTGTTCTTTAGGTTTGATTGCACGTCGGTTTCCATTAAGTTTATATGATTCGTTGTGAATAGCTGTCAGCACTGACAGCTTGTAATCTAACTGAATTGAAATTTACACAGTGTCTTGTCAAATTACTCGTGTATATGGCGCTATTTTTGAATACTAAATTTTATTGTTGCTACTGTTTGCCCGTAAAAGTTTGACTACCATTTTAGCGTTTCAGTACCAACATAAAATTAATTGGACATATACAGCCAGTGTGTATATCCAACAGTGTGTATTACTAAAAGTGGACTAACGAAATGACTTGATTTCAACCTTCATTTTTCATTGCTTCTCAATTCATGTATCTTCTTCTTATTCTTATATTATCTTTATTTTTCGTGTAAATTTATATAACACATTTTGACTATGGCTACCGCAGAATACATAATGGTATAGGTACAGAAGTCTTACTCCGCAAAATCATTTAACTAAATAACGACTTTTGTTCCTACACAATAAAGTCGCAATTCAGATCGCACATGTAAATGTATGATGTAAAAGCTGTCGTGTCTTTTAGAAATAAATATGTTTCTTTTTTTCTTTCTTCACAGCGCTAATTACCTACAGTTATATTCACCTAGAAGTCGCCTCTCTTTCTATCGCGTAATTCTTATCTGTTCTGACAATGGCGTGACGTTAGGGCTGTCTTTTTAAAGAATAAATTAATTTGAATATTTAATTCCTAGTAAGTTACGTACCTATAATACTATTTTCTGAAAAAATAAACCTATGTTAGCTACTAATTATCTCAAGCATCAACGTAACGTGCTCGCCGGTCGGCGGTGGCAGTCCACTGAAGTTTTGACCCGAGAACCGACCGCGTACTTGTAGCTTTGTACCTAAAGTGCGGAGTGGACCTCCTATTATGATACTACCTACTATGATATTCGAATGCGGGTTCGTTCAGTACTAACTCCTTACACAAACTAACGTTTAAATTCTGATGAATTTATGTCTTAAAAAGAGTCTAAGCTCGTTTTGAAGACATTGGTACCGATTCTATTGTCAGACTCACTAAACTAAAACCTAACTTAATTTCTTCATATGAAATCAACCTTGTCTTCTTCGCAACAAGGTCTATTTGTTACTGGCATCTATTTCTCAGCGCCACTAAATTTCACTAAAACTTGTCAACGTATACTCAACTTTATTTCCACGCAACGAGAGTCCCCATTTATTCAAATGCCGTATAATTGGCGTACAAAAACTTGTTCAAAACGAACTAAGATGACGTTATTTTAATCGACACCTACAAAGACGCTTACTAAAAACACAGAGCAAAAGAGATGGCATTCAACGGATAGCGGCTCTCGCTACGTGGTATTAAAGTTTATTTAAGCGTGTCAGACTTTAGTCGACAAATAAATTGCTTATTTCGATAGCGACGTATGTTACCTACTTGTTTATATTTGAAATAAGACCTTGTTTCAAAGGAGACAAGGTTTACATCTTGTATGAAGAAAATTTAGTCAATTATAGTTAAGAGAGGAATTCAACAGAATTGACACCATATCTTTGTTTAGATGTCCATAAAAGAATTCAAGCAGGCTATGAACAAATACTGTCGTGACGGAGATTATACAAAGTTTCTCTTGCTCTTTTTTTATAGTTCAAACAAACGAGCACTTGCAGAAGTTATAATTTAATTCAACTCATAGTAGATATATTTAGTTATTTATTAAAACTTCATGCACATCACTACATATTATAAAATAAAGTCCCCTGCCGCGTCTGTCTGTCTGTTCGCGATAAACTAAAAACTACTGAACGGATTTTCATGCGGTTTTCACTAATAGAGAGAATGATTAATGTGGAAGGTTAAGGTGTATAATTTGTTAAGATTTTGTGTAAATTGATTGAAATATGTTGATGATTGTATTGTAGAAAGGCGAACTTAATGCCCAATTCATTCTCTGCCAGTCAACTTTGGAGTGATGCACAAATATATGGTAAAGAGAGAGAGAAGAGAGAGAGATAAAATTCCAAAGGTTTGAATTAAAAAGTTAAGTTATATAATAGTAAATAGTTATTTAATAGTTAAGTTAGTCATATCATTAACTAAATGTACAGATTACATGGAATATACACATTATATGAATACATAATATACTAATACATTACATTTAAATATACTTAAATGTGAAAGTTTGGGTGGATGGATGGATGGATATTTGTTACTCTTTCACACAAAAACCACTGAACCGATTGCGATGAAACTTGGTATGTAGGTAGCTGGAGACCTAGATTAACGCAAAGGCTACTTTTTATCCCGATATTTTCACGGGATCGGGACTTACGCGAGTGAAGCCGCGGCGCGCCGCTAGTAAACTATAAATATTAAGTCTGAGAGAGTACCTACAAGCGCTGTGACATTTCTGCCAACAGGAGATCGCGTACCCTTCTCTTAAATATTAAGCGGTTTGTGGACATTCTGTTTTCGAGTGGGAGAGCATTCCAGATTTTTTCAAAATCAATTATTTTCCAAGCTAAATCAACTATTAGTCTATAACGCTCCTGAAATTTGACGACTACACCTGTCTGTAACAATATACAAGATATGCATACACTACAGAATTTAAGATTTCTTTTCTTTGCTTTCCTTTGCCGTAATCAGCCAAGAAGAGAACGCTTTATCGAAGACTCTCCGTTCTAAATTCGATTGGATTACATAAACATGACAGCTTCATAAAACAACTTACAAAAGCAACAAATGATAAAGTCTGGCAGTTTTTCTCTGCACCGGGTATTGTGAGCTCTATTGATTTCGCGGCACATTGCGCGCGTGAATTACGGGCCCTGCGGTAAACCGGTGGACCCTGACTTACTGCCGCATCCTCTGAATTTATTAGATCGTTATACACCGCATCGGGGCAAAATAAATTCAATTCTGTTACGTACTGCGCTTCGTATTTTACAGCGTGACAAATTTCTTCATGGTACGAACCGCTATGCGGGTAACGCTTTGCGGTTGTTGTATATTTGACTTTGTAGTTGGTCCTTGCAAGATGTTTTCTCGCTTAATCATAGCTTGTATTATTATCAAGATATTAAGATCAAAAATTACTCTCAGTGCAAATATTTTTTGGCAAGAATTGCGATAGTGTTGGTGTTTCTTTGTGTAATATTTGTTTGTATTTATTTACAAAAAATAGTATCTTAGTATCTACCTCCTCCCTACAATTTCGTCCAGGGCACACATATTTGATCAGAAAATGAAAACAAAATAGGATGACATTCGTGGCATCTGCTAGGTATATCTATAGATAACAAAACAAAATTTTCTATTTTTAAAACTAAATAAAATAGTGATGCTTTTAGAAATACTGTATCTACAAAAAATAATGATATGACTTTTCTAGAAAACCCTTGCATTTTATCATTGCCTCACACGATGTAAGGTTATGCGGGTTATCGTTGTCGAGAAATGCAACCTCGTTTAAAGGATTCTGGAAAGGTTGAGAAATAAAAAAGGCGTCTAGTCAGTTTTTTATAAATTGTTAGATTTATAGATCAATCAATCAATTAGCCTTTTGCAGTCCTGCAGTCCACTGCTAGACGTAGGCGTCTCACAAAGTGCGTCATAGCAAACGGTCCTCCGCCTTCCGCATGCAGTCCATCCCAGCCACCTTCTTCAGGTCGTCAGTCTATTTTGTAGATGGTTACTCTTTACAGCACACATGCACACCAGATATTACGTACAACAATCGAATGGATACAATAATCTGGTACAGTGTTACAATGTTGTATCTTATCCTTACAGACAGCCTTTAGATGGAGTTACACATCTATACTAATAAAATAAAACAGAAAAGTTAGTCTTTTTGCTCGTTTGAATGCGCTAACCTCTGAAATATTAGTCAGAGTTGAATAATATAATTCTTTTTGAGAATAAGAATTGGGTTGACAAACATGATAGCCCAATTTTTGAGTAAGTTTATAGGCTATGTAACATCACGCTACGATACTTAGGGGGGAAAACAGTGACCCTATCCGCGGGTGAAACTGCGGTGAACAGCTAGTTGCCTATATATTTCTTAAACTATGCGATTCAAATAAGAACAGGAATGACTTTGCGCCATATTGTGAAGTCATAGCTGTCAAATCGAACCAATTTTTTTTTAATTTATTTTTTTACTTATTTTAATGCACAAAACACATTACAATCGTGAAAACATTAATATTAAATACATTGATTTGATCTAGATCGTAACGTACAGAGCATACTCTGTACGTTACGATCTACACAGGAAAATCAATCTATTTTCAAACACTATACATAACAATCTCTAATACATTCATATTTAATATCTAATCATCAGGTCAGGTTTGGACGCCTCAGGCACTCCTAACTGGGATGTGAAGCATCCAAACCGAGACCACTATGAAGAATGTTTTTGACAATACTAATGAAACTGTTAAAGTTGCGATCACAAATGTCTAATAATTTATTGGCTCTCGCCATGTCGTTATATTGGCGGGCCATCCTTCTCAGTGGATTGTGATAGGAGATATTATTTTTGTAAATTTGAAGAGCAAATAGGTTTGTATCATTAGCCCTACGGGCACTGAATTTAATATTAAAACTGATTTGAGAAAGTAACTCTGGTGAATTAATAATATAATGTATGATTTTGTAGAAATAAACTAAATCTAAATATATGCATCGGGATTCCAACAGTTGTACTTTAAATTTGCAGAGTCTATTTTGGTAATTTAAATCTGAACGATCAGGGTTTTGACGATAACTAAGAATCATAAGGAATTAGATAGGATGAGCAAAACAGATATTTTTTAAATAATCATATTCTAAATTGGATGTAAGCCAATATTTTATACCACAATGTAATGCTACTAATATCTTATATTTATCCATTTGTTGTACTTTCACGGCTTAACTATTCAGCCAACAATCATAAAATTTTGTATATATACTCTTTTTTTTAATAAAAAAAAGAGTAGGTACTAACAACGTGGGTTACACGTTACTAGTATTCTTGTTAACTCCTCCAGCTAAGCTAAATGCTTGTGTACTGGGTGGAGTACGAACCCGCAACCACTTGATAGCCATTACGCTACCGCGTTGTTGGGGGGACAGAAAAGGATAATATATAGGGTATCTTTCATCCAGAAAGAAGTTCTGTTCCTGAGATAGAAGAATAACACATCTAGTATCCAATGTATGAATAAACAAAATGAGGGGTTATACAAGGTGAATTCTTCAAACCAATCAGCTGATTATAATAGTGGTGGGTTAACTCCTAGAAGCCTGTTACTCCAGGAGGCTTCTGTGCTTTTGGAAGGAGGCTGGCTCAACTAATCAGCATTGCCTGAAGGCATAATAGACCACCAATGAGTCTAATTGCGGCAACAGAGCCCTATACCATTACATCAATCTATCAATTAGCCTATTCTAGCCCACTGCTGGAAATAGGCCTCTCCCAATGTGCTACCTTCCTTCTACTTACTAGCTACCTTCCTCAGGTTGTCGATCCATCTGGCTGGGGGGTATTCTACCTTCCGTTTACCGATTCGCGGTCTCCACTCTAAGATCCGCTTGCCCCAACGGCCATCGGTCCTTCGGCATACATTACATACGTTACATTTATTTAAAATAATTGCAGGAACTGGCTTATTAATGATCAAGGCACTGACGGCCTGTCTCTAAATATGGTCATTAGTACTGCCATCGATTACCATTTAAATTTAGCTTTAAGAAGAAATGAAACTGAAATAAATAAAGTATAATAAACCCAGTAGAGAAATAAGGTACGAATGGGAGTTGCTAGCAGCTGAAGTTTCACGAGTCGCTAATGCCGTAAAATGTTATCTATATATTAATACGTGAAGCGAAAACTTTGGATCCCTTTTTACGCAAAATTGGGCGGACGGAGGAGTATGAAATTTCGCACACTTATAGTTTATACAGAGAAGAAGTGACGAATGCTAAAATTTTTGAACAATATTTGCTACAAATTTAAAAAAATGCAAAAACGGGTATATACAGCTATGAGTGTCCAGTATATATTTTGACCTGTCATGGTACAAAAGTCTATACAATGACAGGTCAAGTAATATTGGCCAATGAAATAAATCATGGTCGAAATTCGACCACCACGCGATCTCCAGTTTTAATAAAACAAAAACACAGGTTAGTCATATTGACTGGCCTGTAGGTTTAGTGGTTAGTGATCCTGACTACTGAGCCAAAGGTCGGGGTTTCGATTCCCACCCAGGACAAATAATTGCGTGATTATTTGTTCTGTGTCTGGGTGTAATTTATCTATAATATGTATGTATTTAGAAATATATAAGTATGTTCATCAGCAGTCTGGTTACCATAGTACAGACCCTGCCTAGTTTGGGATCAGACAGCCGTGTGTGACATGTGTCTTTTTTTCATCATCTGATTACGAGAATTGCATGAACAACACGTATTCAAATTTGCCCTGCGCAATAAAAATATGTATCTTAAAGGATCATTTCTACCGCATACTACGGCCATTAAACTTATATTATCTACATTGTTATATGAAATAAATGGGCGCATTGTGTCATGCGGGAACCGCTGTCACAACAAACATTATTTCATTTTATTTTATGTTTTTGTAACGAACCGTGAAGTAAGAGTCGCATTTTGGAAAAAGCGATTTGAGCATAACAAAATTCATACGTTTGACAGTACTACAAGGGTAAAATTGAGACTAATGTTTTGTTATTAATGTTATACTTCTGAGTAACGGTTATAACTAGAAAATAATTTAACAGTTTATTTGTATGTACGTTTAAGTTAATGGCAATAGCAAAAGAAAAAAAAACAGTTGGCCACATTTTTTTATACGTTAACTAACTTGTATCGTGGGAGAGCCATGCTTCGGCACATATTGGCCGGCTGGACCGGAGTGATACCACGGCCGCACAGAAAACCGACAGTGAAGCAATGCTTGCATTGCTTTTCGACGAGTGAGTGAGGTTACCGGAGGCCCTAATCCTTCCCTCCCCCATTCTCCCCCTCTTCTACCCTTCCCCTACTCAGACCTGAAAGGCCTGCAACGCACTAGTGACTCTTGAGATGCAGGTGCCCATGGGTGGCGGTCATTTACCATCAGGTGACCCGTCTGCTCGTTTGCCCCCAATTCCATATATTTTTTTTTTTAATACTACTACTTTTAAGTCTCGTGTTAAAAGTTATTTCTCTATCTCTCGGGAACAGTAGTCTTTTTCTGGATGAATGGTACCCTATGCCTTTTTCTGCACCCAGTAGACTTGGCCACCTGCTGAACAACAGGCGACCGCAACGTGAATTGCAGCGGACATTGCCTCTTCTAATACAGAAAGGCCAACCAAGCACGGAGGCCTTCCAGGGATACAGGTAACCCTGCTCATCGCCCGGAGATCCTTCTGCACTCTTAAAATGATGCGGTGGCATCCCACGCTAGCACTCTCGCTTTAGACCACGGACAGAACTATGATTTCCAGCCAGAGACTTTCAGAACTAATAACCGTGGCTAGGTACTACTTTGGCAGTTCTCCTTTATAATTATTACATTATTTTACACATATACTTATAATAATTGTCATGTGCATTTGCCAAATTACATAAGTATGTATATATGTGTAAAATAATGTAATAATCAACCTAACCTAAACTTCTACATGACACCATCGCGGAGGAAACGAAAGATATCGACAGACGACTGCTTTCACAAAAGGAACAAGAAGTCCTCCCTGCAACGATTTCTTCCCATGACGTACACCAGTACGTAATTTGCTACACATTACTCGGAGCATTAATAGTCACTACTGTCATCTTCGTTGTCAGAAAGTACCGATTACTTAGCTGCTGCAGAAACAAAAATGTGCTATTAAACCACATTATGAGGATATAGAACTTCACGACCGCTCGGCGAGAGTGTCGACGTAGCGACGGACCGAACATCAACAGCGACCTACTAAAGCAGAGGACAACACCGCGTTCAAATTTGACGATTAATTTTTTGCTTTGTACTAGCGTTTCTTTCCCTTGATAGTCACTTAACTTTAACGTGTTCCTTAACTTTAAGTTTATTATATTTTATATTTTCTTTTGCGGTTGCCAACATGTACGATCTCACTATCGTACATACAAATAGTTTTTACTTTTTACATATAGACAATTTTATGCACACGTTGCGACCTACTCTTGGCTGCGCGTTGTTATTATTATGAATACATTAATTAATACTTTATAATTTAGTACGCTACCAACTATTATACCTACAAGCACTATCAAGGAAAGATTCGCTACTCTACACATTTCATATAACTTTACTAGAATATACTATTTACCTTTGGCTGTCTTTCCTGCGTACTCAATTAACTACTTAACAACTATCCTACGGTGTACAAGCTAACTGGCCTGTACAATCTATATATATAAAAATGAATCTCTATTTCCCTTGGCCACGGCTTCACGCGTGAACGGCTGGATCGATTTCGCTAATTATTTTTTTGTGTTTGTTATTGTCAGGAGAAGGTTCTTATGAAAGAAAAATTAAGAATAGTGCGCGAAAAATTAGAAAATTTAAGAAAACTTAATGATTTACGCTAGTTTTATAATAATATATCTAATCATTTGTAGAGATATACTGGCGCCTAAGATATAGGACCAGTCCTAAGTTTAGGTGTCAGGGAAACAAAATGTATGCAAATTACCAAAGCCTTGATTTTATATAAATTGTGTATTATTCTTCTATTTTGATTGTGGAAACAAATGTATTATTTCTGTATGCTTTCCATTGCCATTGATCACATTGTAATGAAACTTTGGTAGGGTATTCTGAGGAAGTCCGCGATGGTTTGGAGCTCAAAAAATCTATATAAAAAACAAAATGTTCGTATATTCTTCGTTTGTGATGAAAATTTTATACAATCAAACACCTTTTTACTTAACGTGGCATTTGCAACACATGCCGGGTACAGCTAGTTGCACCTAAATATAAACGGAGTTTTGATTACAGAACGGTAGTGTACCTACAATTTTCAGTATAAGAATTGAGACTACGACACTATATTTGTTATTTTAAATGTTTTAATCTTAAAAGTCATTTAAAAGCACTAACTGTTTAAGCTATTAACTAAGTATATAATACACCAATATTTTTTTGTAAAGCATTTAATTTATTACAGAACTAAAAACGCCAGTTAAAACGAAGCGATGCTGAAACAGAAATTAACAAACCAATACCCAAGTGATTTTAAAAATAATGAGTCAAGACTTAAGCGCTGTTCTATAATAAGTTACAAACGTCATTACACAGTGACAATACTCCAGTGATTCTTAATCTTAATGGACTTTTTAGGATGGATGGATGTTTGTTACTCTTTCACACAAAGGTTAAACGGATCTGGATGATGGTATAGCTATATATAGCACAGATATAGATTATCTTTGGAATAGCACGTAGGGTACTTTTTATCACGGAAAAATTTACAAAATTATTGAAACTGAGAAACGTGTAATATTCTGACAAGGTTTCAGACTTTTTTATATTTTTTTAAAGCGGACGTGAGTGGTGTCACTTGTGTGGCACCAACACTATGATGGAGAACAGACTACCCTACTCACCAGGAGAAATACAGCATTATGCCGGTAGAGATTAACCGCATTCTTCTGTAAGGCGGAGGTATTAAATTAAGAAAAAATATAACAGATACATATAAGTACTATAGAAGGACTAACAACTAGCCCAAAATACAAATGCATTATATACGTATCGTTATTAGACATGGAATAATCTGATAGTATGTTGATAGGCAATTAAGAAAACATCCTTCATAAATTGTAAAGTATAGTGTGAAATTCAGAGTTCTCCGAAGACGTACCGTGAATCAATAAACACATTCGGCACTCCCGTTGCATGATAAAACACAATAAAAACCGTAAATAAGACGAGCCGAGGAATAACAACAGTATTCAAATTTACGATTCGTCTCGGGTTTAAACAAAAACGATCTATTTAATAGTGGAATGTGCACGGCACGGGTGTTCGTAATGGTGTGAGTGGCTGTCGGCACTCGGTGTATGCCTCTCGAATCGATTTGGTCTCGAATCGAGACGCGTGCTCGATCGGAACTATCGGTGGATATCCAGCTCTGTTCCGGTTGATTTTAGTCAATCGCGTCGGTAATGGAAATTCGATCGTTAAGGTTCGCGTGCCGTGCCACCCGCGTCCCGCGAGTCCTCTGCAATCAACGATTCGTTAGAGCTCATGTATTGTTATAAACATTACATGCATGTTATCTGATTACATTCAAATAACATGACAGGAATTTTGGAACAGGAATCGTTTATTTTAATTTGTACCTTGGTAAAAAAATTAATTATTTCTAAAACATCGGTTGTACGTTTAAATTTACAGATAGCTATGTTAGTTGACATATAGGTAATTGATGTGCATATTTTTTATTCTATTTTTTATTTTATTTACAATTTATTTAACATTGTACAAGCGTTGTGTAATGTGTACATAACAATGAGAAATTGTACGCCATATTCTGTAGTTCGCCTCCTGTAAGATTTTACAAACCGAGATCTACAAGATTAAATAAAATGATTTTACTATAATATTTTGTATACATATGAGTGCATATTTAATATTCTACTTTATTATACCGTGTATACTTAGTATACTTAATATTTACGATTAGCATCTTCAAAAACTTTCAGTTTACATATCCTAGATTTTTAGGTTCATACACAACTTTTCAGATTTGAAAAACCTAATAATTTTATTTGATAGCCTTTAATACGATTTGTATTTAAATTATTAAAGTGCCCTATATTTCATAATTTATATTACTTTCATTATGATTGATTGAAGTGCTCAATATAAAATAAGTATAAAGGTTATATTTCGGACTGCCCCTTTGACGCGGTCCCCCAAACGTACAAAACGCAACCGGATGTAAGGACCTGCCTAAAGCGATACAAAACGTATGGGCGGGCACAATGTAAGCCACACTAATGATATTATTATGCCAATTGATATTTTATTATAACTTTAGTACGGAATCTTGATACTTTAGCAGGGGAAGAAATATAATGGAAAATTGCCACCCTGGCAGTTACTATAACGAGTGAATGTGATGTGACTATAATTTAGTGTTAATATAATTTTATTAATAGCTGTTGCCCGCGACTACATTCGCGTGGAAATTTAATCGGAAACCGTAAATTTTTCCGGTAAGAAGTAGCTTATATGCTTTTCTATCCCTGTTCTCTCTCTCTCTGTCTCTCTTTCATCCAGATCCGTTCAGCTGTTGTGGGGTGATTGACTAACAAACAACCATCCATCCAAACTTTCCCATTAGTAGAAAGATTGTCTGTATACAGTATATAGGTATACTTATCGTTTCATTACGGACTTTTTGTTATACATGCAATCGGAATAAGTAAGACACATTATGTCTAAACACAATAATGTTTAGACTTAGCCATAAGGCTTAGTCTTAACATTTATATCGATGACTTCTATTTCATCGTTGACCGTTGATCCAAAATGAAAGCAGGAGAGAAAGGACCGGTAGGAAATTGTCCATAAGTATAATCAATTGTTCTTCAAGTATTCTATTCAAATAATAGATAGAATGTTCTTAGACTTTTCACTCTTACTATCATTTTATTTGACACCTTAAGCACAAAAGAAATTGTACAATGGTGGACTTAATGCCGTAGGCATTTTCTACCAGTCTACCTTAGGGTGATGCAGAAATGAGTGAATAGGTGCACTAGATTTAAGTAGAAAAAAAAGAAAATAGGAAAGATCACATGAGAACAAAATAATATATTTTATATATATATATATACATACATATAAATAAATATAATGTATTATTGTTGTGATGATTCTGCTAGGTTCTGCAAAATGTGAGCTCGTACTTTCGCCTTGAACGCAAGGCGACTAGGCGCTATCCTGATTTCCAGAGGCAGAGCGTTCCAGAGGAGGACAGATTGAATAAGAAAGGAAGAGTGAACACACGCGGATGTATGAGTGGGGCATAACAGAAGAAGATTATTTGTAGAGCGGAGAGTTCTGTTATAATTGGAACATAAAAACTGAATATGTTTGAGAAGTAGTCCTATTCAGTCCGGTCCGGTTACTAGGCTATTATGATTATGGTTATTATAACCACTGGGTGTATTGGAATAAAGTTCCTTATCTTACATAACGCTTCAGGCGCGCGGCCGACGGTGGGCTAAACTGAAAAGTGTTAGCGCAACGAAAAATGCTGACCGTGAGTTGATTTATTTTATATACGCCATCTGTGGATTCTGCGCGACACTACTATACTTTGATGTTGTTGTATACTAATTACTCATATATTACTTCGGGCATCTTTTGCAGATGGCACGATTTTAATTTCGAGTTTTTACAATCCAACTAATATTATAAATGTGAAAGTTTAGATGGATGGATGTATGGATGGATGGGTGGATGTTTGTTACTCTTTCACGCAAAAACCACTGAACCGATTGCGATGAAACTTGGTATGTAGATAGCTGGAGACCTGGATTAACATATAGGCTACTTTTTATCTCGATATTCCCACGGGATCGGGACTTACGCGGGTGAAACCGCGGGGTGCTGCTAGTATTTATTATATTTTGATACAATTTATTCAATTCATTAAATATATGTCTATATAGCGAAAGGAACTTCGTTCCAACGAGGTGTCCCAAAGACACCTCTCTTGATTTTTTAATAGAACCATGTCAATCTCAAAAGTGTTATTTTTATATTATCCTTTGTAAGTATTTAATGGCTGTGTAATGAGGTGTTGAGGTTGCGAGTTTGAAGTACCTGGTCTACAAAAGTTTACCTATATTAAGGACTGATTCGTCCACTCATCCCAAAACAACATCGGCCCATTGACACTTTTTAAAATTTATATTTTTTCAACGTCATTTTATAACTGTAGGTTAGGTCTCTAGGCCAACATATTTATTCCACGCATCCAAGAAATATAAATGTAGAACGTTGATAAAAAAAAACTGTAAACATTTTACTCATAACATGTCTATACCGCTAACCAAATTACAAAACAAAATCAATTACTACATAATAAGAAAAACTTTACTCGCTGTTACAAAACAACGAACGAAAATAGTTTTCAAATTATCCACACAAAATTTGTGGACGGTGTGTCTTCACAATAATAAATATTTAAAGAGGTTAGCAGGTGCAATACGCCTCAAATTGATGCCCAAATAACAG
The DNA here is from genome assembly GCA_963859945.1 of Euplagia quadripunctaria. Classification (NCBI taxonomy): domain Eukaryota; kingdom Metazoa; phylum Arthropoda; class Insecta; order Lepidoptera; family Erebidae; genus Euplagia; species Euplagia quadripunctaria. The sequence goes on from OY982561.1 coordinate 20,024,490, forward strand.
AGTACGACGGAGCTCAAATAATAATAAAAAACAGGCTTGGCTTTGAGAGCGGCGAACCTGCAATTTGAGAATTAATTCTATCACATTTCGCCCGCATCTCGGCCAATTCGCCGGTTTATGGTTTTCCTGACACCGCAACAGCTGATTAAGTATAAAACAATCTCGCCGCCCGCAATCTCGCGATATTATCGGGTTAATCAACAACATTCAGCTTTTTTATCATCATTTATACACACATTGTTTGTTCCGTTTGATGTATTTATAAACATTTTAAAACGGTAAAGATCCTAATGGTAACGGCTTGAACTCTTGATTAAATTATTGATGTAAAAACGACACTTTTTTTGTTCATAGAATATAATAATCTTTATTGTTTAAAATAAATACACAACGTGGATATGTACAATGGGCGGAATTATCGCTAAGAGCGATCTTTTACAGGCAAGAGCTCACGTTTCCAAACAAATTACATGAATGGTAATCACGCATAGAATACATATAGCTGATTTACCCATTACTATTTTTTACGTATTTCCTTATAAAGTTACTATTTGTATATAATTAAAAGAGCGTACTCTAGTGGCAATACAATGTAACTATTATTGTTTATTTATACATGAAATAATAACCACTAGGCACTCAGAAGCCACACACACACACAAAACACGTACAACATTAATACAACATTGCTGTAGCCGTTAAAACGAAGATAATAATGATATGCAATATCGATGTAGTTACATCAAAATCGTGAACGCTCGACGAAAAGTTCGAGCAAAGAAACAAACAAACAGACATGAAGAAAAAAAACATGTTCCGAGTTCAAATAAAAAGATTATTAAAAAACAAGCTTTCATTTAAGGTTTATGCCAAAAGGATCAATTTCAAGTTAAGATTTTTATGAAGATAATGCAATGCCAAATGCTGTGTGTGTAATATATTTAGTTAAGTGGACAATTTTACGTTAGTAAATCATAATGAAAATAAACTTACTTAATCCTTAACTAATACTTATGCACCATCTTTCTTCTTCCGTAATCTTTCTGCTACATAAGTATCCATCAGCAGCAGTATTGAAATTACTAATTAATTCATAAAATTTGCATTTCTTAATAGACTTTCGTGACATAGATAATACACATCATTCTACTTTAGATGGACCGTCTACCTCAGAATCAGAGTCAATCATAGCGCAAAGAAACAACAAACGTTTGACAGTTGGAAATAAATTAAGTAAAGAATCGATAGCCGAGGACAGCGCATATAATTATCCAAAAGCCATCGCAGCTGATCTTTGGCAATATGACAAACGGTTCGCTATTAATTGTAATATGATATTATTATAAAGGTATAAAGAATAAAACCTCACCTTGACTCACACTATTTAAATATGGTCGTTATTTTATATTGGATTGTTTCGGATTAATCTCACATAAAGTGAGCAATAAAACCACATCAATTTCGATGAACGTAGGTGTTATAAGTATTGGAGAGTTTAATTTTTATTTTGATAACGCTATATCCGGGAGCAACTTTAATATACATAAATTGAAACCACACGTTTCTATGACTACAATATTAAAAGTATTGAACAAAGTTATTCTGCTTTCATATTCTACCAAACCGCTTATAACATTTAGAGATCTTTATGCGAAAACAGAGCTTGTGTCTGATCTAGATTTAGGCACAAAACACAAAAAAACTATGTGTACATGTACATTAAATATTGAGTGAAAGCACGCTATTTTGTAGTGCCAGTCGAGATCGGACTCTTAGCGTATCTTGTATGAGTAATGTTAAAATAATTCTTTTACAACATCGTATATAATTACAAATTACGTGAACCTCCGAATTCTTGCACTTTCGTAAATTGTTATGATTGCATAATATTAAGTCCTAGAATTTGCTTAAATCTATCTACGTATTATATGTTCGTTCCTAAGATCGGAAGCATCAAATAAATTATTTATTTGCAAATCATCATGTGATACCTGAAATTCTTGATACCTAAAAGTTTAAAATCTTGGAGCCCTCAGAGAACCGATCAGAAGACTCTTATCAACGGTGACCCTGTAACAAATATTGTCGCTGATAACATTTCACACTACTGTAACTATCGAAATACAACAAACTATGTAATTAGTCCTACAACTGTATTACATAGTACTAATTTGTGAAACTCTTGCAAGGTTTGATTTGAAGGTTAATAGTATGATAATTGATGATTGAAACCATGTTCAAATTAAATCGGAGTAATAAGATAAGTAGATCACTGTAATGATTGTGCATAATGAGCACATGTAGTAGGTATGTCCCTATGTTCAAGAACTTTGTGTTACGCCATGCGAAGTGAGTGTAGACAATAATTATATGGTATCGACAAATTAACACTATCTACTCTAACAAGCACACAAATAAAAATATTGGGTACGGTTATCCGTACCCAATATTTTTGTTACAATAGCTGTAAACGGACCCTAGACTCTAACAAACGGATACTAGCAATACAAAGAACGATACACTAGAATACCCAATTCTAGGAACTTCCCAAAAGGCTGCGTGAAAGCTCAAACGACATCGATGGTTCCACCGCAAACTGTTTCTTCATGAGAAAATTTCACACTATGATTTGACCAGTTACTTAAGCCGTCTGAACAGCCATCTGATTCTCCCTAATATAGGTTAATTACTCTTCTAAGCACAAAGCAGCATCAGGTTTCTTTAAACGTTCTAAATTTATAGACCTACATATATTCCATATTCGATACTATCATCATCTAAATATGTTCAGCTGTGTCTGGTTGAATTGGAATTGACCTCAATATCTATGCTTGAGAATTTAAAAAATACGAAGTGACTGACGATTAATTCCAACTGAACCGCATTGCAAGAATTCATCACCAGTTAAATTTATCTATACATATTTAATTCCTTACCATCATTAGCATCAGCGGTATCTAATTGCTGCCGAAGAATCCACATTTGAGTAAAACACCGCAGCCTGAATATCCACTGGTCTCCGGCATTCGATGATTCCATTCGACTTGCTTTTCATTAGGTATCCAATCAGTATACAGCGTATCTAAAGATCGATTCGTCACGAAGGATTAATGTTAACCCGCTCACCATCCCACACGGGGTCAAGGTCAGCTAAAAACACTCCGAGAGGACAGGATCCGATGCCTATAAACACTGGTTGTAAATTACATCATTTGATTGGTTCCAATCAACCATGGTCTCGATTAAAAAATATATTCGAGATTCCGGGTTGGAATTATAAACTTTACACGCTCGATTTCAGTCGACACTTCATATTTTCTTTTTACTCATTACAATTTAAAGTGTGTAATTTGTTCACATTCTGTGTTATCATCATTCTAAAAATATAATATGCCATTGTTAATTGAATTAATAATCTGAAGTAGAACAAATGAACGGGTTGCATTGTGTTCTTATTTTAGGGTGGAAGATTTGTTAGCATCGAAGTTTTTCGAAAATCGTTTAGTAATGCCATTGAAATTCCTTTAAACTATAGAACATTAACGGCTGGAATTAATAATCGAATCGAAATATTTAAATGTTAAGGTGTCATGTTCTTAATAGGACGGTGTGAAACTTGACTTGTATAACATGCCATAAAACATTTTATTAATGAAATGTATTTCAGAGGTCATTTTTGAAATCTTTAATTATACTAGAGTTAAAATCTTGAAAAAAATGATATATTATTCAGCTTTTTTGTTTTAGATCTGGCCTGTTTCTTTGACTGAATTAAATATTAAAATTGGTGTGAAAATTATTTAAACTCATTTACACATTTATGGAGTATGGTTTGTGTATGTATGGTTTATGTTCCTGGGTTGTGAATAGCAGCCATCAACATCCAAGCGTCTTTATAGAGTGATTGTAATGTGTGCTAAGGATGCTTGTAACTTGTCACCGCAAAATTGGGGAAGGACTGATTTACTAGAATACTGGTTACAAGTGACCGAGTGTCTTCACCGATATGAATAAACCTTCGAGAACGAGAAGACTACTCATTATCTCCTAAAATTATGGTGTAAATTGTTTATATATTACTGTATGGACAACTGCGTTTACTAACTATGAAATAACAGTAGTTAGCAGCCAAAGGAAAGATAAGAAGAAAGAAACTTAATCGTTTATAGAAAACCGTCATATTTTTATGTTGTTATTTAATACCTTCATATTTTACGTAGTATGTGAAAAGAATTGAGTCTCTCGTCGTGGATATTGAGTCTTGAGTAGTTTGAGGCTTCTTTCTATCAGCAGAGTTTTTGGGAAAATCTATGAGCTTTTTTGAACTGTCAATTTTAGATTTTTATAGAGTGGGCAACGCGCTGGCAAGTACAGATGAGACTCATCGAATAGAAAGATACTGTAACTAATATTATAAATGTGAATATGAATTTCATCCAGAAAAAAAATACTGTTATTGATTGATAGAAATCTAACTTTAATTCAGTTCTAAAATAGGTGGGTCCCATATTAAAACACACTTTGCTAGGTATAGACGCGATAATGCATCATCCGTTACAATTACAGTTTATTACTGATTCGTCTACACCGTTGCAATGTAATTGTTATTTCAAACTTACACAAACATAAAAGCTGTAACGACCGACCGGCAGCTCTATTCATCCCATGTGTTCTGTAACAACTAGTAATTACGTATAACAATGAAGCACAGAAAACAACGGAAACGATGGAAGTGCTAATTCGAAAAATATAAACCGCAGTTCATATAATGAGCACAAAGACGTCCCTCGTACTGAGCGATGAAATGACTACTAAGGCCCTACAATTAGTGTACGAAGCAAAATGGCTGACCAGGTAACTATTGATGTTAGACCTACCAACCCCGCCTGTACTGGCGTGTGGGATGCATGAAAAGGGGACAGTTGGCTGACACGTTGAGGTCATGTTTACTTGGACATTTGCCTCCCCTGAGCTACACGACATGCGTGTGTGTTAATTTAATTTTCTACTTGCTATAATTGCTGTTAGTCCGAGGGCAGACAAGCGAGGGCTCAACATGACATACTAGAGTTGTCTTTACATTACGTTGAGCGCAATTGCGTGTTTGCGTTGGACAGTCAACACACGCCTTCACTCGTGCATGCATGTATTATTCCGTCTTTATTAGGAAACTAGAATTGAGTTATGAAATATGAGATTTTAAATAGTTACCGTAGTCTATTCACTTTTCCAACATCGGGAATGCCAGGAGCGCGTTATCAAGGCTGTAAAATTATCACATCTAATTAAATACATACCTACTTTATTTGCACAACATGGGTACATAAAGCGTTGGGTTATAACAACAGAAATTATTTTTTTTTTTCTTTAAAAAAATGTTTATAATTATATTTTGTATAATATTTATAATTTGGTTATAATTTATATTAGGTATGCAAATTTGCCTATTATCGTTTATCCGACAAAAACCTGAGACATTATAATGACCTGTTTGAATTAGAACCTTCTTTAATGTTATCAATACAAATAAATAAAATTGAAGTGTCTGTTTGTAATGTCAAAATAATAGTATTTTTTTAAACTCCTTATAACACCAGCTATCTGCCAGATAGTCCCGTGGGAATCGGTCCACTCATTCCGGAGATTAGCCAGAACAAACAGACAGACAGACAGACAGAAAAAAATTAATAACTGATTTTTAGGCATAGGTATCGTGCAATAGTGTTATTTGCTATATATATAGAGAGAGATAGCTTGTGTTATAAGAAATAACTTATGCTACTTTTATTTCGGAAAAAGAATTAGGGATCCGCGCAAAATATATTATGAATATGTACACGCGAGCGAAGTCGCGCGGGAACTCCTAGTTTTAAATATATTTACATTTGAATCTTTAAGGTAATTTGGCAATGTATTAAATATTTTCGGAGCCATGGCAAAAACGCTTTTGTGCATGAGGACAGTGTGGAACTTACATACACATAATCGATTTTTATCTCTTTACGTTCTGTTGAACTGATCAGATGCCAGCTCAAATAGATCTGGGTTAAGTTTAACAAAAACAACTGCTTCAAAAATATAATTAAACAAGCTGATGTCAAAATACTATATTTTTGGAAATTGGACTTTTAGTTGTTTTTAGAGACCTTAAGACCCTTACACATTTGAATGCTTTTTGAAGATCAATATTTAAATACATACTCACATTGTAGGTAGGTTAGTACTCATTGTATATAATTATTTATACGTACATGTCGCGTGGAAAACTATGAGAAGAAATTGATTCTACAGTTTGATATATCAATTGGACATAAAATGAACTAGCAGTGCCCCGCGGTTTAACCCGCGTAGGTCCCGATCCCGTGGGAATATTGGGATAAAAGTAGCTTATGCGTTAATCCAGGTCTTCAGCTATCTACATACCAATTTCATCGCAATCGGTTCAATGGTTTTTGCGTGAAAGAGTAACAAACATCCATCCATCCATCCAAACGTTCACATTTATAAAATTAGTGGGATAGTGGGACTAGTAAAGCGTACTGTGGATTGTAGTATTTTTTCTTTCGTTTCCTAAATAGATTAGTGGTATCAGAACCTATCTATAAATGTCACACTTTCTTATTTCGGGAACATCAGATTTCTACGTCATAGTTTTTACGTCTAAAAATTTTTTCGTTCTAATAGTAAACATTCAAACGCCACTCAATAACAAAAAACAACAAAATTAATTATATACGATATATCTTGTAAAGTAACTGTGCAGCGCTTTCAACGACTAACGCTTCTTTTTATATTTGCGTAACGTTCAAGGCTAAATAGCCATTAGACATTTTTACTTTTGATTGTAATTTAATAATCTCCTAAGTGTAAACAGTCCTTAACACGTGGCGATAAAAAAGAAATATGTGCTACCATTTAAAACATCTTACTAGATTGCTGTTCATCTATAAAAATCATATTATTATATCGTTGGGATACCTTTTTGGAACGAAGTTGAGAAGGATTAAATTAATTGTAATACTCGAAATGAAAATTGCGCCATCTGTGAAAGTTGCTCGAATTAATATATGGATTATTACTATAAAACCAACATCAAATTACAGTAGTATAGCGCAGAATCCACAGATGGCGTAAATAAAAAAATCATCACGCGGTCAGCATTTTTCGTTGCGTCTGAAGTGTAACGTGCGATAAGGAATTGTGTTCCAAAAAATACATGTAAGTTAATCTTTAAAATATTATATTAATGATTCATTTGTCAACGGAATCGAAAGATATTTACAGAATTTCAATGTACAGAAGTAGCTCCTTTAAAAAGATTTTTCTACATGTTTAAAGTTTAATATAAAACACAGCAACATCTTTATCTGTAATAACGATTTAGGCCTATTAGGGATATACGAATAAAACAGTGATGCATACAACAGGGTAGCATTGAACAAAGTATACAAGCTAACAATATAACAAAGCCCCATGAGAGTAATAACCTAACACCGCCGCACCGATCTGGGAGGTAAAGTGTAAATGATAATTCTGACCGTAGCGGGGCGCCTCGCGGCTTTGTGTGCACCGCTTGCATTTGTCATGTTAACACTGAACGTGTGAAGAGCCCTTATTAATGACGAACAGATTACGCCGGCTCAAGCCGTTGGCATTGTGCCATTGTCAGGTCGGACCGCCGTGGCCACATTGAAAAGCACTTTTTCTTCTATTTGCTTTGGGTTTCATTCAAATTATAGGATATTCGGTTTGTAAAGGTAATAAAGAAGAAAAAATCCTTTTGAGTAAGCAGGTAGGCGAACATAAGTCAAGCACCGAAAGTCAAACATCTTTAATACGACCTACTCTAATGCAACTAATTTTAAATCGGATTTTGAACGTGTTCTTGTTTTTTATACTAAGAATTTAAACAAGCAAAACATTGAAGTCAACAGGCATAGGCACTAATAAAGCTTTTTTTATACAACTCGGTTGACAAATGTGCTAAATGAATAATAAGCAGTCATTGGTGGCTTTATAAAGTAAATTAAATCTTGATACTCTGGCGACCATAGTTACCAGCAAATAGCTGGGTGATGTTTAACAGTCTGCTGAAGGATGTTGGAAAATGTGTTGTTTAACAGTGGATTCTAGGGTATGTAAAAATAAACAGTATTGGGTAATATAAATAAATAAAAATATATCTAGTCCCATTGGAGTCCACAAGTAAGTTATTAGAAAATTTCGATATCTATGTATTTCAACAATGACATGTTCCTAATATATAATTCAATGTAATAATTGACAATAATAATAATTACATTTTCAATTTAATATAATGCACAATATTTTAAAGTAATATTATAATTATTTCCTATTAATTGTAACATGTAATAAACTAATTAATAATATTTGTATGTCTTGATGGCAAAACATAGCGCAATAAGACCTATTTATAAGACCACATTGATTGTATCTACCAATGTTTTACAAATAAATGATTTGATTGATTGATCGATTGATTGATATGTCGAAATTAGTCTAGTAACTTACTCGTTTGCCTACTTAGCTGGAAACTTATATATTGTAGGTGTTCCCCCATCGGTCTGGTTTTGCTAGCAATGGGGATTCTGCTGTTATGCAATACATGGGCTGCACTAAAAGTATCAGGAATGGAATATTTCCACTATTCCTATCATATAAAAATATTTTTAATTGAAAACTCCTTGCTTTTAAAAATCGAATACCATTTATTTATTTAAAAAAAGATTCTCGGTCTTCTCACAAGGTCTTCTCAAACTTGTTTAGTCGTTGAGAAAATGGAATTGACTCGAGAAAATTCAAGGGCGATGATTTATTATGACTTTCGAAGCGGTTTAACACAAAAACAGTGTGTTGACCGGATGCTTTCTGCATTTGGTGATGAAACCCCATCCAAAACCACAATTTATCGCTGGTTTGCTGAATTTCAACGTGGACGTGTCAAGCTCAGTGATGATCCCCGTCAAGGTCGTCGAAAAACTGCAGTCACCCAAGAAAACGTTGATGCTGTGCGTAAGCTGATTGAGGAAGATCGACATGTGACATACCGCGAAATTCAGGCAAATTTAGACATTGGCATGAGTCAAATACATCATAAATACATAAATAAATCTTGCATGAACAATTAGGTGTAAAAAAGTTGTTTTCTCGATGGATACCGCATTTGCTCTGTGAAGAGCAAAAAGCGGCTCGCGTTACTTGGTGCGTCAGAACTCTCGAAAGATTCCACGCAGGATCCTCAAATGCTGTATACAACATTGTATCAGGTGACGAATCCTGGATATACGCGTACAAACCCGAAACAAAAAACCAGTCACGAGTCTGGGTGTTCGAAAATGAGTTAAAGCCAACTAAAATTGTTCGTTCACGGAGTGTTGCAAAAAAAATGGTGGCCACATTTGTCTCCAAAACCGGCCATGTTGCGACTATTCCTCTTGAGGGACAAAGAACGGTTAATGCAGAATGGTATGCTAGCATTTGTTTGCCACAGGTCGTTTCCGAACACCGTAAAGAGAACTGCAACTACCGCATCATCCTCCATCACGACAATGCGAGTTCTCACACCGCGCACAGAACAAAAGAGTTTTTAGAGCAAGAAAACATAGAATTATTAGACCATCCGCCGTACAGTCCCGACCTAAGCCCTAATGATTTCTATACTTTCCCTAAAATAAAGAATAAATTGCGTGGTCAGAGATTTTCATCACCTGAAGAAGCTGTGGACGCCTACAAAACGGCCATTTTGGACACCCCAACTTCCGAATGGAATGGTTGCTTCAATGATTGGTTCCATCGTATGGAAAATGTATCAAATTTCGCGGAGAATACTTCGAAAAGCAATAAATACATTTTTAAATAGTAATGTTGTGTCACTTCCTTGATTCCCGAAATTTTCAGTGTAGCCCTCGTACTGTCTAGTCTTTAATATTTATGAACTGTCGCGACTTGTATGCACATTAGATGTGCAAATCGTGAATTTATGTTTCATGAAGCTTAAAGCGAATTAGAATAGAAATAAACTAACTAACAAAATGTACAGTGGGTGGCCTTATCGCTAAAAGCAATTTCTTTTTTTTTATGGTATTAGGGGCAAACGAGCAGACGGGTCACCTGATGGTAAATGACTACCACCGCCCATGGGCACTTGTAACTCGAGAGTCACAAGTGCGTTGCCGTCCTTTAAGGTGGGAGTAACAGAAGAGGGGAGGGAGGGGAATAGGGGAGAGGGTAGGGTTAGGGCCTCCGGTAACCTCACTCACGCGGCGAAATGCAATGCAAGCATTGCTTCACTGCCGGTTTTCTGTGAGGCCGTGGCGTCGAGCCCGGCCCATACGTGCCGAAGCATGGCTCTCCCACAAAAGCAACCAGGCAACCTTTGGATGGATAAAGACCACAGGAAATAAAATAAATAATGGGTACTTTTTGGTGTAAGAGGGTTGCAGGAGTTGTTTTTTAAATGAATATTGTAGTAAATATTGTAGGAGTTTTAAAAACAAACCTTTAAATACACACGCATACATACAATTACCCCGAGCTTTGTCACGGATGACTCACAATTTTTCTTTTTTTCAGCTAAATTATTAGACTCGGACTTGTCAATATTAACTAAAGGCCAGGTCGACAATATTGCTTCAACTCATCATCGTCATCATTTTAGTATCAAAACTGTTTGATATGGTAAGAGGACAATTCTAAAAGCTACGAGTATGATAAATTAATTTCTTTGGCGAATTTGACTAAAATTACCCTTACCTGAATATGGTTAAATGAATTTAATCAAATAAATTTAGTCAATTTCCTGTGAAATTTGTTTCATTCCCAGGCAAGTTGTACGAGATTTTCTTTCACTGAACCACCTGATAAAGTAATTTTCGACGGTACTAACTCCAGCCTATTCTTCTCTTTTAGTTTTTCAGAGTAATAAAGTAAAGTAAAGAGTAATTTTACCATAACTACTAATAACTGTAACACTTGACTGTGATAGGAAAACACGATATAATTGAACTGTTTGTATCTAATAATATGCGACTCTTTTCGACTAATAAACCGTTCATTTATGAGGCTTTCATGGAGCAATTACGTACGGGGGTCTATCCAAAGCCGCGAGGTGTAATGCAATAAACTCATAAACTGCCGGCCGATGCACAGGTGTGTAAAGTTATTTATAAATCCCGGATAACCACGACTGTTTTAATTTACAAAGCGTTCATCGGTCGTTTATATAGGTAGGGAAATATTGTATATACGTTACAGGGGTAATGAATGTCGAACAAGTATTAAGTTATGGTCGGGATGTTTTGAAGTTTCCTTTTTTTCTTCACACAGAAGTTTTGTGGTATCGTTTACAAATTTATTGTACTTAATTCTGGGAACATTGTGTCGTGCGCACTCATTGAGTTTTGTTGTAAAATGCCCCAATTATATAGTAAAACCTTTTGTGATTTAGGTTGAATGAACCAGTTTAGAGGCAGCCGAAACCAGGGCAAGCTAATTTGTCTTGTGGGGTGCATCTTTGAGTGAGTATGCTTCTTTATTTTATGATATATTGTTCTCATTTCGGTTTATCTTGCTGTAATGAGCGGTATAGTTTTATGTAAAGTAAGTAAGCAAGTGTAAAACCTAGAACAGTGTATTTCTTTATAGCATTGTGAGGGTTAGATTATATTATTTGTACAGTTTTGTAGAACTTTATTTGTAACGAAATATGTAATTTTAAAAAGTGGACCTGTACACAGTTGCAGAATTTTTATAGTATTAAATAGACTTCGAATTTTAAATATGGTGATAGATAAATTGTGTATTTGACGAGTAGAAGTGATAACATTTGAAAGATAATAATTACAATTTTTTTAAAGGTTTTCCTATCAAAGAGCTCCTGGAGCTTGTGCAACTGTGGCTACCCGTGACCATTTCTCTAAGTTATATAATATAGTTATATAATCTACACGTCGTGTCTTTGGCGGGTTGGTATGCAAGAGTTTAACACTCAAAAGGGAAATAAAACTTTCAGAAGGTCACTAATACGTTTGAAGTAATAAGTTCGGAAAATATCCATAAGGAGGTTGATTAACCGCTTGCCAATGGTCAGGCCATGCGCTCGTTTGCCATCTAATGCCGCGTTCCAAAATACAAGAAACGATTCGTTTTGCTTACGGACGGTAAAATTTCTTTGAATTTTCAATGAAAATTAAGTGTAATTAGTGGTGGTGGCGGCTAGATATTGGTGTTCATAACAACGGCCTGGAGTTCCATTTCATGCTTCTCGGATACAGATTAAATGTATGACTAAATGTGTTCACTCATTTACATTCGCCAGTGCGTCATAGTGTTTCTTCGACATACGTTTACATTTATCAAAACACTTTACGACGTTGCAAGTGAATTTAGTACGTATTGTGATAAAGTTTTGCTAGATGGACTACCTCCAGACACATAATATCAATAACATTTACTGACACAAATAACCTGCGATTACATACGAATAATTTACAACATTGAAAACAATGTCTCGTTTAACTTCACAGAACGTGCGAGAGGCGTTTCAAAGGTCGTATCTATAGAGATATATTAATGCAGCGTGAAAATAAAGAGCACTGCATTCACCGACACCTTTACAATACTTATCGAAAACATAGCTTTATTACTAAATAGATAAGAAAATCTACACATAGCGACACGTAAACACGTCCATTTTATAACAGCATCCTGTGAGATAGCTTTTACGACGTGATCTATGTCTCAGTTCGACAATGTTATCTTACATTTGAATAGTGTCTACGCCGATACGCTTACGATCTGTACTAATGTTAGTTTAATTATTTTAATGTCTTTTTTAAAGTTATACTTCTTTTGGCGCGTGGAATAATTATGAGAGTAAATTTTTCACAGCCTAATTAATATGTGCCTAATCACTACGAATACGAGTGAATGCGATCAATCACTGCCAAAGTACTAAGGTATATCGAATGGTCGGTAAGTCAAAACAATAACTATTCATCTGTTCGTTAACACAATTAAATTATCATGGAACGCAAAAGTTTAAAAGTTAGTAGTACTTAGTACTGACAAAAGTAGAAGCCTAACTGAGTATCAGACTGTCTTGAACAATTCTTTTTCTACTTTATTTTTAAGGAAATTCAAAATGTTATACAAACTTTTTTTTTTCATAGCAGTCTTGTACTAAATTAATACATACACATACACAATAAACTTACTGACTTACCTTAGTCCGACGGACCCTTTCAGCCTTGACAGTTGTAAGCCCCTATTTTAGAAGCTTGAAATCTTGCCATTGCCCTGTATTCCAAAAATTGTTGGTGAAATGAAAAATAGTTTTAATGTGAAAAAAGTTTATTCATAGCTTTTCAAAATATTATTATTACTATGCACTCGGGTGAACCAGCTTTCGAAACATTTAAAAAATGTATCTTGCGGTCGAAAAATAACCGGCGAAATTGTAAAAGAAGGCAAATATTTCGAACGAGTTCCCTTTTTTAAAAGTAATTTCGATAAAATAAAAAAATACAATAAAAATATTTACAGCCCTTTTCTCTTACTCGTGACTTTACTAAAGAAAGCCAGATTGATGAAAAAAAAAGGATTTTTGCTTGATTTTATTATTATATTTTGAAAAACTAAGTTAGATAGTCCCCTTTCTATATATAACACAAACTTTCACATTTATATTATTAGTAGGATTGTAAAACATGAATAAGGAATAAGATGATTTATTATAATGAATTGATCTGTCTTTCTCTCTCTATTCCAAGCTCTCTTTATCTCCTCGTCTTTCTACTCCACTTCGCTCTATCCAATATATCGTCTTCGGAAACCTGACACTCTCTCATATTGAATCAGACGGAACGGACGACGTATGGGCAGAACGGAACAGAAGTCTTCGGTCTGCCTCTAGATCTTCGGCCGGTAATGGATATAATTGTAGCGCCGAGTTTCAAAGTTTAGTTAGGCGGCCCCCTCTTCAAGTGATTATACCACCGCAGCCAATTTTTTTGCATTTGGCAGCGATGTTGCGCACTCCTAAGCTTCCTCGTACGTACTCATTACGGGTCTTATCGTGCCTCAAGAATCCAAAAACACATTACATTTCTTTTCGTCATTCTACTGCGAGATCTATATTATATTAATTTTGATTATACCTATTTCTTTCTATACAAAACACTATGATCTATCGTGATTTGCCTAAAACAATTCTTATTTAGTAGTAATAAATCTGTGATCATAACACAAACGGATCTAGCATTTCGTGATCGGGGCGTGTCTGTTGCGTATTAATGTACCCGCCATACGATAAGCATCGCGCCTCTTTGAGTTGCGCCGGCACATTGTGCGCCCGCGCCGCCGCGAGAAAAGTAATTCTTAATAGACAATAAGGCGGTGTTTAGCGCTTTTATTTATGTAACACAATGCTACGGTTTGCGAGAGATATATGGATCGGGTATCGAACAACACTCGACCACTTAGTACACTCGCCAAATGATTTCGGTTATTATAAAAGCTTTTAATAATAATTGATGCGAAGGTATTTTGTAAACGTTTTGGAGATTAAGGCAAACTTTTTATACAATTTCTGGTTGTAAATGAGTAATTTTAAATGATTTTAACCTTTTGATTTATTCGCTCATGATATTTAAGATAAATTAAACATCAGTCAGTTATGAATATTCTAAATGTGTATGAAAATAAATTCATTTAGGTTCCATTTAATCCAAGTTTCTTTCAAGTACAAGCCTGTTGGTCTAGTGATTAGTGACCCTGACCGCTATGCTTATAGGTCGTGGGTTCGATTCCCACCTTAGTCTGGGTGTTCTTAGTGTCCGTTGTTTCTGTTTGTAAAGACCCCGCGACACACGAGTAATTCCTAATGCGGGAATTGTCTTTTTCAAAAAATGAGAAAAAAACGAGAAGTACTCATTTTTCTTTCGTGTACCTAAGACACCATATGTTATTAGAACGAAATATACGCAATATAGTTAAATACAGCTTATTTACACAGGTTATTTAATTATTAACATTTATATTATCCTTTTTCAATTTTATTTAGGGCGGCCCAATATGTTTTCTTTTTACCTTTGAAATTTTCTAGGTATCTCTTTCGACAGCGGTCTATCCATCTTTTCTTTGACTGACGTTACATTTTTTCTGGTGAATTTGGTAAGGTATAATTAACTTTTGCTATGAAATACACACTAAATGAGCTCAGTTGTGAAAAAAAAATCCATGTGCGACCTTAAGGGACAAGAGAAGAAGAAGAAGAGGATTAAACAAAATTCTTCTTTCTCGATTTATGTACAGCTGAAAACAATTCAGTTATCTTCTAGATTTATAAGGTTGTCGTGTTTATTAGATGATAGACCAAAAAGTAATGAGCAAATATCCTAAATCATACAATTGGAATTTACACTTTTTATGCTACAATCTGACATTATCTGATAAAATGAAATGTCATACGATTCTCCTTTACAAGTACAGAGGGCTTTATATGATTTAACTACCATTTATGTGGAATTAAAATAACGCCATCTATTGTCAGTCTAGAGTCACTAATATTATTATTTTCATCATCTTCATCAAAGGCTTGGCGCCAAGATAGCTCTATCCTAAAGAATTCCATTAAGATCTGTCATTCCTATAATCCCATATACGATGTGGGTATAAACGCAAGTGAATACGTAAAAAACTCGTACTCATCATAAAAAATACATAATAAAGAAATGTTTTTCTGTAAAACTACAATATTTCAGTAACCATATATATTACTTGCAATTAGACAGCAATCCACGTCATTCTCCATGTCATTGTCCACTTTATAGAGCCTTCGACGTGATTATCACAGTGTACTGTCATCACGGTGACAAGTAGAAGGCGTATCATTTCAGTAGAACTCGTGTCTGCCTCGCAATGGCAATTTACTTTTGTCGGCATTTTCATTAATTTCAAGAAAATTACACAATGAAAAATTTATGTACTTTCTTTGTGGAGAGAAAGACTGCGTATTTTCTCATGAGTGTATGACGTCTAAATTGTATGAAGAAATTTCACGATCAATGCTTATAAGCTTTGCACCTACGGATGAATTGTCGATTGTACTTATTGAATGCCATAATAAATAATTAATTTGACTGTGACTATGACAAAGACTTTTGTACTTTCTGTGGCGGTTTTCTTTATGCACAGCAATGGTGGCTCCAGCTTGCAATACAGGAAAGAATTCGGTATTAAATTATTTATTATGGCATTCACCATAATAAATAATTAATTTAACTGTGACTATCACAAAGACTTTTGTACTATCTGTGGCGGTTTTCTTAATGCACAGCAATGGTGGCTCCAGCTTGCAATACAGCAAAGAATTCGGTATTAAATATTAATTTTTTTAGAATAGACAGTCGCCAATGCTACAAATGACTTTGTCAAGCTACTTTAACCAACAAGCACTTTTTAAATTAATATTATAAATCAACATCCAATCCTTCTAATATTATAAACATGAAAGTTCATGAGGATGTATGGATGTTTGTTGCTCTTTCACGCAAAAACTACTGAACCGATGGCTATGAAACTTGGGATGTAGATGGCTTTTTTTTTTTTTTTTTTTTTTTTTTTTTTTTTTTTTTTTAATGTGTGGAAACCCCCACGGGTCATCACCTCACCGAGGCCAAACGGCGAGGTGGTATGTCGGACTCGAACCGACTAAAACCAAACAGTGTTCCATCACCGGGTCTTACAGCCGGGGCCTCAGGTGTACCCTAGGAAGGAAATCCCTGTGAACCCAGGCAGACTTGGCCGCCTGTTAAACCAGGCGACCCCACTATGAGGTGCAGATGGTTCTATCCCCTCTAATTTTGAGAGGCGCGCGCGGAGCCACCGTCTCGGGCCTGCTTCTGCTAGGGTGACAGATAGCCCCTTCTGTCGCCCCCAGGCAAGCGCTCATGGAGGCCGGAGATCGTTTTGCACTCTCCGGCGCCTGGTGCGTCTTCTGCGGGACGGAAGAGTACTTGTTCTCTCCCGTTCCCTCTCCGCCGCTTCTTTGGCATCCATCACTACCTGACAGAAAGAGGCGGCGGAATCCCACGCACTCTCGCTCTGGACCATGGACATAATCATAGTCTCCAGCGAGAGGCTACCCACACCAATGGCCGCCGTGAGGTCAGCACGCTGCTGCGCCCACGCAGAGCACTCCACCAGAGTGTGGAGTGCGGTATCCTCGCGGCGGCCCCCGCAGTGGTGGCACACAGACGTTGGCTCCCGGCCTATGCGACACAGGTACTTCCCGAAGCAGCCGTGTCCAGTGAGTACCTGCGTCATCCGGTAGGAGAGAGCGCCATGTCGCCTCTCCAGCCAATCCTCCATGACGGGCCTTACCGCCACAATTGTGGCGTGCCCCGCGCTCGGTCGCTCAAGTCGTTCTTTCCACTGAGCCATGAGCACCTGGCGGAGCTGAGACCGTTGCACCTCGATTTCACGGGGGACAGGTCCCAGGTCCTGCTCTTGCACCTCCCTGCGCCACTGGTACAGTGATGCGAGGGATTTCGCTTCTAGGTCCCATGGCGGAGTTCCGGCTAGGAGACTCGCCGCTTCAAAAGAGATCGTGCGGTATCCTCTTATGACCCTGACAGCCATAACCCGTTGTGGACGTCGCAAAATTGCGACATTGCGGGTTGTCAGGGTCTCCGCCCAAATTGGTGCCCCATATAGGGCCATGGACCGCACGATTCCAACGTATAGTCTCCTACAGGAGGCTTCGGGCCCCCCCAAGTTGGGTAGTAGCCGTGAAAGCGCTGCCGCCGCTCTCGTAAGCTTGGGGGCCAGACTTCGGAAGTGAGGTCCGAAGTCCCATCGGCTGTCGAGAACTAGCCCCAGATATCTCATCGAGGACTCGATGCCGATGCGAACACCTCCCACAATAAGGCCGGATCCCCTAGGTGGTCCCTTGCGGGGGCCATGGAAGCAGATGGCCTCGGATTTGTTGATGTAGATAGCTGGATTAACACATAGGCTACTTTTTATTCCGATATTTCCACGGGATAAGGACTTACGTGGGTGAAACCGCGGGGCGCAGCTAGTATAAAATAAAACGTTGTAAATAGTTTGTACATATTAAAAACTATGCGTTAGTACAGGTCTCTAGCTATCTACATACCAAGTTTCATCGCAATCGGTTCAATGGTTTTTCCGTGAAAGAGTAACAAACATCCATTCATCCATCCATCCATCCAAACTTTCACATTTATAATATTAGTGGGATAGTGGGATTACTTTAATTTTTACGCTCAACAAATTTTTGCAAATGAAGGTAGTTTCCGAAATATTCTGTTTTTTTTTTTTTTATAGTATAGGGGGCAAATGAGCAGACGGGTCACCTGGTGGTAAATGACTACCGCCGCCCAAGGGCACCTGCAACTCGAGAGTCACAAGTGCGTTGCCGCCCTTTAAGGTGGGAGTAGGAGAAGAGGCGGAGCGGGGGAAGAGTGGGAAGAGGGGGGAGAGGGGGAGGGGGAATAAGGGAGAGGGAAGGGTTAGGGCCTCCGGTAACCTCACTCACGCGGCGAAATGCAATGCAACTATTGCTTCACGGCCGGTTTTCTGTGAGGTCGTGGTAACGAGCGGAGTCGAGCCGGCCCATACGTGCCGAAGCATGGCTCTCCCACGATAAAAATGATCTTGATTGATTGATTTGATTCTCCAAGAGTATCTTACGTATCAAGTAATATGGACCAGGAATCTTACCTTTTCTGGACTCCGCCTAATAATTTGACCGACATGGAATTCGAACCCAGGACCTAATAACACACAAACGTGAACCTATACTGTGGGACCAACGAAGCATCAATGCCAGCAATAAATCAAATAGTTTTACTGAATAAGACGATTTAAAACTAACTTATATCTTTCTTCTTTTTGTTTTAAAGACAACCCCTGCATTAGGAATGACTCCTGTGTCGCGGGGGACTTTACAAACATACAAACAACTGACACAAAGAACACCCAGACTCGGGTTGGAATCAATGTTATCAGGGTGGATATCAGTTTTAATACATCTATAAACAATGATGTACTTACATAAACTAGATGTGTATTTATGTAACAGATCTCAGCAAGACGCCAGCATCCAGTAGTCGCGTCTCTACACTATACATATTGTATGTAGTCGGTGTATAAATTAGTCGGTGAAGTGCCGCTCGCTAATTGCACCACAACACAAATATTTAATAACAATCCCAGATCCTCCGAGATGACCACTTATCTGTTCAATTGGAATACCGAGAGGTGTGGAATAGTCTTAGGGTTAATGATTTTTTTATTAATTTACAGTAGAACTGGTCACTTGTCTTTTATATATATATAAATTTAAAAAAAATGACAATCATTAAGGACTAATAAAAATAAACAATATTAGAATTGCAAGCTAAGAATTCAACTTCTCTTCACATATTTGATCAGGCAAATCAAAAGTAGGTATGTCATACCACTCATACCTTTTAAATACGTGATCGCGTTAATTCCCGTCAACATAATTATATTATCATGGAACGCGAAAGTTTAAGAATTAGTATTCACATATTTCTGCGTTTAACCTAGGTCAGTATTTAGGTCTCACTGCAAAGACGTTACAGTCATAGGTCAACTATGAAAATAAGATACATATTGTCATTTAAATAAATATATTATTTGTACAATAATAATACATTTTTTTGTGTACTCCAGGAATATGAAAGCGATGAAGTCCAAATTTATATCTAATAAGCAATTTCACTTTGAAATATCATAAATAAGCAACAGTTAAGGTAATGAAAGCTTACAGAATAATTATTACATTAATGTTAGATTTAAATTTTGAACAACGAATATGACTCCATGGATGTTTCCGTTCAAATTATCGCTGCACGATTGTTAAACATTATTACGTCGGGTGTTGTTTAATAGAAACAAAAATATCTGGCGGCGCGCCTCGTGTTTGATCTCGAGGTGTTCGCCCGTCGAGCGCGATTAGCCCTCTCTCAACGTATAATCAAATGTGCCTCGGGCTGCCTTTACCATGGTCATAAAACAAATCGAAAACTGATTCGGCCAATACATCGGTTGCCAAGTTCAACCAAAGTTTCAATATGTTCAACAAAACTTGAAATGTATGGTGTTAAAGTCGATATAATTGTAGGCTTGTTTTAAAAAAGCGGCCAGTTGTATTGAACAGCGGCCGGCTTCGGCGGACGAAGCCTCTCATTTGGCCGCCATTTGTCGGCCATTTCGGTGCACCGATCATAAATGGAGCCTGCTCCGGGTCACGTTAGCGTCTCAGGAGAAAACGTGAAAAATCACACTTCGACGCGTGAAATTACTGTCTATATACAACCCGGTTTGTCTTTAGATATTTACGTTTTAACGAGATTTAACTTTGCTATGGTTTTCGCCCAAGAACCTTATAATTTGAGTAATCAGATATTACTCAAATTATAAGTAGTAGGTACTTAAATATGATAAAAGTATTTTTAACTATTTTATAAACATGACAGAGTTTTAGCTTTAAACCAAATAATTCTACTCGAACAACAAAGACGGATTCATACAGTGACATTTATTAGTCTTGTTCAGATAAACCTACCTGACTGAAAGACAAAGGCGAAACCTTTGTTCAAAACTAGATAAGAATAATGTAGTAGATTGTAATTATTGTAGGTCTTAAAGAACTGCGTTGAGGCGGTTTCTTCTTTGATAATATTTATTATCCACGCCTGCTAAATGTTTAGTAGCTGAAAACTTCGGATTTTAGCTTCATGCATATTGCCATTGGGACTAGAAAAAAACGGTTTTGGGTTTTTTATGAAGAATTCGTTTCATAACTCTTATTAAAAACGAACAGGCCAACGGATTCTACACCTTTAGTTAATGTAATATTTGTTCAAACTTTTTTTAAATTAAATATTTTATTATAATTTACACTATACAATATATGGAGAAGCAAGAAAAAAGTTGCCTAAATTGGTGCACACACCCAACATTAATTTTCACATGTACTTCACAATTTCAGTGTATAATATTGTGCTATCATATACTACAATGATTTGCAAAAAGATATAAAATCTCGATATTTTCAGTGCACGTCGGTAATGCGGCGCGATTTGCCAAGCTATCATAAGCTCTAGTTAACCCACGCTCCGGGCACACTGTACGTCAGAAGGAACGAACGAGGCTCTCACAAAAATTACATACCGCGGTACAAGGCCTTGCCGGTTAAGTACTTTCGGATTTATTTATTTCACTTAAAGTGCATCGTAAACGTTGCAAGCGGCGTTCACTGAAGACAGACGACTTAAGACGCGATACGATGCCGCAGATTTCATTGGTCGAGTATAAATGAATTTACTAAGAAGTATAAAATTATTGGGCTCTTATTAACGTTTAGTTAAAGACCTATAAGGTGGGTTGTTATTTATTAACGGGCCCTATAGTTATTACTAGAAAGCGGCTTTAATCATCGAGGTAACAGTACCTACTCCAATAATAAATATAAGATCGTGAAGCCACCCATACTCCACGAGGAAGGAGCTATTTGTTGTTAAACCATTCTGATGGAGGGCCGTTAAGAGGCAAAGAAAATATTTTCTACAGTTTTTCTGGTTTTAAGGTAGGCATGTGTATTCTTTTTAGAGGTAAGCATCGGCTAGGTACGGCAAAACAAGTCTGTCAAATACAATAAGGAGTTCAGACTAACCAATAACTATGAAGCAATTTATTAAAGGTTTTTATTGCTAATCTGGGAGGGTTTTATTCTATTATCGTTTATGGTGGCCTAGTCTGAGTTCAAACTAACGCTTAGTTTGTTGTCTAAAACGGACTAACTTTAATCATCAAGGTACTTCAATCTCAAATCTCAAAATTGTCAAATTAGAAATGTTTTAGTCAAATACGTAAAATTTCCATACAAAGGATTTATTCAAAAACTACCAAAACACATTCCTGATCTTAAGTTGTAATGAAATAAGAAACTGAGCATTCAAAATAATACATGACGCTTTAATTACTAAAGGGAAAATAAATTTTAGTTTTGAGATGTGCCGGCGTAGGGCAAGCTCTCGCAGACGTGTCGGCGCAGCCAGAAAGAGACGAAATACATATATGTAAGAAAAAGACAGAACATTCAAAAATTATACTCTGTTCATCTTTTTCTTTACTGCAATTAATGAAGCCGATGATGGTAGAAATTATGGCCTGTTTGTTTGTGATCTTATTAGGTTAACTTGTAGAAACCGATATCAGTTGGTATCTGAATTCATAACGTTTGTTACACATAGGTTGAATGTACCGTGGATACCGGTTGCTTCTATAATATTTGAAAGACGTCCTTTGTCTAGTAGATTACCTTAATAATAAAACAATTTTGGTACAAGAGTTAAAATATAATTAAAATCATCAGTAAGTATAATACCTCTAAAGGAGTAGGACTGTAAATTTCTAAAAACAATTATATGTTCATTGACAATTGATACATCTGCAATGTTTTAGTCAAGAGCTTTTTAAATTTCAGAACGTTGGAGTTTGTTAAAGCGAATAATAATACTTTCAACTACTACTAAGGATCCCATTTTTGCGCGTCATAACTTTACATAACGGGTCATCATGTGTGTCAGAAACTGATCGAAACCGAATAACTAACACAAACAGGTACACAGTACTTTTTCATGGGATCCTATTGCGAAACTCTTGGGTTTCGCACTATGATCCCATGACAAAACTGTAAATTAAGAAACAAATCCATCAAAACCCCAATAGAATGCTCGCCATTTTTTGAAATGAAAACTTCTTTAGGCACGTTTGTGCACTTTTGCTATGGGGAAAAAGCACTGAACTCGTGACCGTCACGTTAATAATACATATATAGATCCACTAGAGGGCGCTAATCTAAACATTGAGTTCTGTCAGCTCCTTATTAATTAACGTCACCAACCTGTTAATGTGACGTTTTAAGTTCGTCGTTTCGTTTAAGTTTTCACTTCTGTCGGCAGTCCCATGACTGCCTATTTTTTTCTGAAACATTATACCTTACAATATATTGTAACATGTTTTTATTGAAAAAATAACTATATATCCGTTTGATAAGGGTAATCACCTCTGGTATAAGTGCACATTAACCGGATCGCTCGCATCCCGCCCCACATTTACAGTAAACTAATGAGCACTCACTTGACGTGATGGATGAGCGGCAAGCACCCAAATCTGTTTGATTAACTGTACGTACACTCTGAAATAAAGTCTTGGACTCACTGGTAAGTGACATTTATATGTAGGAAAACAAGTAATTCTAAATTTAAATATGAATATCTGTGTATAAAATACTAAGAGACTATGATGCTCGTGATTTTATCAACAACTAGCTGCGCCCCGCGGTTTCACCCGCGTAATTCACGATCCCGTGGGAATATCGGGATAAAAAGTAGCATATATGTTAATCTAGGTCTCCACCTATCTACATACCAAGTTTCATCGCAATCGGTACAGTAGTTTTTGCGTGAAAGAGTAACAAACATTCATCCATCCATCCTCACAAACTTTCACGTTTATAATATTAGTAAGATAATAAGTTTGGTTGGATAACACAGTTCAAGACAATTGTGGAGATCATTCGTAACATTCGGTACCTAGGATATATCCCACTAATAATATAAATGTGAAAGTTTGGATGGATGGATAGATGGATGTTTGTTACTCTATCACGCAAAAACCACAAAACCGATTATGATGAAACGTGGTATATAGATAGCTGAAGACCTGGATTAACGCATAGGCTACTTTTTATCCCGATATTCCCACGGGATCGGGACTTAAGCGGGTGAAACCACGGGGCACTGCTAGTCTTACATACTCATCAAGCTCCCTAGCCAGAGAATAGACTTGAGATTGAAGTCAGTTTCCGGATAGGAATTGTAATGGGCTAAAAGGCGTCGCAGTGTTATGTATAGATTGTATAGCCTGAAGTGGAAAAGTGCAGTAATTACACTAAGAAAATAGAGTTTAGCACTGGTCGGAAATATAAGCGTCTAGTAAAATTAATGTATGAACACAGAACAATGTGCGAGAAAGAAGATGAATGAAGGCGGTGAGTGCCTATTGTTACCTCGTAGGGACTCATACGTAATTTGTACCTGTACCTGTGTACTGGGACCAGAACTTCGAATTAATCAATATATTATTTTCGTTTATTATCCTTTTCGCCAGGATCAAGTCCAGAACTCAAGTAGTCTACTTTTAATTTATAGTACTTAATGGTACAGTGTACACGAGCCCTAGCGACATCAACTGTGATAATCATCGTAAAGTTTCTTTTCCCTCGTTTAAATCGACGGCGTTTGTACCTACAGCATTAAAGTCATTTGTCAATTATTAAAAATGTTGATAACTAGGATTTACATGAAACGACGACTTCTCTTAAACCACTGCCCGCAACTATCAAACAAAGGTACAATTCTTTTCTTACCTGCCTTAAACATTAACAATAAAAATTCCCAAGTTGCGGTAATGCTCATCATCAGCCTATTGTCGTTTACTGTTGGACGAAGGCCTCCCCAAGGAGTGCCAACTATCAGTCCGCATCCATCCACGGTAATGCTCACGTCGTTTTAATTGCAAGGACGTCCATTGTTAACAAATTACTTTCTTCTCACAAGGCTCAACCATTTGGAAACGGGCGCTTATAGATCGAAACAGGCAGGTATGAAATTATGTTATCCATTTTTTTCTTTAATAATTTTACATTTGACTAAGCAAACTATTGTTGCAGTGACATTGTGTGTGTTGATCTATAATTTTTAATTTTGATAATTATTTATTACATCGATGATTTCGAATAATCGATGATCAATTGTATGAAATAAAGATATTGAATTTGAACTATACATAACATAGTAAGTATTGGACTTGGCGAAGCTCTTGTCACAGACGACATACAACCGAAGTAATAATTGTGCTTTTAATATGAGAAATACGATGACAATTAAATAACTAAAATAATTTTAAAGCTTCAACAATATACTCATTTTAAACGTAAGTAACTCATACTGGGGGTATGGAAGGAACAGGCTTCCAGTCAGAGAAGTAGAGGGTTAGGCTAACACCAACTGCAGACAGTACTTAATAGGTACCTACAGGGATCTTACCCACATAGGTATCTATGCACATTTTATCACGAGTCAAGAAAATAAAACAGAAAATACGGTGGTCTGTATGTCATTAGATAGAGGTTAGACCAACAGGCCAGTCTGGTGGTTAGTGATCCTGACTGCTGACCCAGAGGTCGTGGGTTCGATTCCCACCCAGTACAAATCATTGTGTGATGAGCATGATCATTTGTTCTGTGTCTGGGTGTAATTTATTTATACTTATAATAAATTTATAATAAAAGTCATCACTTCTGATTAGTAATACCAAATCTAACAATTAGGAACCTACCAAATTTCAAATCAAAAACTTTGACCTTAAGCTTGTTATTTCAATTTGAAATATTTTAGCTTCCTCTCTTTATAACATTTAGAATATAACTGCATATTCAAAAATTCTAAGAATATTGGTTTCATTCATCTTATCTCCCTCATGTTATATACTGCGTAAACTTAAGTAAATCTGTATTTACTTAAGTTTGGCCTGTGCCTTGAAATAAAGATAGGCCAGCAACAAACACGATCAAAGTCGTTAGGTACTTTTATTGCAACCGATAGGTTCTAGACTCCAGACTCCAAATAACTTTAACGCCATCTGTTATAGAGTAGACACATTAAAAAACGATATCTTGGGATTGAAATGAAACGGTATTTTTGTTGCCGCTATATGTATACGTTAAAATGAAAATAGTGAGTATTTGCAATAATTAATAAAACATAAAGGACAAAAACGTTTCCGTTAAATTAAATTACATTCCATTTACAATGTTGTACAACAACAGATTACAATCAATTTGCCACGTTGCATCTATTCACCCCTTTGGCATTGTGGCGTCCCCTGTCCCCTGTACAAGCCATACAATATGGTGTTACGCTGAGTTTGCGTCACGCCGACTTCTCGACGTCCAAAACTCGTAATCGAGGGGGACGAACCGCGTTTGTCATCCTACCCTGCGAAATTTCAGCCGAAGAACTATCTACTCTAATCCAATCTCAGAAAGTAACATTTCGTCTAACATAATTTCTGCAAGCATCATAAATTTTATAGCATTTTAATACAGCCATAACAACACAACAATAATAGGGTAAATGTTTTGGTAAGCCATAAATAAATTGAATTACGTCCCGCTGCGAGAAGACAAATTCGGCGACACAATTTTATACCGTTAATAAAACACATTTTTGACAATATCCTGGAAAAGGACAGTTAGTACATTATTATCGGGTGATAATTCGCTTTTGTTAAATCATTCTTGACAAGCATTATAGTTTCACAGCATTTAAATTTGGAAATAAATTCTTACTTGCAGGTAAAATATAGGTAGCTGGTTACATTTTTACTTGATTGGTGTCATGTCTGTTTATACAGAAAAAATTGTCAAAAGTATTTTTCTGGTCAAATATTTTACGTGAAAGAGTACAGCAGTCAACTCTTATCTGAGGAAGACATTAGGTAAAATACTATTTAAAATAAAAAAAGTTTATTGTGTCCAAAATACCAACATTTACAAAGACGGCGGCATTTGCAAAAGTTAAAACTAAGCATAAAATAAGTTAGCGTTTTATTGAGAAAACAATTTCTTTTATATTATTTCTTTGCCGTAAACCTTAGACCTGAGAATCTATTTATAGGAGGTAATTATACAGCTGGGCGCTTTTTATGAATAGCGTCAAAACTATAAGCGTATATTGTAATGAATGCAATAAATACCTATATCAACTATTAAGTATGTATGTAAGTATAAAGTATTACCAGAGGGCAATATATTGACAGGGCTCCTGGCAAAAAAGTGGCTAACTAAACTACTGAACCACACTAAAAAGAAAATCGTCCATTGTTAAAAATATTTAAACTTACAAACAATGACTAGTATCCGATTTGAGAGTTTAGGTTTACTAAAAATGTATCTTTTGAGGCGGTGTGAAGGGTACGGGAGAGGACGAGTACCTACTCTCCTGTCCAGCAGAAGACGCACCAGACTAAGGAGAGTACAGAACGATCTCCGGTCTGTGTTTTAATCGGTTCGTTTCCGACATGTCACTTCACCGTTAGCACCGGTGAAGTAATGACCTGTGGGGGTTTCAACACGAAGAAAAAGCCAACGTCTTGGCCAGGAACGCTGTTAGTAAATGTATGTATATGGGGAATTCGACAACGCGCATCGTAAACGTACCTAAACTGTAAAAACTTATTCTTGAGGGAACTTATTAACAAGAAGGATAACTTCAAAATCATTTACACGGCCACAACTACATACTAACTAACTTCGAGACATTTCCAGGTTTGATTTAACTTGCTAGGTACTTTTATCAAATGCATATTGTAATGATTTTACGGCACTTTCATCGGGTGAATGTAGTAGGTAATTTCCATGTTTCTTGGTCTTGAATCAACTATCTTTTTAATCTATATTAATATAAATTTCGTGTTCGTTCATTGAAAACCTATCACTTAAGAAGAGCTGGACCGATTTGACTAAATATTTTTAATCTTCAAACAACGTCCTACCCATCCATCACCTAATAATAATAATACGAGTAAGATTTTAAGGTAAAGACAAATTGGAAAGCTGAAAAAATTCTGGGCGTACCTAACTCAATCACGATTATATGTGTAATTCGGGACTTAATCGCGATAATATTTAAAAGGTAACCAAAAGGTATT
The DNA here is from genome assembly GCA_963859945.1 of Euplagia quadripunctaria. Lineage (NCBI taxonomy): Eukaryota > Metazoa > Arthropoda > Insecta > Lepidoptera > Erebidae > Euplagia > Euplagia quadripunctaria. Next base: position 20,052,345 of record OY982561.1, read on the forward strand.
GTACCTTTTACATATTATCGCGATTAAGTCCCGAATTACACATATAATATGTATCAAAGTCGCGAAAGTTTGAAAACAATTCAATCAGGATTCACTAAAACTTGATTAAAATCGGCAGAGTCGGCAAACTTGTTGACAGACAGATTGTAGCGTTGGTCACAGATAGGAACTAAAGTCAACCCAAAAGTAAGAACTAAACAAAAGTCAAAGTCAACTAAACGGAAGGTAAAAGAAATGTTCATTAAATATTCCCACACATTTGAGTGTACGACACACAGGAGTGTCTGCCGTTCAGCCGTGGAGCACGACAGAAAACAATCGCAGTGTTTACTTGCTGCGGCTAATAGCCCATTACCCGGCATTGCTTGTACGGTGCAGCACGCGAGCGCTTTAGATAACACCGTAATTGTCGACTTATAAACTTAACTACAAATATTTACAATTTGCTATTACAGATATTTATTTTGTATAGGTACGTTTAAAATATAATATGTTTTATAAACTCTTCCTATGTTTTTGAAGATTGCCTATTGCTGCCAAACGGGCAGTTTAGGAATTAAAGATGGGAAAATTGGGTGTATATTGAACGGGAAAGGTAGGCAAGAAGGGAAGGCAGTGGAAGGAAAAGGATATTGCTTTTATGGATGGATTGGGGAGTGTCGGGAAGGCCAGGGTCAGGTCGAACCCTCTAAGTTACCAATGTGATATCTCGATTGACTTCTCTCATAATGGAAGTAGACCCACGCCAAAAAGTATGAACTTTGACGAAACTGATTTGGATTGATTGTAATATATCCAGTACTAGCTGACCCGCGCAACTTCGTCCGCCACGTTTGTGAATTTCCCCATTTTTGCAACATTTTTCATTGACTGCAACTCAAGAGTCACAAGTGCGTCACCGGCCTTCCTCGATAAATGGACTATCCAACAATAAAATATTTTTTCAATTCAAAACAGTAGTTCCTGAGATTAGCGCGTTCAAGCAAACAAACAAACAAACTCTTCGGCTTTATAATATTAGTATATATAATAAAATTAAAGTTAACTTGTACATTTTCTTTTATTATTATTTTGAAATCCGACTTTGACAAACTGAGATCGGCACATACAAACATGCAAATAAATAAACAAATTCTAAAAGTATAATTAAAAGCAGTCCGCAAATTCTGCAATACAGCAAAACCGACTTTACATTTTATTATATTATAGTCTATATGACCTAGGTAGCAAACTGACGAACTAAACTAACTTTTTCATTTATAATAAAAAAAAAGACATATATATGTGTGTATCCTCCGAACACTGTAAAATACAACTATAAAAGTTTGAATATGTACTTTTAGTTGAGACAATAAATCGAGCAGATTTATGCGGGCGCCATAAATGTCTTCCTTCACGCAAGCAAAGTGTGAACTGTTGTTAGCGGTTATATCGCACAAACGTGGGATATTTATTTAAGGGCAGCGAGCAGGCGGGAGCGGCCGAGAGCTAAATGTGCACTCACAACGGAAATGGCCCAAAACTAATGTGAACTTGTGCCTATATTGTGTGGCCACCCGACGCCCATGTTCTCCCTAGGCGACACCTAAGATGTCCAGAAACGCTGGAAAGGCTTATATGGATAATAATTTTCTTTTAAAAATTAATATGTTTTACCTAAATGAATGAGTTTATTTAGACTAAAACTGTTATACCTACTGGATAAGGCGAATTTTTATCGTGAGAGAGCCATGCTTCGGCACGTATGGGCCGGCTCGATCGGTGCGATACCTCGGCCTCACAGAAAACCGGCAGTGAAGCAATTTGCTTTTCGCCGAGTGAGTGAGGTTACGGGAGGCCCTAACCCTTCCCCCCCTCCCTTCCCCTCTTCCACCCTTTCCCTACCCGAACCATAAAGGCCGCCAACGCACTTGTGACTCGAGTTGCAGGTGCCCATGGGCGGCAGTAGTCATTAACCATCAGGTGATCCGTCTGCTCGTTTGCCACATTTTCCATTAAAAAAAAACCGAACCGCAAACTTCGTAAACAGCTTTTAAACTATCCTATAATTTAACATTCAACAAGAAGAGAAATGATCCGCAGTTATTTTTGGATCTGGTATTGCGAGCATCTTTAGTCTATGCTGACCGGTTAGTAGTGCAAAACGACTTTTATAAGACTTGTAGAAGTATTTACTGCTGCAACCTCGAGAGGGCCTGTAGTTTGAAAAATCATAGGCACAACAGCAGGCCTTAGCCGTGTAGTTACATGAAAAGCCTAGCTCCTTCTGGTTTAGAAAAAAACAGGGAGTCGCACCACCATATTGGCATCGCCCTGTACCAAATAAGTAAAAAGTAGTCTGGCTAAATATTGTAGCATTTTCTTACTGAATTCAAAATTTCGAACAGAATCGAAAAGTTGAGACAATGTCTAAAGACTCTAGTGGCGTAGGTAAATAGTGAGTGTCGCTGTCACCACAATTATAGAAAATTGGTACTCTCACTCATTACTCCTGTTTGAATACTGGACACGGGACCTAAAGCCATGTCATTAAATATTCAAAAGAACACGGGTTACCAAACGTCCATAAGCTACTATAATGTCATAATTTTTTTACCTTTTGAGTTAACTCAGACTAAGATTTATTTTAAGCATTTCTGTAATCAAATATTTTATCCCTAAAATTATAAGAAAAGTTTATAATATAAATAGTAAATACTAACTTTCGCGTGCCATAATATAATTATGTATTTATACGGAAATTAACGCGGTCACGAAATAGGTATTACATATATAGCAGTCAGTCTGCGACTACGGCCAGTGCAACCTGGTCGAAACGTCAGGCAATTCAGAGGTATGTAAAACCTATTTCGTGATCGCATTAATCACTACATATTATAAAACAATGTCCCCCACCGCGTCTGTCTGTCTGTCTGTTCGCGATAAACTGAAAAACTACTGAACGGATTTTACTGCGGTTTTCCCTAATAGACAGAGTGATTCATGAGGAAGGTTTAGGTGTATAATTTGTACCCGTGCGAAGCCGGGGCGGGTTGCTAGTTCTCGTATAAATACATAATTCATACTTAAAAAAAATTTCTTAATAGATATCTAATACAAACCATTCTTTCTACATTAGCTTATTATAAATGGTTGCTTACCAATATCATCCAAACTTTGACTCGGAAATCTGGGAGGGAAACAGTTCAACTTGTTAAATCGCAAACCACCAAAACAATCAAATAATAAAAGTAAGTTGCTAGATGCTACGTCTTCCCGTGTGCCAAATTTAATTCAAATTTTACATAAGTAGCTATATCCTCCTATTGCTTCGTACAGCAAAATGGGATGGGCAATACTTATTTTATCGTAAAGCAAAATTGGAGCTATATCAAAATGGGGTAGTGTCATGGTTAAAATAAATTATTTAACAGTCATGAAATTAAATGTTGACGTTGAAGAAATAGATTCATTACTATCGTCAAGTTTGTTATTATTTTCTTGTCTTTGTTTTAAAAGTAAGTGATTTGACTTTTGACGTCACAAGGTGGTATTCAAACGAAATTTCTACAGAACGTTCCGTCACCTACCGTATTGTAAAAAAAAACTCAATCTCTGCGAAGGAAGTTTTACGAGCTTGTAGCGTTAGTGTGAATTTAGTGAACCAATATTTACCGGGCGCGGAGTGTTGCCTTCTTCTGGCTAATGTGCCGGAACCCTCCGGAAATAAAGTGAACGGCAATTTGCTCGATTACTTACTTTAGATGAAATATTTGGGCGTTCTGCTTGGTGCTTTACTTGAGCTTTTGTACGAATGGAGTACGCCTTTTGGAGGAATACAGATCGCCTGGTGGTGGAATTTAGACCATAAATTATTTGGAATGTTTTGTTTTATTTCATTATAAATACCTATATAGAAAGAAAGAAAGAAAATATAATTTATTGCAAAAACCTCAGCGTACATTTTTTTTTCTATGTTACCTAGGTCTATATTTAAAATACACATTGATATTATTCACCTACTTCACAAACATCGTATTTTTAATCTATGATATGTCTACAATACGTCATTTATGTCATGTAGAATGTATGTAGGTGACGTGTCATTCTTGACGTGGCAACATGTGGTTATTCCTTTTATTTTTTTATTCAAAATTAATTTGAAAGAAATTATCACTCATAGTACGCTGCTGCATTGCAATTTCGGGTTGACACTCAGCTATATAGTTTAATAATATATGTTACAAAGAGGAATTGTAACATAAAATAAGCTTTTATTTCCAGTATAAGTTGAGCTGTCTTCATATAGACTTTCCGTACATGGCAAATTTCCCTTTTTTTATTTCAGTAAACATTACGTGTTTATAGACATGTTTCTTTGCTCCCCGATCGCAGCCACAGATTACTAAGTAGTTATGGCGCAGCGCAGCTCAAACAAATCAGATTCGTAACAAATACGTACGAGTGTAGACGCGTGCTTCACTTGTTTATGAAACATGGAGATAGTGTGGGACAACGAATTTTTTTTAATGGTAATGTTACTATCTTAAATAGTACATAACTAAGGCCTACTACTTATCTAAGGCCTCATTTACACCCTCATGTTAATAGAATTAAATCGCATATCTTATGACACTAAGGAATATTTCAACAAAAGCAAAGGTATCATGAGATCTGAGACTTAATGGTGTCTTGTTCCCAGGATAAACTTGTAGCAAAGAATTTTCCTTGACTTATGAGGTTAAATATTTAACTACCATACATTTTTAAGATCTGCTGCTGTTTTTTTTTTTATTATATTCGGCAAACGAACAGATGGGTCACCTGATGGTAAGTGACTACCGTCGCCCGTGGACACCTGCAACTCAAGAGTCACAAATGCTTTGCCGGCCTTACGCTTCTCTCCTTATTAGGGTTGAGTTCAGATATCGTGTGGGTTTTTTAAAGGTTCACATCCGACATAATTACTCTGACGTGCTCTTGCCGCGTTGGTATCCTGAGACTATCACACGGAGAAACGGAGATTACCTACTCCAGGAGGTTTTCTAACACGAACGTCAGGCCGGAGACGGTAGTAAATGTTTGTTCCGAAGACTTTTCTCTTTAAGTATGTAGTGTACTGAGCACATTGTAAATAAAAGTTTCAAGCACGCAGACTTTTATATAGGTAATTAATTTATCACACATACATGAACTTCTAAAAGTCAAAGTAGCCGGAAATCGTGCTAATAATTGGCTTAAAGCTCATATTCGTGCATGTATATATATGTATAACATTTAAAAAAAAATTACCGATCTGTATCCGTAAAATTAGCGCCTTGAAGCGCTAATTTTACGATTTACCAGTCCAATTTGAAAAATGATTTTTGCTATTTTAAACTTGCACATTTTATACTAATCTTAAAACCGTTCTACTCGTACTTCATGTAAATAAACCCAACGCTCGGTGTAGATCATTCAAAACGTCAGAAAATCAAGTATTAGATACTTTAAGCTTTAAAATGATTTTAGCGTAAGTCTTTTTATGTGGGAGAGCCATGCTTCGGCACGGCCGGAGTGATACCACGGCCTCACAGAAAATCGGCAGTTAAGCAATGCTTCATTGTGTTTCGCCGAGTGAGTGAGGTTACGGGAGGCTCTAATCCTTCCCTCTCCCCCTCTTCCCTTCTTCCAACCCTTTCTCTACTCCCACTTTAAAGGCCGGCAACGCACTTGCAGATGCCCGTGGGCGGAGGTAGTCACTTGCCATCAGGTGATCCGTCTGCTCGTTTGCCCCCTATTCCCATAAAAAAAATACCGACTGCATAATGCTCAGTGGTCTGTAGGGACGCTAATTAATCAATTTGATAAGCTGTTGGCAAACACGTGAAACGAGACAAACCTAACTAACTAAAAGAGTCTAAACGTATTGAATAGCCAATTTAATAATAAAAGGAGAAAATGACTGACGATCGCAGTGACCGCTGCATATATACTGTCTCTTCAACGTACATAGTTTATTTTAAGTTAGAGTGGGATTTCGATTTTGCAGTAGAACCACTGATTGTATTAACCAAATCTATACATAAGTATTACGTTTTTCTTCTTATTTTCTCCTGATACCATTTGTTTAGGTCAGATCACCAAGTTGACCTTACCTCACATTAATACAACAGTTCTCTGCGTGTAACTCATATAATATATGCTTAATATCTGTTCTGTGTAAGTCTTAGTTAACACTAGTTATAATATGACTTATGTTTGCATCTGTTACTAGAATTTAACTATTGAAGTGAAAGTTCTTTGGAATCGTTGTGATTTGAAATTCGATGAAACGGAAGCATCACGATAAAGTTCCTACGATAAAGTTCCTATAATCTTTGTCTTTGCGCCTGCGTACTATATGTCAATGTCAACGTGGTGTAATTTTTGTGCATTTTTTCTCCATATTTACTTATACTTAATTGATTCTTTACAAATTTACATTTAAATCCAACCCTGACCTATATTGAAAACTAAATATTGATTGTTTTGAAAGTTGTTTACAGTTGTAACTGGACTTCAGGTTTGCTTACTGTTTATTATTAAGGCCATTCTTTGTATATCTTGATCTGTTTTTCTAAAGTTTCACTTCTGCCGTGTGAATTGCAAACATCCACTTTTTTTTTTTTATTCTTACGTCATCGCTACCTCTAATCCTGTACTCGTTTTACAACACATCTGTCTAACAGAAATCCAATAGAACAGTTAGCCGCCCACCGCACATACGAAACAAAGGAAGCAATGCGATGTGGTCGCTCCGTCTGCCCGCCGCGCCGTCATTAGCACTAATAACTCCATACACTGCAACGTGACGTCCTTGCGGTTAGTCGAGGAAGTTCCTTTTGAGACTGAACCTCCTAATAATTCTATCAATAGGTGCACCGTTGTGGTCAATGTGGTAATCGTGGCTTTAGAAAATGTTTGGAATGCTCGTCTACAACAATTGGCACAGGAAGCCTGTCTACGGCCGCGCCGTTTCGATGTGGTCAACGGCAGTCGGAAAGGCATATGTAATTTTATTCGCCTTTTGACTGTTACGTTTAAATAATTAAGTTTACTATGGAGTTTTTGTGCAAATAAGCCAGCAACATGCAAGTTTTGTCCGTTACATATTATGACCAGAGCGGTTTTAATTAAGTACAAACTGTAGATACTTAAAAAGTCCGTCCGTTCGATACTTTTTTTGTAATAAAATAAATCGAAAAGAGAGAGAAGGAAATTTACTAGAAATAATGAATAGATAGTTCAGTAAACAAGACAACACCATTGTTTTTTTTTTTCATTTATATTTTGTTATTATTTTCTTTTTTTTATGGTAACGAGCACACCTGATGGTAAATGACTACCACCGCCCATGGGCATCTGCAACTCAAGAGTCATAAGTGCGTTGCCGGCCTTTAAGGTAGGAGTAGAAGAAAGGTGGAAGAGGGAGAGAGGAGAGAGGAGAGGTGGGGGAGGAAAGGGTAAGGGCCTCCAGTAACCTCACTCACTCGACGAAAAGCAATGCAAGCATTACTTCACTGCCGGTTTTCTGCGAAGCCGTGGTATCACTCCGGTCGAGCCGGCCCATACGTGCCGAACACGACATAATTAAGTATTATTTGTAACATGGAGGGGCGGGAGGAAGAGGGCTGTACATAAATATAATTATTATTTCATATCTCTACTGCTTTAGTGGTCCCAGGCAAGTCAGAGCTATTAACAATATATTAGTAGTAAGGATTACTATAAGGAGATAACGTTCCTATAGAATAAATTTAAATGTGTCTTGTTATTCTGAAAGTCTTGTTTACAGCTAATTTATCGCCTGCCACAAAACCATAACGCAAATGACATATTATTTATTAGACAAATTCATTTATATTCATTATTTTAATTGACTCATACAATATTTTGAACTCTACGCAATAATTTAAGATAATGTTCAATCAAAATTGACAATAAATGCGACTTTGTGGATGGTAATAACACTGGTAATTGAAGAAACAAATGAAGAACAAAGACATAAGCATGCAAATTAAGAGAGAAACCTCTCTATGGTTATCGATTAGCGACGAAGTTTCGCAGAATGCAACTGTTAAAAGTCTTTCTCAAGTGGCAAACTGACAAATTAGAGAAGCATGTTGGAGTCGAACTAAGAGAAAAAGATAAACCAGGTTATGGACAAACTAAATCGTACAGATCTTCGATGCAAACCAAGTAATCGAGTAAACAAGTTACCTTATGGTACCCAAGAGACGAGACTAGAAAACAGGGACGTCTAAAACAAGGTGGGGAGACGATATCCGCTTTACCTTGGGGTCTTGCTGGACAAGAGTTGCAGAGGACAAGCATAATGGATAGAGTTGAAAGAAGCCTATGCTAAAAGGCAAACCGAACTGAGGTACATCTCACTGCGGTAAACATTTCTAGCTATCAAGCATTGTACCCAAATTTCGGAAATAAATAGCTTCATTATTCTCATTCATTATTCTCGGAAACAAATACCTACAAAGCGATTACGAGTAAAAAACAAAACATATCAATAGAACAGAGTTTTAGAATACTTCTCGTTATGTTATCAGACAACTATTGATGCAAGGCCCCCGCAACCATGTGTGCAATGCGTGCACCGCACGCGGGCGCCTCTCTAAAGGGGCGCCAAATCAAAGGTTTGAAAATTAAGGTCCATTAAGGATGTATATATTTTCATTTTTATCTTGTAGGTATTACATTTTGGTTTAAATTATTATCATAAATAATTTATTTGCATAAAACATGAGAAAAAAGATGTTACAGTTTCAAATTTCCGCCATATTCTACTTCAATAGGCGTGCAAATTTTCAAATATTTATCTATGTCATTCTTTTAAATTAATTAATTACTGTTAGCATAATTTTAAATAACAATTAAAAAAAATTGGTTGCCTGTAAAGTCGGTATACGGGCGAAAGTTTTACGTGACAACGACTTTGAGTGGTAAAATAATTTTAATGTGAATATTCATTCGTATAGTAGGAAGAAGGATGAAATAATAGTAACAATTTAAAACATTTATTTATACAAAGAATTATATTTAAAACGCGTGCCTCTCACTCGCTCTCATTGTGAGCGCATAACGTGAGCGGAGCGTAACGCAGTTTCTTGAAGTGTCACCCGGCAAACCAATTTATAAGACGTTGTCACGTCAAAACATTTTGTTGTAAGTGTATACCTTTTTGTGACGTAAACCAGCACTGCACAACATTTTGTTAGATGCATCACTGCAGGATTATAGTGATATGGCGACGACCTATTATTCAAGTCCGCACTATTGTACAATAACTGAACATTTTTTTATATATTTTTGAAGTGAAAACTTCTTTAACGGCGTTGTGCACTTTTTGGGATCGGTAAAAAATGTTTAACTCGCGTCACGACACGTGACCCTGATCGAAAATTCGTAAGACGGAGCCGAGTTTCGTAGATTAAAAAAATATATTTTTACGCCATCTGTGGATTCTGCGCGATACTACTGTAGTTTGATATATACTAATAATAATTATCCATATATTATTTAAACCAAATTTCACAATGGCAATTGGCGCAATTTTAATTTCGACTTTTTACAATTATTACTATAAGTATTTATTTTGGTACAATTTATTGAATCCATTAAATGTATGTATTTATGAACTTCGTTCCAACCGGGTGTCCGAAGGATACCTCACGCTTTTTGAAGTGAAAACTTCTTTAGGCACGTTTCTGCACTTTTGCTATGGGGAAAAGGCATTGAACTCGTTACCGACACGCTAATAATACATATATATGTATTATATGGTATAGATCCACTAGAGGGCGCTAATCTAAACATTGAGTTTTGTCAGCTCCTTATTAATTAATCTTTAAAAAATGTGTTTTCGCTCCTGACGTGCAGTCCTACGACTGACAGTTGTTTTTTTATTTTGTCTGTGTTGTGGGGTTTGAATAAGTATATTTTCTTTCTTCTTTCTCACTTTCATGGCAAGAAAACCTTGCAGTGCAATCGCATTGCCAATGTCGTATTGCTACTTTTGACTAATATGTTGTTTTGGCGAGAGTAGCCCACATATTGACATTTTTTTTTTTGGGGTTTGGTTCCTCCCCCACAGATTTCATTTTATATTTAGTAGGTATACTGACATTTTTGACTTGTATCTTTGAGTCTGATCGCGAAGACTGGTGGAATTGGTCAGACACAGCCCACTGTTTCGCCAAGTCTTTAATCTTCTCTTTTCGAGGAAGAAAACGAAGGCCTTGAAGGTTAAACTTTCACCCGATAGCTGGGGCAGAGAAGGCGCTGGTGGCTAAGGTCTGATAACGATTAGGTGGTACACCATGTAGTTTTAGCAAGTAAGTTCAAGTCCGATATTATCTGTTTCATCGTGACCATGGAGCTGGTATGGTAGCCAGGGTTTTAAATACGAAAACAAAATAATAAAACTAGCTTCTCTTTAAACACTATCATTAAGTATGTATATAAATCACTAAAATATTACTGAACTGTAGATACCATCACAAATTCCTACGATTTTTTTTTAAATCATTTGTTTTGTTAAAATAACAATAACCATAAACGTTCTCCTAACCCTAAATAATTTGCATGTACTGCCATCTATTATTGAATAAAAAGAACAGTTTCGAACATCTCATATGGCTATTTGACGACAGATGGTGTTAAAAATAATAAGTTTTCGTTGAATGATATGTTACATTATTTTTAGTACACAATTATTTTGTTATTTGTAATACAATAAACATACATACTTGATGGCTAACGGCCTTTTTACTAAAAAAAAAATAAATGACCGCATAAAATTTCAAGATCAGAATGTGTCACTAAACAGTTACTTGTTTCAAATTTGACATTTCAATCAGTGTTGTAGCAGTTAATACCTATACCACATATTATAAGATAATAGTTACTTCGTAACAAATACGTCACTCCCATACAAAAGCGAAAATACCTAAGCTATAGTAGTCCACAAAATTTAATAATAATACCTGGCGTTAGCTGCAACCAGAAATATATCTTGTGCACACTTAATGAAAATGAAGAACGCTTTGCTTTTATACACAATTTAAACATTAAAGATTATTCTATTCTATTCTATGCCCAATATTAAGTAAAGGAGACCACAGACCTATTAACTGATTTCGTAACTTCGTCTATGCATCAGGGTTGCCAACCGTACGAAGTTCCTCGTACAAATACGAGATTTGTGGTCTGCTGTACGAGGTACGAGGATACGATCAGGCTCGTACAATTATGTACGAGATTTTGATATAGGAAATTTTATAGCATTATTTTTTATTGTGGACACTATTTTATAGCGTCAATGGGTTTTTACACTTTGGCTACCTTGGGTCTGCTAAATGAAAGTAAACTAGATATATTGGGTATTTTCTTGGATTTTTTCATTTTAATATGAGCGCAGGCGTATTATATACTTAAGATTATTATTCAGCAATTCAAAGACTTATAATAATGTAAAGAGGAAATTTGACAGATTCTAGTAGTCTGATGTGCCAGCCACCGTACATTCTCATATAACCTCAATCAATAGTTATATATAATGAGCGTGAATTTAGCGGACATATTAAAATTAAAAAGTTAAGAACTCATTGAAAAATGTAAAAATAAAATGAACAAACAGTTTTACTTTTAATTTGAAAATCAGTATTTTTTGTTTTAAAAATATCCACCTTTCATTTCTTTAATTCAATTTTTTTTAAGTTAATAAATATCTGCTAAATTTACACCAATTTAATATGTCTTATTTTTGGTTTTATAACATTTTAAATACTTGTTGAATGTACGAGGTTTGAAAGCCAGAGTACGAGATTTTTAGGTGTTTATGTACGAGAAAAAAGTTCTAAGTTTGGCAACCCTGCTATGCATAAAATACGTCAATTTATCTCGCGTCTGCCAGGGTAATTTTCATTAGGTACTTAACGGCATCCACACGATACAACTTTACTACCTGATCAGATTAATTTGTTATTTAATTGGTTTATGAACAGATTTCGCGTCCACACGATAATAGTACAACGACGAAATCGCCAACTTTTTATTTTATTTTCTGTGCTAGGTTAAAGGTTACCGTATACCTATGAGTCCGTTAACTATTGCTTGATCTCTGTGACAGATGGCTACGAAACCAACAAAGTAGCTTTGAACAAGCGTCATGTTCACATTTTTATCGCAACTGAAGTGCAAAACATTATAAATACAACAAGATAAAAATACCTAAATATAACAATACCTAGTAATCATTTTATAAAAATATGACGTTTACGCACGTACAAGGTCATACTGGACTGAGAATAAGATAGAGATGTGACAATCATTATACGTAAATTGATAACCGATCCTTGTTAAATTATTTATAAATGCAGTAAAACCAATACAGTAGCTATATAAAACTTTCAATGTTTATTTTACAATTACAATACACAGTTACGTTATAAAGTACCTAAATTGAGTTAATTTAGTATTAAAAACCACTTATAATATTTACTGTCTCAGAGTAAGTAAAAATACTGTGTACTCATTATTGTCAATAAAATAAAATAAATGTTTATTCATAAAAGAGTCGCAATCGATCGATTGATTTAACGACTGTCCCTATTTTGTGACGTAATGTATGGATGGCCCCTTATTACAATTTATCATGATTTAGGCACATTGAGGTCGGTGATACTTTTTTTAAAGTTATTTAACAGTGACTCATTGGCCTCCACTCCTTTGTATTGCAGCCGTGAAATCATTTCATTTTTGCGATTATTGGTAGTTGGAGTTTTATCTTTTTGCACCGAATGATAAGGAACGTTGTTCATTATGATTGTGTGTGGTTCTTTTAAGTTATTTAAAAGAGTTAGGAACCACTCTCTAAATTTTTAGTTAGAGCAATGTCCGTTCTCTCTATTAAAATTTTCCTTTTATTACTTTTCATATCCTAATCCAATCTTTTTCAGTACTTTAGACAGACAACAAGCTTCTTTTGAACAAATCTGCGTCTTTGAGAGACGCACTCAGTTTTTAAGTATTTTGTTTAAATATTATATGGGTAGGCTAACTAAACGCACTACCTATAAGACAGCGAGGTTTCGGAGTAAACGAAAATATCATCGATTTATACAATTTTTAGATATTCAAAATTTAAAAGGGTATACTTCCCAGGTGAATTTTCACAAACATCGCACTTCTGTATACATTTTGGACGAGATTGCAAAAAAAAGGGAAACACAGTTTTTCGATTACCACCATACCACTGCTAATATAATGCGATCGAATTGATCTGAGCTTGAGTCCAAGGTTTGTGCTTTAATGCTTTTTTTTAATTTATTTATTTATTTAATTTTTATTTAAAAAAATAATATAAGTAATTTCGATGTAGATGTAGCAAAAAATCATTAAATCTAGTCTCAAAATTGCTGAATCAAGCTAGACACAACACAACGCCGCCTTTCACTGCAAACAAGATGCTCAATATTCAATCATCAATCAATTAAATAATGCCTGTGAACATGTCACGCCGGACGACTGGAAGAATGTTGTTACCAAAGCAAAAAAAAAACATACAAGAGGATTGGAAGCATGATTGCAATTTCGGCCAAATCTGTGACCAAGAATTCATCATCATTCTACAAGAATGCTCCAGCGAATCAGACTTAAATGACGACAGTAACGACGACCGTGGACCGTGGTACTCCTTTCGAATAACAAAAAAAGTCAGGTTTTGGTTTCATTTAAATAAAATCCATTTTGATTTAAATTTAAGATTTTAATAGATTGTTTTTCAATTATAATCTAAAATCACTATTTAAAAAATAATGAGTTTAATCGACAAAAATATGGACAACGTCGTAAGCGCTACAGCACTAGTGACAACTATCACAGAGATCAAGCTATATGTTAAGGCTGTAATATTTTTTCTTTTTTAAGAAAACTACCTGTATTTTATAATATAAATCATCTCATAAATATCATTATCGAACAGCTGTTAAAACGCGTTAATACAAATCTCTGTAAAAAAGAATTGGTATGCATTCCCTCAGTACGCCGCCTGTAGGCAGACTAAACGATAAAATTGGCCAATTAGCGTTCACATAAACCTATCTTGTTTGTATAGTAGATTACATTGCATAATTGGATACAATGTCATTACTGACGTTATACCGAAATACTAGCAATAGCAACCCACCCCGGCTTCGCACGGGTAGCATACATAGACGTCCCTCTATAACAATCATCAACATATTTCAATCAATTTACACAAAATCTAAACATATTATACACCTAAACCTTCATCATGTCCCACTCTCTCTATTAGTGAAAACCGCGTGAAAATCCGTTCAGTAGTTTTTCAGTTTATCGTGTCTATATGACAGACAGACGTGGTGGGGGACTTTTTTTTATAATATGTAGTGAAATACGTACAATTACATACACATAGAGATACTTAAAACAAATGTTGTCTTTATTAAACTGTTAAATCCTTATACGTTAAAGTTAAAACACCTCATAGTGAAATCCCCAAAGAGTGACGTACTATAGTTGTACATCACTGATTTTGTACGTGATTGTATAAGTTCCGAAACTCGGCTGTATAAAATAAGTTGTTCGTACTGGCAGCCCTGCTACCTAGTATCAAGAACCTGTGCTGATAAATACAATCATACCTATTATATTCTTTATTCTAGTATTATCGAGTTATTGATAATGTCAGTGTTATGTCAGATGTTAGGTCAGTGGGTTGGGTTAGAATAATCCGATTTTTAACAATTTAATTTTTTTTATGTTTATATTATTTTTATTGAATTCACTGGGTTGAAGTCATGTTGCTCTCAAGAGTAACAGCCTGTCGTTCTCTATTTTCTACAGAAAAACATAAACTTCTTAGTAGATGTTATGCAAAGAATACTGTGAATTTGTCCGATCCTGCTGTTCAAAATTACCTAAAATATTTAATTTTGGAACATGACAGCCTTTACTCGAAGTCTCAGAGAACGCAAGAAGAAGCGAAACGCTTACTCGAAATAAAACCTATAGTAAGTGTTCTAGAACAGAGAATCGTTCTATTTGATAGTATTGAGTCTCTCAAAGATCTTAACAAAAAAGAAAATGATAGAGAGATAATGAAAATGATTAAAGAGGAAGCTGGAGTTTATTTAAAACGTATGAAGGATTTAGATTCTGATCTCCAGAATGTACTAATAGAACCAGGATTCACTGAAGGTGGAGTATTGTTAGAGGTAACAGCGGGTGCTGGTGGCCAGGAAGCCATGTTATTCGCACGAGAACTTTTCGATATGTACCAATCATATGCTAATTACAAAAATTGGCAAATTGATATTGCTTCCATTGAAGGGTCTGACCTTGGCGGTATCAGAAAGGGTTCACTCCTAGTCCATGGCTATGGTGTGCCTGAACTTATGAAAATTGAGGCAGGTGTACACCGTGTTCAAAGGATTCCGTCTACTGAGAGAGGAGGACGTATTCACACAAGCACTGTATCTGTTGCTGTTCTTCCTCAGCCTACTGAAATAGAAGTTGATATTGCGGAGCGTGATATAGTCATTGAGACTAAGCGGGCGAGTGGGGCTGGTGGACAACATGTAAATACAACAGACAGTGCAGTACGTATTGTTCACTTACCTACAGGCACTGTAGTGGAATGCCAAGAAGGCAGATCGCAAATAAAAAATAAGCAAATTGCATTACAAAAATTAAGAGTGCTGCTGTTAGAAAAAAAATTAGAAGAGCAATCCTCGAAAATTCAAAATGAAAGGAAGTCACAGGTTAGTTGAAATTTTCATTGTGGTAATCTGATTGGTATTTTAATTTTCTTATTTTTTTTTATGGAATGGGGGCCAAATGTGCAGACAGATCACCTGATGGTAAATGAGTACCGCCACCCATGGGCACCTGCAACTCAGAGTCACAAGTGCGTTGCTGGCCTTTAAGGTGGGGGTAGGGGAAGGGTGGAAGAGGGGGAGAAGGGGGAAGAGTGTAAGAGGGGATAGGGGTGCGGAGGGAAAGGTTAGGGCCTCTGGTAACAGCTCGGCATGGCGCTTCCACAATGATAATTACCTACTTTTATTTATTATGTTTTGACCCCACATGTTACTGTCAGCAATTCTTTCTGTATAGTTTCTGTGCATGTACATCTTCCACACAGTCAGATCGCTTGGTAGTTACAAATTATTTGGTAAAATGACTGATGTACTGAAATGTAATAAAAGCCTATACGGCTTTTATTACATTTCAGTACGGTTTCTAATGTGTAATAATTTTTTTAATCTTTAAATATTTAACTGTTTTTTTTTATATTTGGTACCATTACGGAAGGAGACAAGCTTGGCCCATCTGATGGCAATTACTAAAAGATTCACACAGATCACAAATGCATGTGAATAGTTCCGTGGCGGCTGGCATGTCTAAAATTGCTATTTTTCAGGGTGGCCATTTTTAAGTTTTGAGGTTAAATGTATATTTTGAGATTTCCAGTAACGAATATCTTTTTTGGTGACCGAGTGTAAGTTGCATAAGAAAATATCAGGAGGTATTGCGCCAATAACAAAAAAAAAAACATGCAAGTCGACATGTCAATGTGTTCACGCTAGCCACGGAGTTAATCAATGTAGCAAATTGTAATTAAGAAAAATAAATAAATTAAGAAATATCAGCTTCCTCAAAGTAAAATCTGCAAGGGGGTAAAATTTGTACATCTAATGTATACTATCTCATAGTACAACAATTTTAGAACAGTTTGAAGGAAATAAATAATAATACTGTATATATAATAATTAATATTGATGTACACATGCTATTCTACTCAAAATAATAATACTGTTAATATTGATATACACATGCTATTCTACTCAAAATAATAATACTGTTAATATTGATATACACATGCTATTCTACTCTAAATAATAATACTGTTAATATTGATATACACATGCTATTCTACTCTTACTTTGAAACGACACAATTTATAGTCCAAAAATATAAATGTCTTGTTATAACGTCTCCTCTTCACAATTGCCTATCCTACGTCAGTGTAAATTACACCATCACAATCATTTGTTGTGCAACAGGCAATCACATTAAAAGTGGAGTCCCTTGTAAATTTCAATTGAAAACCATTACAATTTTTTTTTTAATTTAATTTAACATTACCATACAATTTCAATATTAAGTTGTTTATGCAATTTTTAATCAAAAAATGTTTACTTTCAAAAGTGACTTTTAATCATATCAACCATTCTCTGGGGATACACTACTGATAGTGACCTGAGATTTTTACTGTTTTCCTATGCAATAGATTTCTAGGCTGATATAAAAAGGACTAATCTTGGAATCGGTAAATGGAAGAAATATCTTCAATTTCTTCCTATCTCTTCCATTTAACTTTTTTTATATACATATATAATGCATCATGGGCTAATGGCCTATACACTAGAATATTAGATTAGAAAATATGTGAAGCATGTGTACCAAATTGCAAGAATTTAGAAATTTTATGGGATTAGTGACATTTTAAAGATTTTTATGTTGCTGAAATTTCTGAAAAAGTTGTTGGAAAATTCAAAAGGAAACAGAATGAAGAATAATTACCCTGGAGACATTGGATGAAGAAGACTACTCTTTGTTGAAGCTCTAGCAGGCTTAAATTCTGAAGTGGATGTCCCATGGCCGAGTGATGATAATAAATTTTTGGGCAATGTCTTTTCAATATTTTGAAAACTTACCTCACCTTTTTATGGTATAGGTGGCCAACGAGCAGATGGGTCACCTGATGGTGACTACCGTCGCCCATGGGCACATGCAACTTAAGAGTCACAAGTGCGTTGTCGACTTTAAGCTGGAAGTAGGGGAAGAGGGGAGAAGAGGAGGAGAGGGAAGGGTTAGGGCCTCCGGTAACCTCAGTCACTCGGCGAAACACAACCAACATTGCTATGGGGCTGGATTTCTGTGAGGCTGTGGTATCACTCCGGTCGAGCCGGCCCATACGTGCGGAAGCGTGGCTCTCTTATGAAAGAAATAATTACCTGATTTGTTAGGGCTGAAAATATTTTTTGTTTTTTAAAATGTCCTATCCATTTCAGATTGGCTCAAGCAATAGAAACGAGAAGATCCGTACTTACAACTACCCACAAGATCGAGTGACAGAGCACCGGGAGGGTGGAAGCTCAGTACATAACCTGAAAGGATTTATGGCGGGTGCAGAAGCATTAGAAAAGATGCAGGAAGATCTTCTTAGCCATCAGAAACATGAAGAGTTCATGAAGGGAGTAGAAGAATTTGTGTCAAAGAATAAAATTGAAACATTGAGTTAAGTGTTCATAAAAAAAATTATCTTGTTTTTGTTTTATGTCATGGTTTTGTAAACTCAAACACATTTTGAATAATTACAATAAGTATTTATTTTGTACCAAACAAACAATCACATTTCAGTAATTAAGTAAATATTTCACGTCTAAGTTTTACATAAATTACAGAGATTCAAAATACTAAACTCTTATGATATTATTTCAAATATGACCCTAGCATTGTAATACTGTAGCATTGTTAAACTTTTTTTTGTATTAAAATTTAATTTCAAAAGATTTTGTTTTTATTATAGATGTTGTATAGTTTCCATCCCAATTAACAATTTCCCGCGGACGGAACAAAGGTAACAATAGGCCAGGCCATACTAGTGAGATGACTATTGTAGTAGCAACCAGAACGAATATTGATTAAATTGCTACCAATTTCATGCATTATATTTGATACAAACAAGAATTATGCTAACCAGGCATATGATCCACGTTTCAGTGTAATCATTGTCATCTTACTAGTGTGGCAGCAACCTAAGTTAAATATATATTTACATACAAAGAAACGAAACATAATATTAACAAAGAATATCAAATAATGCAGACAGCTGACACAATACAAAAGCTAAATTCCTAATTCATCATAATTACTAAATTCATTCCTATACCTACCTATGTTTGTATTTTGGGGAAGCTGTCACGGGCCTAACAGTTGTCCGTTATCAAGAAGCTATGTGACTTGACGCGTAATTGCTACATACGTAATTACAACCGTATGACTTTAGTAATTATGAATAACCACTTACGGAAGTTACTATTCTAATTTAATTATAATTCCTCCCCAATTTTACACAAATTTTAGAAACTTGAAGACAGTTTCAACAGCTGATATGAATTTTTTCTTTATTGCTTCCTTTTGTGGCACAATTGGAGCAAACTCTAAAATTTAAAACTTGATATGTGGGAATGAAATGTATTTTTTTATAACTATCTACTTATTCTAAAAGCAGGGATCATCTTACGGTAATATTTATTTAAAAGTATAACGAAAAATATTAACTATTTATATTTCCATTACACTTGTAATGTTTTAAACCAAACTAATGTGAATAAACTATAACATTCATAACAAAACTTAATAATCCATGATTGTATATGAGATTTTTGTTTTATATAATATATTAAAACAA
This sequence comes from Euplagia quadripunctaria, assembly GCA_963859945.1. Taxonomy (NCBI): domain Eukaryota; kingdom Metazoa; phylum Arthropoda; class Insecta; order Lepidoptera; family Erebidae; genus Euplagia; species Euplagia quadripunctaria. The sequence goes on from OY982561.1 coordinate 20,071,861, forward strand.
CTCTTTTACTGGCTCGTTCACTTACTGAAATATAAATTATATCCGGGTTCGGGGTAAGATGTCTAAGAGGGCCCCAACTTAACTTTTATTAATTAATTTAACATGTTTTCCTTTGTTATAACGAATACTGGCCTGGCCACTTTGGTTGTATAAACGCTATGCCAGATAAGTCGTCAATTTATTTTTAAAGAAATTGAAAATTCTGTAGAACTTTACACGCATTCTCGCATATTTAACATTTAGCATTTTCCTATTTTCGTGTACCTAATCCGTGAATTTGCAATAAATTTAGAGGTAGTCTATTCATTTAAAAACAGTATATAAACGTACCATGTTAATTATTAGGGACTTGCCTCATCGTCCCATGTCACCCACCCAGTGGCTTAACTATACAATCTGAGGCTCGTGGCTAATTCATTAATACATTTTGTAATTAGTTCCTCCTGTGTTCAGGACCTTTGGTGCCCAGGGTCCCCTCGAGTCGGGGCCCGTGGCATTTTGCCCGCTCTGCCGCCTTATTGTTACGCCACTGCACCCACCCTTAAATATAAATATATAGCTGTCTGCCGAACCAACGTCGTTCCAGACCGATTGCTTTGATAAAAACTAATTTTAATAATAAATCGTGACAGTGAAAGAGCTGATTGTACTCTGTTTTACATTTAAACCTGTATATATCGAAGTATCAACAGGACACTCAACGGAACCCATGCTCTGTTACTGGGTAAACTACCGCGACCGCACATGTCAATGTTGCTCTCCTGAAAATAGAAAAATTGTTGATTCATAAAAAAATAAGATAACCAACTAAACTTATCAAGGAGTTGACATTTATTAGAATATAGTAAAACTTTCTTCAATTTTTATTACAAGACAGTATTTAATAGTAGTTTCGACATAAAGAAATGAGTCTCAAGATACTGTCGCTCTTCGAAATGTACTTACTGATCTAAGTTTTGATTTCACGGGGCTGAAGAAAAGCTCCATGTCTGTTCGATGGGTTTGGGCGCAAAACGTCCCATCCGCAAAAAATCCCACGTTAAAAAAAGTCCCATTCGTATACCTACTGTCCTATTCGCAGCACGATATGGAAGCAGGAAATTATTCGAGCGAAGTTAGATATAACGTCTCGGGTATACTGACCTCTGTGTGATTCCTAATGCATGATGTCGGCTGTTTCCTATACAGTGGATGCATGTGTTTCAAGCAAGGCAACGACTCATTGTACTGCACGTCTGTGGCATCTATCGATATAACAGCAACCTCATCCCTTGGACATGTCCCGTCTATAACTATCATTAACATATTCGTGTAGTTCACATGCTGGGCGTAGAATGGCCGTCCACATTCACTTACTGGCTTGTTTAATTTCTCATCTAAGTTATTATAGTCTAGGAGGTACAGGGACATTTCCCTGTCGCAAGGAGTTGGTCGCGTCCGATTTATTAGAACTATTTTCTCTAAATCTCTCTCCAACGCGCGCATGTTAGTTGGTCGCGACATGCTGTAAGGATCGTCTGTTTCTTCGTCATTTTCGTAGTTTTGATATGACACTGTGTTAAGAAAAAAAATTGCGAGAAAAAAATTAATTAATTGTGGTCTCCATGCAAGAACGAAGGCAGTATGTTTGGAAAAATGTAAAAAAATATTTTAAGAAAGTAGGAACCTTAAATCAGTAGGTAAACTCATAAACATGCTAAAACATATTGAAGACCAATACCTGTTGAACTGTAGAGAATGGGAATAATAGTCAAAGCATTTTTATTTAAAATGTATAAAAGTATATAAATATACATAGAAAAAAAACAGTATAAGAATTTGTTGCATTTTTTAAATAAAAAGCAATTTATAAGTATGTACCTATGCACTTGGACCTAGAGCTAAATAAACATGCAATTAAAAACTAAATGTAAAGGTATCAATAAATATTAAGACATCGAAGAACTTATCGTTTATTAAAGACAAAAGACATGCACATTCTCGGACTTAATTAATCTACAAGTTCATGTAACTAAGTATATAAAGTTGGTAAGTCTAAAGTGTTCAGTGTCAACCCGTCGACACACTACTGTGCTCGATCTACATGTAACTCACCGGTGGGTGTAACATACTCTGAAAAAAGATGGAGTCATTACTACTTTCGTAAAACATCTAAGTCCAAATTTTGACTCCATGAATGAATTTTGCTTTTGCTACAATGTTGTGAAAACCAGCTAGGAATTGGGTGCAATTTGGTTAAGTGAGCTCTCGCATGCACCCAAAATAACTTTCGTGAAAACTTTTAATCCAAGTGATGTATTTTTAAGTTTTGTATTACTCTGTTGACTACGACAGTAATACTAGGTTTGACTATAGACAGTGATTGTAACGTTTACAATAATCATATTTCACAGTCAGATTATTTCATGCACAGAAACATTTATAAGCACATACTGTCTCTGGCGAAAAGAAATGTTTCGATAATATCAGTTCTACATAGACAGAGGATTACGTTGTTTTTTATTTAGAAGTGCACGTTGTCATGCAGAGTTGACAGAACATGCCCGACAACGCAAGAGCAACACTGATACGCATAATATTAGATCCACAACATCTATTATGTCAACAGTTATTGTTTGGAATTCATTGATCGTTACTGTTACATTTCGAGGTAACGTTATACATGAAAGTATTCAATGAATTGTTAAGAAGCACTTACCGTCGTCGTCGGAGTAGCTAGAGGCCTGTGCTAAAGACGTTGCTATCGAGTTGAAGAGCCAAACTGAGGTAGCTAGAAACCACGCCATTATCAACCGCAAGTTTTCAATTGGCTGTAAAATGTGAAGATGAAAAGTGTAAGCATTGGGTGTTCAAATACTACGAATAGTACTACGTTCAAATAGTACGATATCTGCTTGTTGATCCTAATTATTTAAACTTTATCATCAGAGGTAAAATATGCGTAGTTAAAATTTGCTTTTTTTTAGGGATCCGTACCTCAAAAGTAAAAAAGGAACCCTTATCTATACCCTCACTTTGTTGTCCGTTTGTCTGTCTGTCAACACACCTTTTCTCAGGAACCCGTGGACGCATCAAGTTGAAATTAATATTAAATACTTATCTAAAGTCCCTTGAAGCTCTAAGTGTTCTAAGTCAACGCAATCAAAAGATATGGTCTTTAAGCCTTAGCTTTGACCAAAACGAAACGTACTGTACGTGTAGAAAACATAGCCTTTTCAAAATAAGTGAATTACTAATGCTACGCTGTAAATAGCCGTTGATGAGAAAAGAATTATAACAACTTAACCCTCGTATAAGTGAAAGAAATATGGTATACCTAATAACATTGACCGTGAAAATGCACGTGACAATTTGTCTTTTAATATAATTTTTACTCATATAATATTTTCGTGAGCTTGTGAACATTCACGACCTGATATTTTTACCATCTTTAACGGGGCTCCATAAGTAGCTCGCGGGCTATAGATATGTTGAGCGTGGTGGTTCTAGAAGACTATAGTTAAAAGCTATATCTAAGTGTGGCCAGTTTAGTAAATATTTAAATGACACATAATAAATGTTTACACCATATTAACCCTTAATAACCTAGAGTTTCAATTTTGATACCAATCTTTTAAACCGAATGTTCACATTACTATTAGTTTTTTTTATAGGTTGGCTGTACGTATTTTACTGTTGTATAATATTCTTTCCAACGAAATTAAAAAAAAAAATCAAATATCATTATTGTTTTATTTTATCTATGACATATTACTTGCGCGGCAAAGTGAACAAGTAAGCAAATTTTACTAAAAGTTTTGTTGAATACAAATTTGATATATTTTCTTTTTCTGAAGAATATAAATACTTTTGAGGTAAGTGAATATATTATTTTCGCTATGATATAATTATTTTTTGCGAGTGCATGTTTTACTTGAAGAAACTAGTGCTATTTTTGTGAGTATCAATTTTGATACTTCAGGCATTCCGCCCTAATAAAACCTACCTACTAATTCTTTAGCTATAAAAACTTTTTGAACTTCCGATTCATTATTTTTCTGCAAAGCTTGGTGTTGGGATTACTTTTATTTTTATTTTATTATAGAAATTTATCAAAAATGCAACCAGAAGAGATTGAGAGCATATTGAAGCGGTTAGAAAATGGTGAAATTTCGGAAGACGATTCCACCGACAATGAAGATGACATAGACTATTATTCGAGACAAAGAGATCGTCTGATGGAGCTAGAAGATGAAGAGGATGTAGGTAATTTTCCCACTGACCCAAACTTGGATGCAGATCCACCTGCAGCAAACGTAGATACCGACATGCAACCTAATTTAGAGACTGTTGAACGAAGCCCAACTCCTTCAACCAGCAGCCAGAACAACCTGCAAAACTGCACCTTTCAACTCTAGAAACTTAGTGTGGAGAGTAAAGAATATGGACATAGTCCAAAATGCTTTCCAGTTTGCTGGAAACACTGAGTATTCACAAGAAATTATGAACTTAGACACTCCTTTTCAGTTTTTTTCTTATTTTTTCGGTGAAGAAATTTTGAGATTTCTAGTGGACGAGTCAAATAAATATGCCTTCCAAAAGAATCCCAACTTTACAGAACCTGTAACTGTCTTAGAATTATGTGAATTTATTGGAATTCTTATTTTTACTAGTGTATATCATTATCAGGTCAGGTCATACTGGTCAAACATTACAAAGTTTGAACCCATAGCACAAACAATGAATCGCAACAGATTTGATAAAATTCGACAAATTTTTCACATGAATGACGACTTTAAACATTTGCCCATTGATCATCCCCAGCACGACCGACTGCATAAAGTAAGACCAGTGATAGACTATTTGAACAAGAAATTTATTACTGTACCATTTGAGCATCGTCTATCACTAGACGAGCAAATGTGTTCAACTAAAATTAAACATTTTATGAAACAATACTTACCCAACAAGCCCCATAAGTGGGGATTCAAATTATACGTTTTATGCTCTCTGTCTGGGTATGCCTACAGTTTTGAGATTTACTCAGGAGCTAAGGACATAGACCGTTTACCTGGCGAACCAGACCTCGGAGCTGTATCGAATACAGTTATTCGATTGTTACGACCAGTACCAAGGCACGTCAATCATATAACTTATTTTGACAATTTTTATACGAATATTTCTCTGCTACATTACTTGACCAACGAAGGTATTTATTGTCTTGGAACAGTACAGAGAAACAGGCTTGGAAAGTCGTGCAAGTTGCCGGAGAAATGGGAAATTATGAAGTCTAACGTACCCAGAGGAACATATCACGAAAATGTGGCCTCTCACGAAGGCCACGAATTTTCGGCCACAAGTTGGAAAGACAACAAACAAGTACTATTACTTTCCACGTATGTTGGCGCTGAACCAGCGGATACTATAACCCGCTACGAAAAAAACTAAAGGCCAATGTTCAAGTATCATGTCCTCGGGTCATAAAAGAATATAATGCACACATGGGCGGCGTTGACTTGATGGATAGCTTCATTGGTCGATATCGCATCCGCATAAAGTCGAGAAAGTGGACATCGAGGCTCTTCTACCACTTGTTAGACATGACTGTCATCAATGCTTGGGTACTATACAAAAAGGTAAACACAATGAAAGGAAAACTTCAGAAGAATATTATGAAGTTAGCAGATTTTAGAACTGAGCTTGCCGATACTTTATGTAGATATCAAAGTCACTCGAAAAATAAAAGGGGAAGACCCAGTACCAACAGTCGACAAGACACTACAGTACCTTCTAAAAGACCCCGGACAGGTGTACAAGTACTACCCTCTACTGACGTGGGTTGCGATTGTATTGGTCATGAAAAAATATTTATGGATTCTAGAAATAAGTGTAAATTTAATAATTGTAGGAAACTTACCTCCTGGTTCTGTAAAAAGTGTAAAGTGTCGTTATGCGATAATAAAAACAATCAATGTTTCGCATTATTTCATGCATAGGTATATCTGATTTCTTTATGACGTTAATGCCTGAAGTATCAAAATTGATACCTGTTTTTTTTTCTAAATAAATATGTAAAATAAATATTATGATTTTTTTTTGCTATTTTTCCCTTCATCTAGACCCTCAAGCAAACACAGTAATATTAAAAATAAATCACTTTCGTAAATCAGGCTACTAAGGGTTAAAAGCTTAGAAAATATTTTACGGTCATAAGCATCGTTGCGGGATTTGTTGTCTTCTTTTCATTGAAGCAGACTGCCTGATAATCTACAAGGTGTACTGCCTTGAAGACGTTTTCATCAAGTAATTTTGACATTATGTCGGGCCGGACCTGAAAATAAATGCGTTAATCATTACTCTGAGTGCAATAGAATTTTTCTTACATATTATTCACTTGCCGTTCCCGTTAATAAGGATTTCTATATAACCTAAGGAAAGCCATCTTCTGTTAATCTAGTTCTATAGAAACCTTGGTTAACGATAACTCGAGTGAACGGGGAAAAATCTACTCTTGCAACGTATGTACTCTGGTTGTTCCACAAGAACAGGGTGTACTACAGTCTATTACACTGTTTTTATCTTAGACATTCGTGTACATAATCGTGAATTATATGTGTATTAAAGGTTTGATGATTTGTGATGATAATGCGTTTAGAGTTATCACCAGAAAATGTGTAACCAGGCTCTCAGAATGATAACTTTCATTTCAGTCATCCTTATTACATTTACTTTTATATTAGGAAATTCCTTAAGTAGGTTTATTTAGCAAGAGCACTAAGTACTGCTTAGCACCGACGTGAAAGTCAGTCCAGAAATAGCCTGTAATTATATTACAATAGAATATCCGCCTTAACGTTTCATAGTATCGTCAGAGGCCTGATGATGACGTTATACGTGGAAATAATAGTGCTAAAATAAGAGGATGACAGCCTCAACTAAGTAAATCAAATTCAAAGGATATTTTTCTTGTTTTAGATAAGTAAGTTGGGTTCACTCACTTTGCCAAAGAATTGTCCCGTATGGTTGACATTTTCACTGACAACAATCCAGCCATTGTTGTCCACGAGGAAGCAATCCCAGTTTTCCGACTGACAAGTTGTGCAATTTTTGTTATGTTCACACTGTAATTATGACAAAAAACTTTGCAAATGACATTACGTTTTGGTATGAGTGCGATATTGATGGTATGAGTGGTTGGCTACCAACTTCCGGGTACGTGGGACCATTATTATTATTACCTATACATAGATAACTGTCTTGAGTCTAGCCGTGTTCATCAATTACATTTATACGTTTAATTTTCTCAGAAACAGACTTAACTTCTAGATCTCAAGGCAGTGTTTGTCTTCAGTCGATTTAATATTTGTCAAAATCACAGCAAATGTCTCCCTTGGCAGCAACGAAGAGAAAGGAAGCTAAAACAATAATTTTGAAAGAAATAATTGTATTGTACTCACCGAAGATGTGATATTATCAAACCAGTCGCTAAGCCGCTCGTGTTTAAACTGAAACCCTACTACAGCGGCGGGGGCTTTTCTATGTCCATCACCATGGAATACTGCATGAGATGCTGTGACCATTGCTTCGTTGACTTTGAGGGGAAACTTGTCGGTGTTCAATTCCACGCTGTACACGTAGCTCAGGGAATCTACATAGTGCTGTTCCACAGCCCGTCGGTACCAGACCTCATCGATTGATCGAGGCCATTGCTTTGCAAATTCAGGCCTGGAAAAAGTTTAAATTAGTTTGGAGTGTAAGAAGAAGTTGCTTAAAATAAATGGTTAATGGCAAAAAGAGACATGGAAAAATTATGCGTACAGAATTAACAAAAAGATGCGCTTCTAAGTTTAATTATTTTTAATTGACTTTATAAAGTTTAAAAGCAGTAAGGAATTATTTGCACCAAAAGTGCATTTTGTAATTATTAGTTTTCCTGTCCTCGATTTGGCAGTCTGTAGCTATTTTCTTATCTGTGATTTAATTTTGGGTTATTGTGTATTACATAGGTATAGGTATGCATTATCTCTGCCATTTGTATAGATATTTTAATTTTATTAGATATTCTTTATTATATACATATCCCAAGAGCGTGTTCATTATATATACCTAAATTAGAAAAAAAAAATCATTCAAGAGTTTCCATAGACTATTTTTTTAAGACGGATATTCTATTTTCATTTGTTTTTCAATTTTTTTTTTTTAATGATATTAATCTTACTTGTCACTGTCATGCTCCCTCGGCGGATGAGTCTGCCATCGGGTCAGACCACTGTGTGTCGACAAGAAAGCGATAATGTACCCAAAACGCTGGATAAACTCCGCCCTGTTAAAATATTAAAATCGTTTAAAATTTGTTTGACAACATGTAGTATCTTTACCATAGGTTTATAAAAACCTAGCTATACGCCGCAGTTTCCATTGCGTTATTTACTTATTACCATTTATAGTCACTGCTCCGCGCCTATGGATAGTAGCCTGATGTTAAATAGTTTATAACCTAATCGCGTTCAACCAAAAACAAACCCTTTAGCTTTATCAAAGGATTATTGTTTATAGATATATAATGATATTTTATAATTATGTTTGGCACACAGAATTGTGTGTACCTAATAATAGGTAAGTAACATCTTTGTCAAAGCCTTACGGATAAATAACTGCATAAGCATATCAGAAAATCCCATACAATCGATCTTATGGTTATTTTATGTTAATTTTATATTAATATCTAGGGTTTCATAAAGACATAGGCACTTCTGGGAGCCATATTTACAATTTTATTAATCCTTTAATGACGTAGTGAAATAGATAACCTACTTATTCATGTTTTAAGTGCTTTTTGAGAAGAAGATGGTGTACTTATGCATGTATAATTTGCGAGAAGCCAAGTAGGTAACTAATAACTTAATAAATATTTAATGTAATAGTACATAGTAGATGCTTTTGTCTTGTCCTGAATTCACAATATATACAAACCAATCCAAAGCTGCCTTTTCTGGGAAAGAATTTAGTACCTAAAATATCTAAGTATCTATATTTTTTGCTTAGATATAGAGTAAAGATAACGACAATTCACAGAACAAAAGATATTAGTTAATCGATGACATTTATTTATATCTACACAGAATACCGTTTGCAGTAGGACTCGTCCACCATTAAACTGAATTTTATAGCTAGCGAACTTTACACGACTCGACGCATGGAAATTGCCGGTTATTGCATCTTTTACCCGTAGTACAGTTCAGTTGTCCGGTCAACCGGACTATGGATAAAAGAAATTATCCATGGTACAGTTATTAACCGGACTATGGAACATTTTTTTATCCATAGTACAGTATTGTCGCTACATGTGGGTACATATGTGCTTCCCTTAACGAATATCGTTCTTTATATGCTTACTTTGCGCGACAGAGTATCATCGCATTATAATATTATTTAACATCTTATGATTTAGCAGCAAATTCAATTCTAATAGAGTTCTTTTCAGAATATACTTTACCTCGGCAACAATCCAATCACTTTTGTTAATGGGCTATCCGGATGAAAAAGTATTGAAATGCATTTAAAGTAAGTCAATATACTCTCGTGAAAATACCACTTAATTATGTAGGTATATGTAGGTAAAAAGTTACATTTTACAAGAAAGGTCTTTTTTATCATCTTAAAAAAGGAAAATAATTTCCGTTGAACTTTAACATTTGTGGAGAAAATGTGTAAACTATTACAGTAATTGAATAAACTTACGCCTTTTCTTCTGACGCTGAATCCGATATGCTTTTGTTGAACCAAGCAGTATTTCTTGCATCATAAATAAGGGCTTGCATTAAACCATGGTCACCTGGATGAGACATTATTTATTAGAAAGAAAGAATTTTTTTTTTGTGGTATAGGGGGCAAACGAGCAGACGGGTCACCTGATGGTAAATGACTACCGCCGCCCATGGGCACCTGCAACTCAAGAGTCACAAGTGCGTTGCCGCCCTTTAAAGTGGGAATAGGGGACAGGAGGGAAGAGTGGGAAAACAGGAAAGGGGATTAGAGGGGAGGAGAGGGGGAGAGGGGAAGGACCTGAATAGGGGAGAGGCAAGGGTTAGGGCCTCCGGTAATCTCACTCGCGCGGCGAAAAGCAATGCAACATTGTTTCACTGCCGGTTTATTTATATCGGCATTTCTACACACGATACAATCTTAAATATAACAATAGATGGAGAAAAATAATACAAAATAAAAAATAGATATAAACTTGACATCAAAGACATAATAACACTTGAAAAAGATGTGTCGCGATCGCGAAGCGCGGCGCCGAAATGCGTACCAGTTTGTACTAGGCAATGTTGCACTGGATCTCTCAGTACAACATTGTCTTGTACAAATAGGCACCAGAGCTCTGGTTTTCATGATGACATGCAGGAACGTGATCAGTACCTTTAAATTACATTATAAATATTTATAAATTATTTTAAGCCTATTGGTATTTGTACGAGATGATAGGAAGAGACCAGATGGTATGTAGTTACTGCCGTGGAACATCTTCCACGTCCAAGTTGCGTCGCAGACCAAAAGGCCTACCCATCGGTCAGGCCTTTTGGTCTGCGACGCAACTTGTGTCTTCGGCGCTGCTATTGCATCCGTAGAAAGCCTCAAACGGCGTTAATACAATAATCTAATCGGTGATTTTGTTTTTGAGCTGTTTGGGGTTGATAAGGGTCATGGGTCCGAGTGCTCGTTCTGTTTATAAGGAACTAGCGACTCGCTCCGGCTTTTCACGGGTGCAATTTAGTGTTGTGATTTTATCGTGAAACGTAGGTTAAGCCCACGCTTATAACAAATTACCTAAGGTATATTTAGTTGTAACTGTCAAAATTTTAATATTACTGAAGCTATAACATAATTTCTTTATATAGGTACAATAGCTTTTACCCACGAGTTCGTCCACGTGAACTATAGAATATCACTACATATTATAAAACAAAGTCCCCCGCCGCGTCTGTCTGTCTGCCGGTCTGTTCGCGATAAACTGAAAATTTACTGAACTGATTTTCATGCGGTTTTCACTAATGGACAGAGTGATTCATGAGGAAGGTTTTGGTGTATAATTTGGTTTTTTTTATATTTCTGTCTATCTACCCGTGCGAAGCCGGGGCGGGTTGCTAGTAAATTTATAATTCACCCCTCGTACATCCTGATCCCGTGGGGATATTGGAATAAAGAATAAGCCTATGTTGCTACTGGATAATATAGCTTTATAATAGGGAATCATTAAAATTGGTTCATTAGTTTCATTGTTTATCGATTATAGCTGACCCGCCCTGGCTTTGCACAGGTAGATAGACAGAAATATAAAAAAAAAAATTTAACAGAAAATTAAACTAACGAAAGATGAAAGAAACTGAAAAGCGAAATATAAACTTGTTAGCCTAACACACTAATGTAAATATATTAATAATTTTGAGTCGGCGCCAAACATAGAAACAAGCAAATTAATTAAAACGTAAAATGAAGTAATGGCAGCGGCGTCGCAACTTTTTGTTTGTATGTTTGGCTCCGACTCTAAATTATTTAGATATTTAAATTAGTGTAGGAGTTTAGTTATGCTAACAAGTTTATTTTTCGCTTTTCAGTTCCTTTCTTCTTTCTTTTTCTTTCTTTCTTGCTTACTTAACTTATGTACAATATAAGTACCTACTTTAATTATTCATTGTTATTTGTTATAAATATTTAAACAACACATCTTAACAATCTCTTGTTAGGTTTAAAGCTCCCGTTAAGATGAATTAATAAGAACAAACACGAGATAGCTGCTTTAAACTGTTGAGGAGTTCCCTTGACTGGCTTCCGCATCCATCATCCTGTCAACTACATTTCTCCGTCATGTTGTAGTTCATTAGAACAACATATATGTGTGCTATGTTTCAACAAAATCGGTTCACAGGTGAAAAGTCAATGGGTTAACATTCTGTCGTCCCCTATTTTTCTACCCTTAGAGCTAATTTATTTTTAATTTTAAATGGATCAACTTCGAAGTATACCCTATCCAATTAAAAATAATTATCAATTTCGGACTACCCTGTAAAAAATTATGCGTGGTCATACATAGAAAAAAGAACTAGAGGGTTGACTTGAGAAATTCCTCTGTTTTTTCGTCGGTTAATTAGTACTCTTCGCATGGAGCCAGGCGGCTGCAACACGAAGTCAATGATGATGTGGAGGAATTTTATGACGCATTAACGGGAGACGATAGTGATCCCAGAAAAGACGCTCCAGCCTACCTTTAGACTGATGGGTAGGGCTACCCGTCAGCTTATCACACACCTTATTACTCTTCAAACTGGTGGGGAATAAAACCATCGTAAATTACGGTGTGACCGCCTGATGTTGAACAGTTGACGGGGTTTCCAGGGACTCCTTTATTAGGTAATACGCCTATTGAAAGTGCGCTACTCACAGTAATATTCGTTCCTTGGTGTGCTGTTTGAAATTTTACTTCTTTCTCTTGCTTCTGGTGTTCCTGTGAAATAAAAAGAACTGTACAACAATAACAAACACTTCCTGTACGAAAGGCAGTGAAAATGACATAAACTAGACTAATAGAATTTACATTAATCTTATCTCTATAAGTTGGACCAAACTAAACACTGTGTGAAAATTTTCATTAAAATCGGTTCATCAGTACATCATTTTATATACCTTTTAAGAAGATTACATTTTCTACCAAATCTTAAAAAACGCTATGGAAAAACGACAATCAATTCATCCCCCTGGCAACTTAAACTAGAGTATTTATTATTTTGATTTTTGTGTTCATGGGCATTTGTTCCTTGGCATCGAGCACCTTTGTATCCTTCTAATATTATGAACGTGAAAGTTTGTGAGGAAGTATGGATGTTTGTTACTCTTTCATGCAAAAACTATTAAACTGATTGCGGTGAAACTTGGTATGTAATAGCTGGAGACCTGGATTAACACATAGGCTACTTTTTTATCGCGATATGTGGGGCTTACGCAGGTGAAACAGGGGTGCAGCTAGAATATAATATACAGCTAGTATATAGTATATATGTCTTACAAGTTACTCATAAAATATGCTTACTATCCAGATTAGACACTACTATTAACATATAAGCCGGCAGCACATATTCTAAATAAGTACATTCGAAATAACAAATGAATTTTTATTGTATTTTAGTTATTTCACTGTATCACTACATATTATAAAACAAAGTCCCCCGCCGCGTCTGTCTGTCTGTCTGTCTGAAAAACTACTGAACGGATTTTCATGCGGTTTTCACTAATAAACAGAGTGATTCATGAGGAAGGTTTAGGTTTATAATTTGTACCCGTGCGAAGCTGGGGCAGGTTGGTAGTTAATGTATAAAAACAAGCAAAAGAAAGCAATATTCATCATACGTATTATTTCAGTCTTTAGATATCAGGTTCTTAGAGCAAAAGTTCTTTGGTTTTTAACTGTATAGTTATCAGATAATCACAATTACCATTGTTGTGACGCTCGTGTCCAGGCTTGTTCTTGTGATGTTCAGGAGGTCGAGGCTTGGCTGGCCATCGCCAGCCTGGCTTGGCCACTCTCTCCAAGAAATAAAGCAATTCTTCTTCGGGAGATGAGAAAGTGCGTTCGTAATGACGACAGTAAAGCCTAAAATCAAGATAATATTATAATTTATATATAAAATTAAATATGGTAGGACAATGCAGTCTCTCGAGATGGAACGAGTTCGAGTCTCTGTGGTTCGTACCGGTCAGTGCAAATATTTATTTCTATGTAAAAAAACTGTCAGTCTGTGGATTGCACGTCAAAACATACATAAACACACATCTGTATATATGTATCTGAGCGTGATAGTCAGCCGAGTTCAGTACTTTCTCCCCATACCAAAAGTGCCCAACGTGCCTAAAGAAGTTTTCACACATATCTGTATATGTGTATCTGAGCATGACGGTCACACGAGTTCAGTACTTTTCCCCATACCAAAAGTGCCCAACGTGCGTAAAGAAGTTCCCCTTCAAAAAAATGTATAATATATGTTTATAAGTGTTCTAGAATCTATAATACAAGCCCTGCTTAGTTTGTCTAGCGGTCTAGATAGCGATGTGTATGTCCCAGGATATTATTATAATATTATTATCACTCACCAGTCAGGATGAACGCTCCATTTTTCCGATAGGTACTGCCTCGCCGATATATTTTTTGAGGTCAGAGACAGACGATGTATGTCATCTGTGGGTGGCGGTGTTATGCGATGTCTCCCGTAATTTTCTGGGATTACCACGACCAACGTGAATGGAGAGTCACTGATACCTGTCCAAAAGTAATGTCTTTTGCCACGGGATACACGTTTCTGAAACATAGTATAAGATACAATAATTTTATTGTGTCTGCTATAAGATATAAAGAATAAAATGCTATAAAGAAACTTGAAGGATATGATTCTGGATATGTGGGAACGCTAAAATCACAGTTCTGTATTAACCTCGGTGAGTGATGTTTCTACAAAACAAAAAAAAGAGGCAGTGATGGGACTGCCGACAGAAGTGCAAACTTAAACGATACGATGAACTTAAAACGTCACATTAACAGGTTGGTGACATAAATTAATAAAGAGACCCAACTCAATGTTTAGATTAGCGCCCTCTAGTGGATCTATATATGTTTTATTAGCGTCTCTCTCTCTCTCTCTGACTGACTGACTGACTGACTGACACTCACTCACTCTCCCTACTCTCGCCCCTCTCCCCACTCTCCCCACTATCCCCACTCTCCCCATTCTCCCCACTCTCCCCACTCTCCCCACATACATTTTCGATCAGTTTTTAAATATATTCACTCGTACACATTTTCCATACATATTCGATCAGGGTCCACGTGACCATATTACACTCGGACACATTTTCCATACATTTTCGATCAGGGTCCACGTGACCCGGAATCCTGACACGAGTTTAACATTTTTTTCCCATCTCAAAAAGTGCCCAACGCTGTTAAAGAAGTTTTCACTTCAAAAAATATGGAAACATAATTTAAATAAAAAAAATACTAGTTTGAGTCGTAAAATACTGTGTTAATAACTACGAGTATTCCTAGAAGTCCCTAGTATTTACAGTTTACCTGTACGATGTAAATGTCTGCGAATAATATTAATATAAATACAAAAACCCTCCATTGAGCTAAAGGTTACGTTAAAAATGGTTTCCGGTTCGTACTGTATTTAGTGACTTTTAAACATTGACTTTTCCACTGTAATTCCTTGCCTGCTTTTAACAATAGATACATTATTACTACTTATTGCCTTTTTACATTTCCTACTTACCATATCTTCTAGATGATATTTGGCATTCATCACTTTGTTCCCCGTTTTTTGGTCAATAATTTCCTGTCGAAGCTGTGAAAACAAACATATATTATATTATATTGAGAAGTGATACATCAAAGTTTTATATGGTTTAATTAAAAAAAAATTAGGTGGGAGGGCCATGCTTTGGCACGTATGGGCCGGCTCAACTCCGCTTGATACCACGACCTCACAGAAAACCGACAGTGAAGCAATGCTTGCATTGCATTTCGCCGCGTGAGTGAGGCTACCGGAGGCCCTAACCCTTCCCTCTCCCCTATTCCCGTCCTTCCCCTCTCTCCTCTTCCCCTCTCCCCTCTTCCCACTCTTCCCCCCCTCCCCCTCTTCTCCTACTCCTACCTTAAAGGGCGGCAACGCACTTGTAACTCTCGAGTTACAGGTGCCCAGGGGCGGCGATAGTCATTTACCATCAGGTGACCCGTCTGCTCGTTTGCCACCTATACAATAAAAAAAAAACTATACATCTATAGGAATTATACTATTAAGCGAACGAAGCAAGTTAATGGGAAGACCGTTTCATGGAAGTGGCTATATTTGGCAAGTTCATAACACAAGGAGTGCACGAAGTTCTAATATTCACATTTATGACTATAACCTAAACTACTCGTACCTAACCTAACATTTAAATGTTAATGTAAAACTGTACCTAAAGTGTTAATATCGGAGAAATTAAATGTTCAAAGTCCTAAAGTTCAATCTCAGAAATGCATTAGTTTATCTTTTGTCGAGGTCCATTTTTTCACATAGTCTGTAGTAAGTAGGATTCTTTTAATCATCACTACATATTATAAAACAAAGTCCCCCGCCGCGTCTGTCTGTCTGTTCGCGATAAACTGAAAAACTACTGAACGGATTTTCATGCGGTTTTCACTAAGACACAGAGTGATTCATGAGAAAGGTTTAGGTGTATAATTTGTACCCGCGCGAAGCCCAATTTATAAAAAAAAATAACAAATTATACACCTAAAGTGTATAATTTGTTAATTTTTTTTGTAAATTGATTGAAATATGTTGATGATTGTTGGAGATGTCTCTGCTATCCGTGCGAAGCCGGGGCGGGTTGCTAGTAATATGTATGCCAACAAATACCTCTTCATTTATTGTTATTGATGTTCCAATGCCTAAATGCGGTAAATGGTTAGGTCATAAGCCCTATGAATGCTGTAGAAGGATTGTACGTCATACTTCTATTAATTTTTTATTAATTAATTAAAGAAAACTACGTATTTTAGAATGAATAAACTAGTGAAAAGAATTTGTTAAGCTGTAAAAAGAAAACCAAAAGCGTAAACCTTTATCAAACTATTTATAATTAAAAGGATTAACTCACTGCAGTCAACTCTTTACTAAAATTCCTGGGCCCTCTGTCATCGTCAAAGAGTTCAACTTCTATCATATCTACGCTGTTGTAGCTTGGCTTTAATATTTGTTGAAACTGAAATTAAAACATTTTAAGTTGGGGAAATTTCATTTATTTCGAGTCAGCGTACCTAATAGGTATGCCTTTTGTCACTTCTGTCAGTATCATCTTTAACACTACTAACCAAATTTTATTTAACTGCAGTTCACTTTAGGTATTGTACTGCAAGGTAAGCTATGGTAGGTGCGTTTTGGGCTTTGTATTTTACGTAGACAAAAATCATTAAAAATAAAAGTTTTTCGAATGAGCCAATAAAATCTCTTAGATTTTCATTTCATCTCCTTTGTAGTCTATCTGATTTTTCTATCTGAAGTTATAGTATGACTAGACTTTGTAAAACATTTATGATTCGTTTACAGTTTAGGTCTTGTAGCCCGGTCAAATTAGACATTCAATGTTACAATAATTCGTTAAGAGCTGAAAATTGGTGCGAATGTTTGGAACAGAATTATAAATGAAACGTGAAAAGCCCCCATCGATCTGAAAAAAAAGTTATTCAAGGTCAAAGTTCGCAAATATACTTTTTTTTGCAGTTTTCAACGGTAAGTTTCATGATAAAATAGTTCAGATAAAAATTGTAGATCATGCAATTATTTATTAAAATTGTCCTTACACTTTTTCCTAAGAAACACCGTTTCTGAGATTTACGATTCAAAAAGTTGAATAAGTCGTGTTTTCCTTTCATTATATATATCTATAGTGGTGTTAACATTTTATTTATAACGGTGTTGCCAAGATTCATATCAACTTTCAGTTGTATGCGAATTATTGTATGTACCTTAGGTACCTCCATTTTTTGAGCTAACTTGACAGAACTATAATAGTTCTGAGCCCAATTTAGGAAATGATGGATGGGAATGGAAATCATGCACCACGGTTAAATTAATTCGCAAGTGAACATTACAAATTCAAATTTAGGATTTTATAGGAGTTCTTGACGTAAAACATACCACGGGCCTCAGGTCTGGATGTATCAGAATGTATCCATTGTTCGTCACAATGAACGCGTATCCATTCACGCCGATCTGCAAGGAAGTACATCAATGTTAGCATACTTAGGGTTATAACTTTTTAGAATTAAATACTTTGACTCAAATCACTTAAATCTCAGTAGTCGCACAGGCCAAAATTCTGCAAGTCAGTGCATCAAACGAAACAATTTCACGAAATTAAAATAAGAATAGTGATTTTTAACATAAAAGTTGCAGCATACCTTGTAAGGTGTCATGAGGGCTTGTATTTCAGAAAGAGGTACGTCTGTGCCAGCGACTCCCAAAAGTCTAGCAATACGCATCTGGAAATATCAACACATTAATACATGGAACTGGCTTGAAACTCCATAGGTATATTAAAAAAGAATTTTTAAATTTCAATGAAAATTTTATTATTTTCTTGATATTTCATGTTCCCTTGAATGTAGATTTTCTGTAAAACAATGCTACTAGTTTCTACGTTTAACATATTAATAATCTACGTTTGAAATATTAAAAAAATATTATAATAATGTAAAAGTATAGCTGCATGTTAATTGTTGTAAGTAAACAGTCAAAAAATTATTCTAACTACAAGGTATTGAATTTTGGCATTGTATTTGGCCATCAGTTTCTACTGTTATATATAAACAATATTATGACAATCTTGTAAAACTAGCAATAATTACTGATTAGCATCTAAGCCCCGTTAGACGAAGTTCTATATATATTTATTTATATAGAACTATATTAAGGGATTCTAATTTTATATCCACGATTACAGGTTCTAGCAAAAAACTACTTAAATATTAAATAATTTTATGTTATAAACTTAAAATTCTACATTTTAGATTCTAAAAAACCCACTACCATTTTGATCATAAATATACAAATACCCTTTGAAAAGTGTCCTTGATAGAATCTGTTGACATTTTTTTAATTAATTACATTGACGTAAGTACATATTGACACTTAAATAGAAACTTCCTCAGTGGTCAGTTTTATTCCCATTTACAAATAATTCACAAACATTGAAAGCAGTTTGAACCACACATGCTGGAGGTGCCGGAGCACCGCGTGCGCGTCACTGATGCGCGCGCTCATCGTTCGTCCATCATCACTTATGCGTCGTCTTGCACATCTCTCGGAGGCAGTATTGTCTATGAGCGATGGCCTACCTCTTTCTGGCCGTTCTCCTCTACGGACTGCGATTGGTTGTGGACGTACGAATGCAATAAAATATAATAACATATAGATAAATGCTTTGTAATAACTTCCGCTAGAAATTAAAATGTCTTCTCTTTCGGAGAGACTAAATATATTTTAAAATTGTTAATATTGAAAAGTCGTCATTCAGAAGATATAAGTTCAAACTCAATAAGTAGATAGTCAAGTCACAAAAGCCCCACACCAGTCACGTGTATGTCGGGCTGCGATACTTTTATTAAAATATTTACATTTACTTGTCGTCATACAAGTCAATCTTTAAAATTGTCTCTACGAAGACATCACTATATCAGGCAAAATACATTATTTCATTAAATAGTGTGTGTAGTGTAATTCATAACTCTTGCATAGAAAATTAACTTGATGATTGATAGAAAAGTCGTTCATAACACCCTAGTGGTCTACGCCTACGAGCTATTAGAAACTACTTTACTACGGTAAGCCAAAGGGTCAGACAACACATTGGCGCTAGACGGGCGCGGGCGAGCGCGGAGCGTCCGCCATACGCCCGCCGGCCGCGCACACATCTATCGAGGACAGATGCATCGCTAACGGGGCCAAATAACATTGTACCGTTACTGAAATTCAAAAAACTAAATCATAAAAACTCTCTTTTATCTTGCAAAAACTTTACAATTAAATCATCAAAACTTTCTAAGTGTAGTACCTCTTTCGTAACCGATACCCAGTAAGCTTCATTTATCAGTACATTCTCTGTGATGTTCTGAGGGGAAACCATCAAACAAAACGGAGTTATTAATAGACATTTACATGTTAAAGAAGATAGATAATACAGAGTAAAGAATAGGGTAGTTAGAAGAGATAGAGCTTACGTCCAATTAGTAGGAAATATAAAACCAATCTGTAAAATAATCTTTTGAAATAGAAGACAGGAATAATCGGTTCATGCTACATGGGAAATTTAGAATTTGGAAGAAACGTAATATACACCCAAACAATTGATAGAAGATAATCATTTGACTGATTTAATGACAATAATAAAATAGATAAATTGTTTTAAAAATCGAAGTATGACAGTGACTACTGATTCCAAATAATTATCTTTTTTCATTGTCGTTTGGTTATATCAAATAGATTTGGGGACTCAACTGGATATGAGAATACAGAAAACACAGAACCCACCTCGTTATGGCGCAGGTCGTAGACGGGCATAGACACAGATGTCATTAACTGATACTGTGAATTTCCAAGTTCACTGTACTGTCCCTGTTTCATCTGTAAAAGACACGATATGTACACAGAAGGAATTAACAAACTCTTCTGAGAACCTTTGGAGTACAGTAAGCGAAAAAGCCAGAAAGATCTTGTAGAGGTATCCCACATTCATTACATACGTATATGTAATGAATGTGGGATACCTCTACAAGATCTTTTTTTTAAATGGAACCAAGTGGCAAATTTATTGACAAATTAAAGCGACCTTTGTATAAGCTTTATATATTCATATATAATGATGGGATCAACATCAATAAAAAACACGTGTAGGGGAAATTGTTGTACGTTGGACAGTTTTGTACTTAACACTATTGTACTTTTTTTTAAATCCTGTGTGTTTTGGCTCAAGCTTATATAAAGGCCTACATAAAATGGCATCACAAGTGTTGCTATCCTACAAGTCGCTACACCCTTGTTCAACATAAAGATTTATATTGTAACTCACTATTCGACCACCGCGAAGCGCCCTTAATTTTAAACAATTCTCTCATTATACGTATTTTTGTTTGTTGTTAAATATTGGGTTTTATTTGGCTCCAGTGTGTCAAGCGTAGACACTGTGCTTCAAAATAAGTTACAAATATTCTCTAAGTTAGTTGAAGTATAATTTGTCATTGTAACGTAAAATTAGTTTTGATATTACTGAGCCGAATCAATGAAGAAAAAAAGTTATTCATTATTTCTTGCTCAAAAAGTAAGTTTTTTGGACTTTACTCATTGCTTATTTATTTAGCAAGGTATACTTTTATAGTTCGTAGCTAAGCTCAACTTTAAGTGAGTTTATCATCATCATCATCATGGCGTTGTTTCCGTTACACCCGAAACTTCCGCTTCGGTGCCCGGGGTCCGCCTTCCGACTTTTTCTCCTCCACTTCGCACGATCTTCGGCATCCCTAATAGTGAGTCCATTGGCACGTATGTTACCCCTTACGATGTCAAGCCAGCACTTTTTTGGTCTACCCCTCCTGCCAGGGCCCGGCGGAGGCGGCTTGGCAAGATATTTGTTCCCCATGTAAGTAGCCAGTTGCGGCAAAACGTAGCCATACCAGCGAAGACGACACTCCTGCAATTTATCCGCAATTTCACGGACATGAAGGTTGCCGCGGGAGTTCCTTTTAAGTTAAGTTTTAAGTAGTGTATTGAGTTAACTTTAAGTGAGTTTATAAAGCGTGCTAAAAGAAATGGTTCCGATGTTGTATCTTGGTCCCCCTACTAACTATGTACCTTGGACACTAGCCAAGGTACATAGTTCATCAGTGGTCATCGGTTCAACCTCTTGGAGTTATTCAAGGAAAACACTACGAAGTCACACGTACGGTTTATTTATTGAGTCCTTGAGATGTTGTCGATACAAATTTGGAAACGCGACTGGTTTAACAGGTAGTGTAGCGTATTTATATCTACTTTAGGCTGAATATACTTCTTCATTCAGGAGCTTAATATTTGATCAGAAATTCTGCTATCCCTTACCTCTATTATACAGCCATACTTGCAGTACCCTTTATAACAATCATAATATAATTCATTACCTGTGTAATCCTGTATCTCCTTTCCTGCTCTTTGTTAGAGTTGAATAGATTTCGGTCGCGACGTTGACTCATGAATCGTTCCTTCTGCTCCGCTCGCTCGCGTTGCTCCCAAAGATAATCTGCTACTTTAGGGTCCTAAAGGTTTTAAAATTCAATTTATTAAATATTATTACCTCATAATAACCTCGTCATAACAGTTGACATTCTGACTAACGAAAACACGAAGATCATTTTATCTCGACATCTTAAGACATTATTTTGATCACAATTTCTCAATTTCATGGGGTTTATTGCCTTTCAGGATATAAAAACTATGTTAGAAATTAAACGGTAAAGTGTATGTTTATAAATAACAGAAGATAAATACCTACCGTTACATTAGCATAGACAGGTGTCCACACAACTGGATGCTTCTCACGCTGCAACACTAGCGGCCTCGCCAGCACATTGACGTGTTCTAAAACCCGTTCTCTCACTTCCGCCAACGTGCTCAAGTGCACGTAGAATCCCCTATTTGCACACGCCATCCACTTCACTTCTCTTACATCTGCCACCTACATAAGGCTTTCTAAGAATTATCTGTTTTATTCCAACGACTCCATCATCTAACAGCTTTGTATGTAGAGTGCTGCGGATACTTTCACTTAAATAGTGTCGTGATGATGCCGCAGCTTTATGTGACGCATAAATATTAGACTAATCAAATAATAAATAGTAACTATAGCGCTGTTATTTCTATTTCTAATCTGATTCTCAACTAATAAAACAAAAGAAATGAGTATTTGTTAGATTATTGGGCAAGTACTAAGAACAAAGACAAACGCAGAACTAAAAACCAAACGCAGCAACTAGTTTACTTTCTACATAATGTGTACCTTAAAATATACAAACATAGGTACATAAAGCAAGTCATGCAGGAAAAACAGAACACTATAAGCGTAAGCACAATGTTATTGGAAAATTTTATTAAGTTATATGAATTGCATGCAATTTACACTTTGGGTTTATACAGTACAGAGACAGAAAAGAGTACCACATTCTAGGTGTACTGGCAGATTGGTACGAAGGAAGACATTATGCAGGTCGCACAATGACTACAACACACAGTAATACCTGAAGTGGTACTACCTTTACCTCGCGCCCTATCAGGTACGTAAACACCCTCACTGGGGTGTCGTACTTCCAGTTGTATTTCTCAAATATCTCTTTGTAATTGTATGGTACGCCATCAGTAACCAACATTATGGCCTGAAAATAATCATGTATTAGGGTATGTATATAAAAACGAAATACCATTCATTGATTAAGCACGAAATCTCGGCAACCTTAGTAGATTTTTTAAAATTCAACCCCTAGATGGAAAAAAGAGGTTGTGCGTTTCTAAGATCAAATTTTGAATTAAGTTATTCAAAGTTTTGGAAATTTGTCGCCTGAAGGTGAGAAATAGGAGATGATGTATAAGCTATATACTTTAAACAGAAGTAACACAATCTATATTTTTATTTCAGTAATAAGTATAAGTAAACGCAGGCGAAGCCGCGAATGTAGTTAGTTATCAATATTTTTACAACATTTCTTTCTTAATAGGTAGGTATTATGTAAATATAATAATAACATGACACATCTCACACACGGCCGTCTGATCCCAAACAAAAGCAGACTGCTGATAAACATTGTAAATATTACAGATAAATTACCCAAAGACACAGAACAAATACTCATGCTCACAACACAATTATTTGTCCTGGGAGGGAATCAAACCCAAGACCTCTGGCTCTGCAAACGGGATCACTAACCACCAACCAGTAATAGACCAATAGGCCAGTCAAATAGTAAGTATTATATTAAATACCTGATTACAATTGGCTCCACCGCTGTTGTTCCTATATATCTCTAGAAGTTCAAAGGCTCGCGTTAAAGCAGCTGAAAAATTTGCTATTTCCATTGTTTCAAAATTATCTAACGATAATTTCAGTTCCCGTAAATTTCCCAGTGTAGCCTAATGTTAAGAAAAAACAGTATTATGAGTATTTTTGCAAATCATTAAATTAAAACTAACTGCACTGTGTGTACTGTTGATTATATGTACCTGTACCAAAGAATCCTCAAAACACGGTACAATCTCCTCAACAGTGTCTGCAAACGTCATGACGTTAACAAAGTCGTTATTGCCGAGTGTATCCAATATATTCGTGACCACATGTTTAGCAATGTCTCTCCGCTGGCCCGTCATTGAACCGCTTCGATCTACTAAAATGATTACATCCTTTGGACTGGCTGCCGCTTCCATATACCAAGCTCGGGTCCTACAATCATAAATATCTACCGGGTCTGCTCTCCACTTCAATGCTAGAATGGAAAAAATGTGCTTATGTAAAAAAATATGTATTGTCATAAATTAGAATATGTAGATATGACTCCGTTAGTTATACCAGGATAATGTCTCATAAATCCGGTTGAACTGCCGAAGTATTGCCACGATAGCGTTGGATCACTTTGATAGTTATTAATGAAGTGTGTGTCCAGTCCCTCCGACCAATGAATTCCTTTAATAACTTCAGGCGCTGAAATACGTTAACAGTTTTTATAAGACGTCTGCATAATATTTATGATTACAAGACCACTGTTTACTAACCCCAGGCATAAACATTTGTCGGTACGTGTACACTGCTAAAATTAGTATTGACGGGAATATTTGAAAAATGAGGATTTTGCTGGAGGTGTGCATTCCTTGATGGAGGGCGCACTATCCAGCTTTCCAAATTGAAGTCTGTTTCAGTAGTTGTTGTCATAGCCATCTCATCGAATGGTTCTTCCATATCCTTGCTATTATAATACTGAAAGTCTTCTGGTACCGGTTCGTTTTGCTTATCAAATGCCATGTTTTCTGCCGCCTCAACTATTCTTTTAACAGCACTAATTTTCAGTTCCATCATGGCTCGAATATCGTCTGACATACTTTGAACTAGTTTTTCTCCATCTCTTGACTCCACTTGGGCTGATTTAAAGCTCTGGATTTATTTAAGTAGGATATTAGTGTGGCTTCTTTAAAGTAATTGATAAATACATACATAATACATACATTATATTTGTGTTACTTACATCTTGTACCTCTTTCTTCCTGGTGATAAATTCTCCAAAATGATATAACTCGGTGCCAAGTTTAACTGCCCATGCTTGCACCCTACAACATTAATTTGCCCTTGCTATAACATATGCTGTATTATTTAACGTGATAGGTTTACGTACCAATCATATTCCACTAAATAAACTTTTCTCAGCATTTTCGATTACTTGGTTTTTATAGATTTTTACGATCTTTGTATATTTATAGATTTCTTTGAGTTTAAACAGAGTCTATAATAGTTGAGTTTACTGTTACACTAGACTACATTCTAAGCGATGACTGAATCTTGTTTATAGCTCAATGAGTTGTATAAATTTCTATTCTTCGATTAATAATCGACAAGTAGGTATATTTATATTATTAATTAGATGATTTTCACATCGGTAGATAAAAACTAATTCAATTAAAGACAGTTACAGAACTTACGAGTTAAACAATATTTTGTTAGGAACATCATTTTGTGCACTGGCCGAGCAGTCCCTGGAGTCCAGGAACAAAATCAGCAGAAGTAACACAAACGCGTCGACACACTTGTACATCAGAACCACTACGTTACCAGTTCACAGACTAAAACCAATACTAAAGAACATGTTAGATTAATCTAATTACGACATTTAGAATGTTAGCAATTGTTGAGGGTTGAGTGTCGGTATATTAGTAGTGAACAAGGAACATTGATAAGGTGTGCGTTACGGGGCGCATGCGCGACTGAGCGCTGGGCGAGCATGCGCTCTGGTTCCATAATGCGTCCCGACTGGCGGGTGTGCCGCCGACTATTACCGATGACCTCTACAGTTGTTTGTGTATCGTATATTTACGCATGTAAGCGTAACTTGTAGATTCATCCGCCACCTGACGCATTGATTTGTATCTCCCTGAACACTAGGTCACCGTGTCGATGGAGCGCGTCTGTTAGTTACGTGTTTTGGCAAAAGTTGTGCGCTCAAAACTTTTCTAGGCTTTTCTATGTATCTACAAAGCAATCATTTCTTATACATTGCTTAATTATTTGGGCCTGAACGAAAACTAAGAAAATTTGTTATATAAAATTGATAATCTGCCTATAAAACGGTTTATTTTTTCTAATTTTCTTTATCTTTTACTTATGGGCAGCCACTAATTGTAGGTTATATAAACTTTTAAAGTTTGAGGGTTGATCCTACATATATCGGATGTTAGGGTTCTCTAGGCTAAATGTTCTCGTAATAACGATATGTATACAAAAAAATAATATATAACCTTGACCGTTAATTCGTAGCAGTCGTATTTTAATCGACTTCAAAAAGGAGAAGGTACCTACGCATAACGTCATCAAATTTTTGTATGCATCTTCAATAATCTATGTAGTTTTCCCACGATGCCCGATTTTGTAGCCCTCTTAATTCGATAAACAGTACGGATCACCAGACTTAAAATCTATATTTGTTTCTAAAGCGTTACCCGAGCTGACCCTCTGCACTGCATAGTTTAAAAAAACGAGATCTAAATAAATAAGTCAAACAAAACGGGTGCAACAAGTTTTATTGGCAAAGTAACAAAGGTACAAATATAGATATATCTCATGAAGATGTCATGTTGGTGTAGGCGAGTAGACAGCAGGCGATCAAAACGACGAGCAAGTCGCACCGCGCGATGCTGGCGATGCCACACTCCGTGATGTTCCGTTCCTGCACAACATTGGTTTAATTAATTTAAAAGTAAAATTAATTAACTTAAATGAAGCATTCGCTAAGTAAGCCGCTGTTAATAAAATGGAATCGAAAAATCTTTTAGTTAAATCAACGAGCAATGCGGGTCTGTTTAAATGATACACGATATGGTCTTAGGTCAAACAACTCCATTTGAAAATATACACTAATCATTCAACAACATGTCAGGTTGTCGCGTTAATACTTTATGACATTTTTCCAACGAGGATTGTATCTAATCTTGACGATGATAAATTATTAGATGAGATGCAAAGAGTATACATGAGACGTTTCACGAGTTACACGTTGCAACGACATCTCCATTGATTAAAATAACAACTACTTAGGTCCTGACAATTTTCTAATGTAAATGTAAAGGTTTGTAAAGATGTTACTCAATGAAAGCCTTTTTGTGTTGTGAATTATGTTACAACTACACACGCGACGCGACTACGACGACGACGAAAAAGTTGTGCACATAGTAACACTGATGTAATCCATTCGAAATATTAGAAGTTATTTAGTATTTGTAATAAAATTTAAATCAATAATTTTAAATAACTACTCAAAATATTAATAAGATGTTGCATAGACTCTGGATGTATGACACAAAAAGCAATGCAACCATATTATTGCAATTTTTTTTGTAAGTAATGTAATTTAAATTATATTAAGCATAAAAATACAACTTTTTTAGGGTTCCGCACGACCAAATGAATATACAGAACCCTTATGGGCTCACTTGTGCGTCTGTGTGTCCGCCTGTCACAACCAATTTGCTCCGAATGTACTTAATGCCTAAATTTGACACACGTTCCTGTGACACAAGCACAGATGTACAACGAAAATGAATGAATTTTGAATATGGGGTCACTTTTATGGCCAAGGTAGAAAAACAAAATTGCAAACTTTACCGTTTGACATAAGAAAATATATTTAAGACTAAGGGAGGGTCCCTTAGTCTTAAATATATTTTCTTCTTAATTTAACTCATTTTAATTCTTAGATCAATATTTTTAAAATCATTTTAAAGAAAATTTATCAGACCCCAAGCCTCTGCTCTGCACCTAAAATTTTGAAAAGACCTCAAAAAATAGTTCTGCACTTATACTTTACAGGAAAACCTACAATAAGTCTATGGTCTTAAAATAACATGGTAAATCTCTCAAAATTGCGTAGAAACTTAAATTTGCAATTGGAATATTTCGGAGAACATGTTATTTAACTACAATGTTAGTTAATATTGGGATAAATTATTGGTACAACCATTTAAACATGGTAGATACTTATTCATCATATGGAATTATCTCCACACCAGTTCATCTCGTACTTTGCCGGGACTTTTACATTAGTAATTAGGTAAAACGCCTGATAAAAGCTAATAGCTACAAGATATTGCTCAATTCTGTAGCTTAATAAACTGTCAAGAACTGGTGTTGTTTAACGGTTGGGTAAGGTTAATGATTAAATTGTTTATCTAGCATTTTTTTGCTTTCAATTTGAAACCTTCACTCCGAAACAATCTGCTATTATCAATATTTCACACTAAGGTCACTCACTCAATCTCATCCTATCTTTACTATAAACGTACAAGTGAGTTTTAAAGTTGCATTTAGTATAGATGCTCTATGCATAAAATAATTTTAGATACTATACCCCATCATGGTAAGTGAAGCAGCCCTCTAGTCGTCGCCGCTTTAGTCTGCTCAAGTCTAGTTTATGGCAAGGTTCCAGGCTATCTGTAGACGCACCAGTTGGCTTGGGTTTAGTGTCTCTCGGCTCTTTGCAGCCCTCGTAAATGTTGTCATCATTTTCGATAACCACGAGGAGTAGATTTGTTTTAGGGATGCAGGATGCCCAATACGCAGGGTGACACTGCCCAGGTTCATCTTTTGCAACAGTAGGCGAAGCTCCAGCGGCCTCCAAAAAATATGATTGGTTCAGTATATAAAGCTGTACGCTATGGTCGCAGGAGAACAGGATTTCGCCCTTGTTTTCATTGGTTCCGTTGGTTATATTCGCTGCGGAGGCTGGTCGTGTCGTCGTGGGTGCCTCTGTGTACGCTTCTTTGATTATTTCGATATAGTCTGTGAGCGAGACGATCATGCGGTTACACAAAGCAAAGTATTAGACGTGCTTATACAATACACAGTTACTGGCTGCTAATTACCATGCAGCATAAGTACTTGCAATTTATAATAATTGTTCTCTGTAAATTACTTTCATAGTACATAAATAGCAAGAGCTAAAAAGAGAATAGATTTCTATTTCCACGCTTGTTGCGCTGGTTTACATTAGTTTGTTGAAGGTACTTGGTTTTAATTGTGATGTATTATGTAATTGCAATATTATTTTGTCAAGTGTTCTTTATAGATTTAAAACTTTGTATGTAAAAGCTGTGTGTTTCAGAAATAAAATATGTTTTCTTTCTTTCTTTCTTCTTTCTTTCTAAATCTTTTTGTTACTTAGTTACTTCTGAATCATTAGAAATAAAATCTTTGTAAAGGAGTAGTCTATGCTAGCTACAGCTTGTTCTACTTTTTTTCAACTCTGTACCTATGTGATGGTTGTAGTGATTTTTTTTCAGTGGCGAACGTTCGGAAATGCCAGTTTCAAGTAGTATTTTTACTAGTGTAATATCTTTAACCGAATTCAAGAAAGTTCTCAATTATACCGTATTTTAGTGTACGTGGTTTATCCTCGCGAATTGGTATTCAACAGATTATTTTTTTAATGGACAGGTTGGACAACAAAAATTTGAGAAAGCCTCCAATTTCAAGAGTGGTGCAATAGCTACTGAAAAGTTTAAGTGGCCTATAAATCAGTTGTACTTTTTAAAAAGATAATAACATGTAAACATTATTAATGACTTGATAGCTATTGTTTCCTTTTTATTTAAGAAACTCAGCCTGCTAACAATGTATGCACACAAATATAACCAAGTGTACATATGTTTTATTACAGACATTTGTGAATTGCAAGAACTTTAATAGATAAGAAAAGCGCATTTTAATTTGAACAGTTTCTCACTGCAAGGTTAGCTTAGAAATGTGCTTAGAATATGTATATACAATATACATATATTGATCGAAAATTACTTTATTAATAAGCCTTATTATTGGCATTGCCTTGACATCATAGCCGTTCTGATTTTAATGGTTATGTATTATTATTTATTATTGTTCTATTAGTTAATAGAAATTTAATTAGTGTGTTCATTGCCGTTTTAAACTACATAAATACCGATATACTTTAATATACACCTACTCAACAGCTAAAGCAGAATTACTGCAGTTTTAGTGGTAGACAGCGTGTAAGTTTGGAAGAAAAATAATAGTTTTGACTGTATGACAGTTTGATCACTTTATTTATGAAAATGTGGATACGAAGGTCCGCAATATTATGTGTACATATTAGGTATGTAAATTAATCAATCAATTTATTTATTGTTTGTAACAGGTGATAGATATGTATTGTATAGTTCTTTTAATTCTCTCCTACGCTATACATTATGCTCATTGTATTTCTCTCAATCTCAACAAAAGGTTAAATTCTACTTCAAATTAGTTTATAAGTAAGTCGTAGCTTTAGGGTTTACTTACAAACTAATGTCAGATAAATATAAGTGCAGGCATATTTGTCTCTCTGCTCTGTTACGGCTAGCCCAAAGATCGGCCCATTACCTTCAAAAAATATATAGCTTAATTTTGAAATAACTTCTGAGATACCTTCATTTATTTTTATCTGACATTGATTTATTGGCACCGTCATAGTTCTCTGACGGAAGCAATAAACTTGGCTTCGAATTTAGCCAAATGTTCTTTATGAACGTCTTTAGAACTGTAATGTTTTATAGCATTCAAAAGCAAATTGTTTGAATAGTCGAGCACTGTTGTGACCATAAACTTAATATCCTAAAGTTTATGGTTGTGACTTAACTATTGACCATCGACAAAAGCCTAGGTTCTAGTTGTGAGTGGCGAGCCTTCTACATTTTCTATTATTTATATTGTAGCACTAGCTATAGAACTAATTTTGGGTTTAGCTCACCAGGATCCTCGATGACGGAAGCGTAGGCGAACTCATTCCCATTGTATATGTTGGTTAACAACAACAGGGCCTCAGATATTAACCAATTCAAAAAATTGAATGTAACGGTGAAAGGCTGCAAAAATTATGTAAATTGAACATAGAGTAAATTGTATTTTTGTAATTGCTTCAGTAAACAATACAGAAGAAGAAAGAGAGGTACAGCGCACTAGAATTGACTAACTAAACCTGTTCGATTATATTGTTTCAAAAAGATACTTTAGAGGAAAGATAATATAATCCAAAACTTTGTCTATTTATATGTAGTATAATTCGAATACACCCTTAATTTTGTAAAAAAAAATAAGCTACTATCTAGCTACTGGAAAGAAAGGCAAAACAAATATCAACTTACAGTTTTTAATGACCATGAGCTATTCTTTTTGACCAAAACAGACACGGGACATAAAGCTTGGTAGTTGAAAACTTCTACGTGATCAAATATGCCTGTATCCAAGAACGACTGTAGTACATGTTTATGAACTCGACCGAAGAATTGGCCGACTAGATTCTTGTCTTTCGACAACACTATATAACCGGAGCTGTCTATGACGTAGCACTCGTACATGGTTGAATTACATTTAGGGTCCTGAAAGAAAATCTATTTGATAACACATAAACATAAATTAATAATGTCTAACTTAAACTTTGTGAGTGAACTGTATGAAATGACCGCTTATCTAGTTCTGGATTCGATTCCCAGATAGGGAAAAACATTCTAGGGTTTCGGAAATTCGAAGTAGCAGCACAGAATTAAAAACAAAAATTGATGGTGATCGGATCCCTATTAAGTGGAATCAAAAATATCGTTAACAAAATGTAGATGCAATTCATTGCTGCTTACTCCAGTGACATATACATTAATAAGAGTATTTAAATTAAAATTTGTGGTCTTTTCAAACAAGTAAAAAGGAGTCAATGGTAAGTAACTTACATTAGATTCATCCAAAGTAAATTCTTTTGTGATTTGTAAAAACCTCTCATAGAACTTCAAGTAGGAATATTGGAAACCAACTACAGAGGCTGGCGTAGAAGAGTTGCCGTCTTTGTAGAATATGGCGTAACTGGCTGTCAAAGTTATGTCACCATCTTCATTGATCGCCTTCGGCTTTGTCATTATGACGTCATCTAAGATGGGCAAAGGTGTAGCCACCACCAAAGACTCATTATTTATCATGTGTTGGAGTACTGCAGCTTGGTACCAAGTTTCTTCGATAGTCTTGTAGTACACATCTCCAAATACACTGCAATCAGAATTTGATAATTTTATATTTTAATACTTATTTTTTAAATTTGGATAGCCCTGATCGGCCCCTGTGACCCTAATCACTAGAATGCAGAATAGAACAATATGCAAGTTTACTGACTACAGTTTCTTACAGGGCGGAGTACTATACTATTCTACTATTCTTGTAGCTCTAACTGATTTAAAAAAAACAAAAGGATAAAATTGATAAAAGAATTTTATTTTTTTAGGTCCTTTTTAACTTACAAGTGAGATATATTGGGAACGCCCATAAGCTGTAATTCTAGCACTTACCACCATGTCACCGGTGGTATAAATGTAACATAATTAAAATCCTAAAAGTAGTTTCTTCAACATCTACTGATCCCAAATGTATTTCAGTTTTTTGTGTTTTTTTTTATTCTAAAGGTGATTAAAACTTAGCCAATTATCTTCACCCCTGTGCTGGATAGTCCAACAAACAAATCGAACTCATTACAACATGTTTTCATAAAATCACAATACGTAATTACCAAAAACTTACACTATATTTATTAATAAATAGTGTTTGTGTACATAAATGTAATATTCAGTGCCTACGAGCATTGTGGTTATAACTTTTATAACGTAATATTCTAAATAGTGTGTGAGGTTGTGAATTAGAAGAATAATAACAACTACTGGTTGAAGTTTATAGACTTTTTCGAAGCACTGAACTGAATTTTTTCCCCTCGACCCATGTTTCATGTATCAACACATAGCAGTTGTAGAATGCCAGGTCGAGTGTATCAGCAATTCGTTGCGCAGTTCACAATTTGGCAACGACAATTCCGGATGAATGTGCTGGTCTGACTGATCAAACACTAGTACTTATTGATCGGTCATCCTTAATGAATGACATTTACATGTATAATTTTAGATAACCAATGTTTCCACATATACGGGTGGCACATAATATCAAAACCTCACAATGTCAATTGGGTCAATGATCTACTTTATATAGAGTTTTGTTTTGTGATTGATTTTTAAAACTCATTTTTCTGCGTAGTTGCTCTCTTTTAGATCTCAAAGACTGACGTAACAAAGGGATAATATAATCCAGATGTTGTGTTATGTTGATGTTAGGCATAAGAATCTATAGCTATATAATGTATATAACAACATCTTACTTGTGTTCATATTCCTTAGTCCTTTTCCCGTGGTCATCGACTTGCTCATTTTTGGTAGAATCAAAAATATAATGCCACCGCGTGAGCCCGCTGGAAGTCGCGATAAATCTGACGCTAACATTATATGTTTTTGCGAGTTCCCACATTTCATTTTCATCGAAGCCATCAGAAGCGGTCCAAGTTTCAAAATACGGTGTAGTTAATTTAGCATCAAATACCAACTGTTTAACTAAGTCCTCGTTGCAGTAGTAAGCGTTTATATCCAAAGGAGTAGTTCCACAGTGTGCTGGGAAAAGAAATTGATAAGTTCGTTAGACTTTTCCACGATTGTTGCCTCTTGCAAAATGGTAGGTATCATGAAACAAATATATATCCTCCAAGGTTACCTTATGCATCCTTTTGTAATACGTATATTTTTACTTTATTATTTGATTAGCAGATGGGCTGACAATCTGAAGAAAGTAGCAGGGATAGACTGGATGTTGAAGAAGGTAGCTGGGATGGACTGGATACAGAAGGCGAAGGCCCAGTTGCTGTAGCGCGCATTGGGAGAGGCCTATGTCCAGCAATGGACTATGATAGGCTGATTGATTTGATTAGCAAATATATTTCAGAAATAAATCTGTAATTTACACAATACCATATAGATATATTGAATACCTAATTACGAACGCCACATTGTGTTTGATCTTGTTTAGTTACATTTTTTTTTCAAAAAAGTAGTAAACAGATTTGTTCGTTTTCGTATTTTTGCTACGAAAATATGTTTCATCAGCACGTCAATCATCGTGACTTTTTAAATATTAGCGCAGTAACCAAGATAAGATAAACACATACATCTAGAGCCTCAATCACATTCTTTTGTAAATTTATTTATCCTTGCATTGAAGGTTTAGACTTGCCGACTTCCAGCATGCAGTAGTTTAGCGCACATGCTGCAATTTAATCGCTGCATTACTCACATCTCATAAAGACATATTAAGTAATATATACTATATATATATATATATATATATATAAGACTGGCCTGTTGGTCTAGTGGTTAGTGACCCTGACCGCTATGCTATAGGTCGTGGGTTCGATTCCCACCTGAGTCTGGGTGTTCTTTGTGTCCTTTGTTTCTACGTTTGTAAAGTCCCCCGCGACACAGGAGTAACTCATAATGCGGGAGTTGTCTTTAAAAAAAAAAATATAAGAAATGAAACCTTCTTCATGTTTCTTTACTGGAACGGCGTAAGCTAAGCCTGAGAGAAAATATATGTAGATGGTTATATAAAACACTGTCATGTGCGAAAGCTTTTCGCTCCCGCTCTTCTCGCTCTTAGCCTGTCTTATAATTCCATCGTAATCTAATCTGTCGTATTATAATATCGACTCAAAGCTCACAATGAATCTTTTTTTATTCTAGCAAATGAAACACTAAATAATACTTACTTTCCACGGTAAACTTTGTGTAATTTTCTTGTGTATATTGCTGCCTGGTAATGTCGATCTCATTTTTAGAAAGACCTACTAAAAAGTTCCACGCCTCTTCTTCAGAATTTGGAGTCTCGTGGCCTTCCAAGTAATGATATTTACAATACACCCTGTTAAAATAATAGATATGAGACAATTCGTACTTCCCAAATGACTGGATATTATATATAAATTTATTTAACACTAGACGTTGCTCCCTGGCGAGTTAATCCCAACCATTCAACGAGGTAGTCATCGGGAAATCTACAGAATACGATTTCATAAGGAATCTTCCAGAATGATGTTGTGTTTCTGTTAGTACATATTACTATAACGCATTTAATTTTATCCATATACTGGAACGATTCGTTCTCCATAGGTATTGAATTTTTTTATTATTCATACTACACGTATCTACAATAACTGCTTACTTTCAGGCGGGCCGTGTGCTTATTTGCCGGTATTTGTGAAATAACTAAATAAACCTAATCGTATTAGCTCAATCATCATTTAAAAAATAAAATTAAAAAACAAGAGAGAAAGTTATCGGTTCTCCGTATTGTGGTTTTCTAAGTAAAAGAACAGTAAATAATAACTTAAAAAAAAAATTAAAAAATAGCCTTTATTTTGAATTGTCATGAGAACCAAACGTGTGTGCCAAATTTCAGTACGATAGCTTTAGTGGAAGTGGGTGAAAAATTGGTGGCAAAATTCCAGGATATACGTACACGTAAAGTTAAATAAAAGCTTTTGATAATCACTACGAAGTCCCCCGCCGCGTCTGTCTGTGTGTTCGCGATAAACTGAAAAACTACTGAACGGATTTTCATGCGATTTTCACTAATAGACAGAGTGATTCATTACGAAGGTTTAGGTGTATAATTTATACCCGTGCGAAGCCGGGGCAGGTTGCTAGTTAATAATAATTAACAAATATTTAGAGAAAATATGTTTGCTGTATTTACGATAATTAATTACGAGTTCAGCATGTGTTCAGTTAATCACATATTATGGGTAAAAGGCGCATGCGTAAAGCAATGCGACTAAGGCGAGCAAGTCTAGTGACAGGTACAAGCCATTTTCTTTGATGGCTTGACAAGGCAGTTTAGGCTCGTAGAAAAGTATCCGGACCTGCCCATGTTTAACATTTATGCCACAAGTACATTAATATGCTAACATGCTGTTTTATTTAATGGCACTTATTTTTATTTTTAATAGTATAAAATTATTTTGTTT
The DNA here is from genome assembly GCA_963859945.1 of Euplagia quadripunctaria. NCBI lineage: Eukaryota > Metazoa > Arthropoda > Insecta > Lepidoptera > Erebidae > Euplagia > Euplagia quadripunctaria. The sequence goes on from OY982561.1 coordinate 20,107,574, forward strand.
AAAAAAGTACTACCGCGTCTAAATCATGCCACTTGAAATGATCTCTAATATATAGCTATATTCTCCATATATCCATAATTTGGAAACTTTTGGTTAGATAGTAAATTATCCCATCCCACTAATATTATAAATGTGAAAGTTTGGATGGATGGATGGATGTTTGTTACTCTTTCACGCAAAAACCACTGAACCGATTGAAATGAAACTTGGTATGTAGATAGCTGGATTAACGCATAGGCTACTGTTTATCCCGATATTCCCACAGGATCGGGACTTACGCAGGTGAAACCGCGGGGCGCTGCTAGTAAAGAATGTTTTTTCTCAATGTGGGACGCTCTATATGTATCTGTAAATGTGTTCCAAATACAAGTATGGACACATACTAACCAGTCAGGATGTACTCTATAGCTGAATCTAAAGTAATCGGTGACATTGATACCAGTCAGCGCCTTCCCCTGCTTGGCTTCCAAAGGGTTATCTTTAAGCATAAGTTCTGTGTCTCCATATCCTTTAGGTAGCGAGATCCCCATTGAGAAAGGTGTGCCTTCCAATTTGTTAAAGAAGTAGTCATGTTTTACTCGAGCTATCCTCCTGAAAACGTAATAGACAGTTACTTAATCTATACTAATATTAAACAGCTGAAGAGTTTGTTTGGTTGGACTAATCTCAGGAACTACTGATTTGAATTGCAAAATTCTTTTAGTGTTGGAAAGCCTGTTTATCGAGGAAGGCTATAGACTATATAACATTACGCTACGACCAATAGGAGCGGAGCATCAATGAAAAATGTTGCAAAAACGGGAAAAAATTCACAAACGCGGACGAAGTTGCGCGGGTCAGCTAGGAACATAATATATCTACCTACATTTGTAATTCGAACATGACTCAGAGTTTGTCTAGCCTATGCACGTTCCACTTGACAATGGTCATCGCAAAAAAGAATATTCCTCAAAAGGAGACAAGGCACATTATTTTCTGCTTGAATTTCAGAAGTGTAACTGGTATCTAACATCTGCTGTACACTGGCTGCGGTGCAACTAGCACTATTAGTACAGTGCTGTTGTTCTACTGGTCTATGAGGTTGAGTGAATAAACTGAGTTTTATGATGGGGAAAAGAAGGGGAAAGAACAAGGCCCAAGTGACTTTGGGATCGACTCATCTATATTAATATTATAAAGAGGTAAAGTTTATGAGTTTGGATGTTCGGGGTAATCTCCGGTACTACTGATCCGATTAAAAAAAAATTATGTTGGATAGCCCATTTATCGAGGAAGGCTATAGACTATATAACATTACGCTACGACTAATAGGAGCGGAGCATCAATGAAAAATGTTGCAAAAACGGGGAAAATTCACAAACGCAGATGAAGTTGCGCGGGTCAGCTAGTAGAAAATAAAACGGACTAATGCAAAAAAAAAACAAACAGGCGGACATCGAAGTGATCCTTTCATGGTTCCTTTTTTCCTTTTGAGGAACGAAACCAGAAAAACGACCTTTATAGGCATAGGTTTAATGACGCTTTTTGTGTAGGCGGTGGCGTTCCGGAACTCGTAGTTTGCGAAAATAATAAATGAACTGGCACGCAGCGCACAGTGCTACCGAGTTGCATACAAACCTCATACTATCATAATGATACAGCACTTCAACTTGCTGCATGTTTCCGTCCGATCCATTGACTAACATTTCTCTCAAAAGTGTGATCTTTTCACCCAGCTCCCGCGACCCTTTGCCATCGTCGACCTGCTCCACCTCAACAAAGTCCACACTGTTGTAGTTTGTTTGTAAATTGCCGTTAAGCTGAAAATAGTAACGGTTCCTCTTATATATTTTTTGAATGAATTTCCTTATCGCACGTTACACTTTAGACGCTCAGTGGATAGGGGCTTGCCGGAAGAAAGTGTTAGCGCAACGATAAATGCTGACTGCGAATTGATTTATTTTATTTTTACACCATTATGGATTCTGCGCGATACTACTGTAATTTGATGTTGGTTGTATACTAATTATCTATATCGTCGCAGTCGTAGAAAAACGGCGGATTTGATTTTTTGCCGATTTTTGTTTTGTAATATAAACTTACTGAAAACATTATACTTTATCACAAAACAAAAACAACACATTACATTACATACACACGTAACATTTTCAGATTTCATTAACCAAAACGGTTGTTTCAAAATATTACGGAAAATATAATTTGAGAACTTTAAAGCTCTCCTGCAGAGTTACTCGATCAAATTCGTCGTTTTTCTACGACGACGACGATAGTTCGGGCAACCTTCACAGATGCCGCAAATTTCAGTTCCAGATTTTACAATATTTACTATATTTTATTTATATATTTTATATTTATTTTTATATTTTATTATTTCCATTAAATATATTTATTTATAGCGAAAGGAATTTCGTTACAACCGGCACCCAAAGGCATCTAAAGCGTTTTTTTTTAAACGGCTTAATAGTGAAAATGCAAAAGAAGAAAATTATTTTTGCTGTTTCTTTTGCAACATGTTATATAATTAAAGCGTTTTTAATAATTTAGTGCGTGTGCTTTACATAATATACATAAGTTTTAAAACTTACCGTTGTTATTAACAAGGGATGCAGTAGTAAATATCCGTTGTTGCTCACTATAAATGAATACCCGTTTACGCCAAGCTGAAATAAACGTTATAAATAAGAAGTAAGGTAGCTTTCAGTCATGATTTTATGGTAAAACTTTTAGTGTACAGCAGGTTTTAATGTCATCATTCATAATTGCGTTTTGCATTAGTTAGCAAGGCGAGAAAGCTTCAACGGAGTGTTATACTAGAGTACAAAACTCTTTTGAAGGGTGTCTGGAGTTTGAGTGTTGTGAAGATTTTTCTAAGACTGATGTTGACAGAATGTTTCTAAGACTTTGTGTATATTTTGACAATTTGGAAAGTCATAAATATCACCTGTAATAATCAGCTAGAAAATTTAAGGATGGGATAATATACTTAAATATGAAATATTTTTAAAAAAACAGTGTGAAGTGAAACTTCAGAAAAGTAGCCTACGAAAGAATGAGAAATAAAATATAAACACGACACAAATAATTTACTAATGTTAATAAATTTAATTTTAGATAATTTATATAAAAGTTATTGGTCAAATTAACACAGGTGTGTTAAATAATTAACATAAATTAAATAACCAAAGAATTTTAATACGCAAATGCACAAAACTGACACCACGTTGACTATGACGCATTTTCTGAAGGCTTTGTGGTACGTAGGCGCCTTTGCGCGAGTGTATGAGAACACAAGTAAGTGTTTCTTATAATCTATGTCTTCACAAAGATTATAAGAAACACTTTCTTGTGTTCTATCTCATTCTCTCGCAGGCTAAATCTTATTTATTAATATGCTTGTCTCTTTTCAAAAATTATAGGAAACACTGTAAACTTGTATTCTATCTCATTCTCTCGCAGGCTAAATCTATTTATGAATATGTTTGTCTCTTTTTAGTGTTGCTTTTTCGTTTCATAGAATTTCAAATCACAACGATTCTAAAGAAGTTTCACTTCAAAAAGTTTCGTTTAAGTTTTCAATCTTGTTAACCAGGTGTCAATAAATGAAGCCATTCGATTTAACAACACGTAGTTATTGTTTAGTGAATCTCTACTATCAACTGCCATTCAGTTAAAACTAAATTGATATATTTTACTTTTATTTGAATTAAATACCTTGTTAAAGGGCTTATTACCTGATGCGGTTGAGCAAGTTTGGCGATACTGTCGATGGGTACATCAGTACCGGCTACTCCTAGAAGCATGGCATCGTTTTTCATCTTGTTATACTTGTAGTCGAAGGCTGGGATTGCTACTGACGTCACTAATTTATCTTCGTCGGGTCTACTGATATCTCCACTTACTTGCCATTCTGTTGTGCGCTACCAAAACAAATTGCAATGTTAATTATATTAACAATGAGCTTTTTACTTAAAGTTTTATTACATACTAGCGAACTCTACAGATGTTGTCCTGCGACATAATTGATTTTGACAATACAACAAATACGGCTAAAAAATGAAAAATTAAAACAAAAATCATGAATTTTCGGCAGAAAATGTAATGATTTTGTTATTTCAGGATTTGATACAGTGTTTCTGACACCCAGTATAGCAGGCACTGACACTTCTTAACAATAAAGCGCCCATAAACAATATTGCTCTCATCAACTCGTATTTCCTTTAAAGTTATAGTATTTATCTATCCCTATTACATATAACAGAAATACAACTATTAGTATGTAAGGTAAAGGTACCGTGGAGTCAATGTTAGCGTGTGTCCACGTCGGAGGTGGCTCTTTGTCCTCCAGGATCATGGGGCGGGCGATCACGTTGATGTACTTCAGTACCTGCTGCTGGACCTCTTCTACAGAATGAATGTGCACGAAGTAACCTAAATAAAAACAGACAATAATTTTATTTTATTGCTTGTAAAAGCGTGTAATTTATGTAAAACGGGATTCTATAGTGTATCTGCTATTTAAAGAGGGGTTGCCAGAGCTCTATTTGTGGAATGCACAAGTGACACTAATGAATTTTGCGAAAGGTTATAGGTAAAGATAACCGCTTACCATAGGCCGTGTGTCTTTATGTAGATTTTGTTAAATTAATTCAGGTATCCCTTTGGGAAAATTTCAAGATGTTCGGTTGAGTAGTTAAGGCGTGGAAGCGTAACAAACAAACATATAATATTAGTTAAGATATTAGATTTACCTCTGTTTAAGCATGCCATCCACTGAATCTCCCGCACATTTGTGACTTCTTTTCCGATTAGGTATGTGAACACTCTAACGGGTATATACGTTTTGTTGTTAACAACCTCTCTATTGTAGGTCTCAAACACCTCGGTCAGGTTGCCTGGTACATAGTCCGTGATCAGCATCACCAGTTGATTACAACCCTGAGTACTGCTCACGTCACAATGCGCTCTTCTCTAAATCAAAGTGTAAAACAATTTAAAAAATGATTTAAAGTTAAAATACTTTTTATGGTATAGGAGGAAAACGAGCACCGGGTCACCTGATGGTAAGTGACTACCGCCACCCATAGACATCTGCAAATCCAGAGTATCGATTCGGAAATACCGAAGGCAACAATTTGGTGATACAATACAAATAGAAAATCTTTATTTTCAATAAAATAACATCTTAAGCATTAATTTGTGATTGAAGCCTCCTTTTAAGCAAACATTGCCTGTGTTAGGAGACTCCGCTCTTCCATAACCAAATGTAAATTATACTAAGAATACCTACATTATTATTAAATAATTGTCTATGAGCTGTGTATAAGTTGTTTGTGTGTGTGTATATGTGTGTATGTGTGTGTTGTGTGTGTGCGCGTATGAAAGGTATGAAAGGGTGTACGAGTTTGTTTGTGACTATGTGTATGTATGAGTTAGTTAATGTCTTGTAAGTATTGATATGACAAACAGTATCTTTTTTGCGATGAACGCGCAAACCTGTGTCTTCGTTGAGTTAAATTGGACTAGATTCAGTCGACCCTAATGTGAAATTCCTTCTAAGGAATCTTCAATTTCAGACACAAGGTTAGTTTGACTCTCGGTGACGTTTTGCTGAGAAATGTTGTGCATCAATCGTGCTATCATCGGCATAGCAATCAAATGCTGTTGATTTCCAGCGTATAATTGATATGCAGAAGAAACAGCGTGGGTGCAAACGACGCAACGACCTTGATGCTTATGTCCGCAAGAAAACTGGTGATCTGTTGCACTGCCAAGCCAAGCCAGCTTTTGCCAGCTAAGGTACCATATTATTACACTTAATCAAATTTTAATAAGCAGGGCACTTACCTCCCTCAGAGTGGTAAAAGCTTGCCTGTAAGCCTCAGTTAAGTTCGCATTACCTTCCAATGGCACTTTATGTTTCTTTCCCTTGTCTGTTGGTGTAAGTGTATCTAACAACGTTTTCAAGTTCTCAGGAGTTGCTTGCACAAGACCAACAAAACATTCAACAACAACGTGAGTTTCATTCTTGAAGGTGTATACATTAACGTAGTCGTTGTTCGACAACGTGTCTAAAATTGACTGCAGCGTTCTCCGTGCCACGTAGTTCTTAAAACCAGTCATCGAACCAGAGACATCAAACAAGATGATCATGTCTTTAGAACAAGTAGCTGCTTCTATATACCATGATTTTACACGGCAATCGTACGTGTCCGTGTGTTGGAAATTCCATGGCATTCCAGGATAAAAGCGCAATATTCCATGCGAACTACCAAAGTACTGCCACGATAGTGATGGGTCAGACTTGTAGTTTTTTGTAAAGATATCATTTAAGTCTTTTGACCACATTATCGAATTTAATGTGTGATTTTCTGAAACAATTTGATTAGTATGAGAGAATAGCCAAAGGCAGATATTTATAGTATTTTATTTGCCTCTGTTTCACCTCATCGGAACAAAAGGGCGTGATGCTCATATACGCGTTTGTTATTTATATTTTTTTTAGTATCAATGGTGCCTATGAAATTATACTAATTATATAGTTAAGTTACCAGTAACCATAATTTTTTCTTAAAAAGAAGGAGGTTCTCGACGAAATTTTTCAGTTTTGTTTTAGCGATATCTTCAAAAATTGAACACGATTTTGATTACTATTTATCATTGGGTTATATTTCTCACTATCCCTCAAGTTGTAGCTACAGAGGAGGCCCATAAGAAAAATCAATATAGTTCAATGCTATATGGTAATCTAATGAGTATTGCCCAAAATAGGTACTTAAAGTTTCAAGTGGCTTGATGAAGCGATTTTAATGCACGTAAGGTTTGAAGTCGGTTGTACCTTTTTTATATTGGTTATAGTAACAATTTTTATTATATTAACCCCTAAAAACATATGAAAAATTTGTTTAATCACCGACTCTTTTTATTTCATTATTTCAGTTATAGGTAACCATGGTTCTGGACGAGCGCTGGTGTATATTATAAAATCAAAATTGTGTTTGTTCTCTGCTCTTGAATATTGTATTGTGGTCCAGTTTTGAACGTTCTTGTTTAAAGTCTAGCTATTTAGCCAGTTAGTTTATAATAGACTACAAAATCACGCCTTACTGATGCAAAAGCGTTAACGTTTCCATATCTGTTTTAAAATCTATTTCTAAATTAATTAAAAAACAAAACAATTTACCTCCATCAAATATATTAGTCGGTACATGTACACAGCTTGTATTTGTATTGACACTAATATCATAAAAGTGTGAATCCTTCTCAAGAGAAACGTTCATATAATGACTAGTGTCATTCTTCACATATTTGGGTATTTCAAAGTCTGGCCCTTTCTCAGGTTCATCGTCAGAATCCGCATATTCAAAACTGGAATATTTTGCTGAACAGTATTGGAAATCCTTGGGCATTTTGTCCGTGTAGTTAAATTTTTGTGCTAAGCTCTCAGCCGTCGCATGAATGCACTATAATTAAAAATATACTTATTACATTACTGATACAATTGTGTAGTTTATAATAATATTGCTAAAGTTTGCAAAAGTAATATTTTAAAAAGCATGCATTGAAAATGTTCAACTTTTCATATGTTTAAGATTCGCTACTTTCTTTCATAGCATAAAAACAATGTAAAAACATTTTTATATGTAGCGTTTTCATGGTGTACTGAAATAATGCGGTACGTATACATTTTCATTTTGACGCAAAAATGAATCGTATTATCCTAATGTTTATTTCATAATAGCATGAAAGTTCTATATCACGTTTAACACGAAGTTGTTAGAAGTTACGACTATGGTTTACCTTGACGGCATTGATTTTTCGAGTAAGCATTGTGCTCACCGAACGCAGTGAAGATTCCAATATTTGTTTACCATCCTTCTTCTTTACGCTGGCATTCATTTGTTTGTATTTCTGTTAAACAGATAATTGTATCACAACATATTATCACTACATATTATAAAACAAAGTCCCCCGCCGCGTCTGTCTGTCTGTTCGCGATAAACTGAAAAATTACTGAACGGATTTTCATGCGGTTTTCACTACTAGACAGAGTGATTCATGAGGAAGGTTTTGGTATATAATTTGTACCCGTGCAAAGCCGGGGCGGGTTGCTAGTATAAAATTAAAATGTATGAAAAACCCTTCATAAATATATTTTGATGTGATAACCTATTCTGGTGACAGCAAATTGCAAAGTAAACACGCACGATGCTCACTGCATTTTTAAAGAAAACACTCCTTTGAAAATCTACTACAATATAATTATTGCCAGCTAACTGCCAGAGTTAATACTCTAAAAAGTCGATTATATAAACAAGGTAGGTCCCTTGTTTATATAATCGTCTGATAGAAACAACTATAGAATAAAATTATCTAACGAGTGCTTTAGCCTTTTCTTTATTATTTTATTTTTCTCTAGGGTTGAAAAAATAAAACATTCAGTTGATTCAGTGTTTCAAATGCTGATCGGCTGTTATTTGTCGTAATTAACATTCTAACATGACATTTTTTTACATTTAAAAATGTTTTCCCTTCTTTCAGGAAACAAGTTTACTATATTATCCTTTTTAGAATAGGGATGATCGCTTGTTTTAATTCAATATAATTACAATATAATAAAGCTCAAGATGCGTGAGGATAAATGTGTCATGACTAAAAGGTGTGTTATCACTGGATTTAAAAGTTATATTAACTTTACTTACGATTTTAATTTTATCCGACTTTGTGAGGGCTTCACTCAACTTCCATAATTCATCGCCAAGCGCTCTAGCCCATAGTTTTACACTGCAATAGAAAAACACGTCATTGTGAAATATATATATACGTATAGTAGGTACAACGTACAACATAAAAATCTCGTACAAGTACAGTTAGTAGAAATTCCCTGTTACAATAATATGTATTTATTAACTTTTACATATCGATGTCGCAACTTCGCTAGGCAGAGATATAACAACTTTCGCTACCCTCACCCTCACGAAATACACTCAAATCAGATGTATCTATTTTGTTTCTCCAAATAGGTAATGGTATGCATTAGTTCAAGCAGTTTGTGAAAATATTTGAGAGTATACTTCAATCATGCCACTATTCGTAGTCCACATAAAGTGTAACTGAAATTCGAGGTCACAGGTACAATCGGCTTTCTTTGTTCATCAAATTTAACATATTAGCAAGTTAGTTCAGAATCAATGGTGCGATTTGTGAGTTGTCAATTCTATTAGAGCTATACTAACTTTTAAACTTTCACGTTCCGTGATATACTTAATTATGTATTTATACGGGAATTAATATATTCCCGTATAAATACATAACGAATTATTTCAAGAATACATTTTTGCAAAATAATCGACAAAAAAATATAAAATTACTTTCTGAAAGTGAACATAACCTACAAAGTGTTACGTATGTGTGTTCTTTTGCCTTTACGCATTTATTCCCTTAATTTGACGTACCTATGTTTTCTTTATGCGATTATAAAATTAGTTGTATACGGTTACAAAATAATAAACTCGTACCGTTGTGGCAGATTTTCAATCGTAGGATAGTGTAGGGTAACGCAAAGCGCGGTTATTTGCTGACCGTAAGCATCACGCACTGTCACTTGAGTATGAGACTTCGAAAGGTAAGTCACACCTAAGTCTATACATAGAGAGAGATTAGTCGTAGCAACTCAGGTTAGTAGTAGAAAGGGAGTACCACGCAACATCACGCGAGTCTAAAACCCAGTGCACGATGGCACACAGAGCAACAGCATGGTAATTTTTTTAATCCCATAGTAACTTTTAGCCGGTTCTTGGCTATGTCAATGAGCTATCTTGCCCCCTCGCAGCCACCAAGCGCCAGCAATAAATTCATAAATAGGATGGAGGGGCTCGTGACTAAGTAGTAACCGGGTTAATAATACTAACCAGGTCAGTCTTAGAATGGATGACCATTCTTAACACATTGAGACCCCTCCGTGCCTCGGAGAACACGTCAAGTCGTCGGTCCCGGTTGCCCTACGAACATCTGTGGCATTCGTTACGGGATGATGATTGCAAGGAATATACATATATTTATAAATCGATTTTAGAAGGGTTATAGAATAATAAGATCTCAACCAACCCACACTATCCCCAACAAAATTACAGCTAAGCTAAAATATTTCAGCTGTAATGAAAGAAATGTAAAAGAACTTTACCGTCTATCTATATACATTTCTAGACCATACATTTTCCGTTTGGTTACATTGGTGGGAAATCTTATGCTACCCCGTAACTTTAAACAAAGATCAGAGCTAAACATTTATTTGTTGCAGGGGTAGGCCCTTGGTATTGCCTGGGAATCATTTCCTACATATAGTGACGGCCCTAGGGGCGTATTGTTTCTAGGAAGCGGTACTCACTTACTGACTACAGCGAGTCTCCCAATTGGTCGAACGAATCAAGATGTTAGTCCGCCACAGCTATCGCGACCGCGATGTACTGTCAGGAGAACGTCTGGTGCAAGGAGGTGGCGGACTGGATCTGGTACGAAGACCTCCAGGAGGAGCCGTTTCACATGCGCTCACATGCGTACCCTAAGAGTAGCCGCGGGTGGATGAGACAGGTTTTATGTCCTTCACCTGCAGTAGAATCTCTATTGAGGGGCGTGTCTGAATATCGCCCAATTAGTAGACAAAGCGCGACAGAGGCGCTGGGTGGACCATTGGAGGCATAACGTCGCAGTACCGACATCCTCTCATCACAGGTGCTGTAAGGCACACCGTGTGGTTTTAGTCAGTTTAAGTCTGATATACGGCCCCTCCAAAAGTCTGGTGAGAAAAAAAAGGGGTGCTTTTCCCACTTATGTCGTTATTTCGCGTGTGAACAATCAAAACAATATTTTTTTTGTACGCTTCAGGTTATTTCACCTATATTACCTATGCATTATAAAAAATCTTTTTAAGAATTCCCCCTTGTCAGGAAGAGGTCCTATGCCTATTATAAGTGACATATTGTTGTTTTTCGAGATAGACGCGAACGAAGTCGCGGGCACAGCTAGTTATAAGTATATTATCAACAATATTAACGTTTTATTGCTTATTATTTTCCAACCAACAAAGACCTTTATTGAACCCTTTTCAAAATGCTCCACATAACAAAAAGTCCTAGGAAATACAATTTCATTATAACAAACGATTTCGCATCCTTTTATGGGTAAATGTTCACGGCGAGATTAATCCTTAGAATTATGAATCATAAATAAAAGGTATCTTTCAGGAGTTACTGAAATGAATAATCCTATTTACAACCTGAGTTTGGAAGTAAACGAATATTGATGTATTAAATGTGACAGCGTTGTGGGAATATGTCGAAATTATCAAAATAGCTCTCGAGATAAACTGGCTATCGAATGTTTTCATATAATCTGATAAGGTTTTCGACTTAATGATACCGGTAATTACGTTTTTGTTTACAGCCTTTCATTGGAAAGCTTTATCTTTGTTGTGTGTTTAGAGGGGTAACTTATGGGTTACCAACCTGCTGGTAAGCGATTACCAGATCTTATAAATATAAAGAAACCATAAACATTTGTCTTTGTAAAATACATGACCTACATGGACATATACCTTTTTGTACAAATATTATTAATTATTAACATCCATATATGTCTGAGTGTGGAAACCTGTTCTGGTACCAACTCAGAAAAGAGATGGTTCGCACCTACTCAAACTACATAATTTTTCAATACGATAGGAGATCGAGGCACAACTTATAAGGAATAGTACTTAAACCTTTAATACGGCAGCACCAATACCGTCACCTTAACTTTTCATCTATCCCCATCGACCTTGTGCGACCCTGCTCACCTCTAGAAACCTCTAGGGTTTCTGTGCTCTCTCTCCTACTATTAAAGGAGTATGTTACTTGATAGAGGAGGACGTTGATACATGCTTTAAAAATGCAGAATGCCGATAGATTATATCATATTTTGATATCCAGTTTTTGACAAAAACTTTAACTAATATTAAAATATTAAACCGATTCACAAAAAGACTTGTTTTTTAAATTAGTACTCGAGTCGATTTTAATTCCCGGGAAAAGTGTCTGACTATGTGTTATTGTGTAATTACAGCATTACCATTACTAGAATATGACAACCCTCCCTTTGGCTATTAGTTTATTATCCGTTTGGTTAGGTATGGTATAGTATGGTATATCAGATGACTTATATGCAGTTCAAAAGTTCTATGCAAAAAAATCAGGAATCAGTAACAGAAAAATATCTGTTTATTTAGTGGTTAGTGATTCTGACTGCTGAGCCAGAAGTCATGGGTTCGATTCCCACCCAAAACAAATAATTATGTAATGATCATGATCATTTTGTTGTGTGTCTGCTTGTAATTTATCTATAATACGAGTATGTATGTATTTAGAAATATATAAGTATGTTTATCAGCAGTCTGGTTATTAAAGTACAGGCTTTACCTAGTTTGGAAATAGAGGGCAGTGTGTCAAATTATTATTATTTTCTACGTAATCAACTAGCTACTGGCACATACTCGTTAGTAAATACTCGCTAGATACCAGAGTTCCATCCATGAACAGCGGTGAGAGCGCATGGGATTCTGCCGATTTATTTTGCGAGTTTGTGATAGATGCCAAAGAGGCGGTGAAAAGGAGGAAAGGATAATTATTCTGCTGGCCTGCTGACGACACAGCATGATCATTGAAATGGGGCGATAGATAGAGTAGATCGTCGTCCAAGGAGAAGCAGATCGGAAACGGCTGTTCAAAAAGAAGGCGAAACAGGTTACACATTAAGGTTGTCTGTTTCTAGAAAGATGGTCAAGGCCTGTTGAGGGTTTAGGACTACTCCTTGTAAGATCATACCTCGACCTCGTCCCGTGATGCAACAATGCCCTCGTCCCGTGATGTAACAATGCGCACGTCCCTTGATGTAACAATGCCCTCGTCCCGCGATGCAACACTGCCCTCGTTCCGTGTGGTTTGAGTCGGTTCGAGGCGGTCATAACCATTCTTTCTTGAGAAGGTACCAGATAGGGTTTCACATTTAAAAATAAAAATGTTAAATAAAGTCATACTGAAACTTTATCTACTCTGGTAAACCGAAAACAGTTAACCTTGATCCACTTGAGATTATGATATTATTTATTAATGTATGGCAATTTTATAACGAGTATTTTTTTTACTGGACAAAGGTTGATGGTTTTAAAATTTATATATTTGGCCAAACCGAACACGTACACGTATGGAGCCAATGTGTAAAATACGTAAATGTTACTATAAACACACAAATTACATTTAACAGTGACAATTTAATGGTCGCTGTTTTACATCGTACATGTGACGCTTTAAACGAAACGTGTTTAACTTAACAAATTGAGTTAGGCGTTACATGGGGAAAATACACTGTAGAATAACAATTGAGCAGAGAAATCAACCGCGAATTTTCAACGTTTTCCAACCAAAACGAAAAAAATTGCCAAAGAACAAACCGAACAAATAAAGGCAAACCGAGCTTCCTATTTGGAATTTAATCATAATTTTTAACGTTGTTATACTAACAATGTTAACCGCGTGAACATTTCTGAGATTGGTCAATATCTTATGCCATTTACTTAGATTGGCGCAAACAAGTATATAGACCATTTGTTAGTAAGCGGTTATCGGTACTTATCCATATGCATTGCCAACCCTATAATGGATCTCTAGGGACCTTACTACGTTAGTAGAGCTCGGAAGTGGTTTCTCCAGTCTGACTGAACAACTAAACGCACTTGGTCTTTACTATTTTTATTCGTACTGTCAGTACTTCGACACGCTACACTTACGACGTCCTTTGAATAATGTCGAGGTTGTACTCGCTGACGATAGCATTTGCTGATGACGGGATTCCAAGATGTTGATAAGCGGTACCTATCTTCTCGTTTATCGCCATTAAGTCCCGCGTTACACATCTACTATGTATCAAAGTCGCGAAAGTTTAAAAACAACTATATACTTCCGTTATACCTATTAACACAGATTAGATACTTATATTATAACAACACTAAAGAATTTGTTTTGTTTTAACGCGCTTATTTCAATATCTGCGGAGGTTCTGTTCTGAGGAACGTTATAGACTATTGAAATGACAAACATCCTACGACTATAGAAATGGCGACGTGACTATTCACGCAGATGGAAAAGCTGAGAACGGCTACATAATATACCTTATAGGTACACATACCTGACCGTGAAATATTTAATATTGACACAGAATACATAACATTAACTTAAAATAATGGATAGAGAATAGACTATTTGCCTATAAATCAAATAAATCATTTACCAGTTTCTGAATTTGAATACAAAAATAAGATTTATAAGATTTTTTTACGTATTTTATTATTTTGTAATTGTAAAACCAAACATTAAAAGTGAATGACTTGAAGTCACAAGTTGATGTGCTTTGACATCACACGACGACAACGTTATTATTTCAAAGAAATTTCTCCAGAACCTATACTTATACATTTAAAAAAGAGAAACTAATTGGAATTAAAAGTCAAGTACCGTATTAAAATTGACCACTTTTTAAGGTTACTACTAGCCGTTCCCTCCCCCGTTTCACCTGCGTTTATGGTCACTGCTCCGCTCTTAAGGGTCTTAGCGTGATGTTCAATAGCTTATAAGCTTCACCATTGAACACTCTTTCCAAAACAAAACTAAATATTCAAATTTGACTAATAGTTTCAGAGATTAGCGCGTTTGAACAAACAATCAAACAAAAAAGCTTATTGCAGCTTAGTTATGAGTAATTTGTCTATACTTAATAACCAGTATTTCCATACAAGTTAATTTTATTATTATGTATCTTAACTGAAAGTACATCAGTCATACGAATAAAATAAAACATAAATTTTAATAGGCAGAAGTAACAGAAACATTGGTTATGTGTTTGCCTGTGCAATCATTTATATGCCTATTTATTAGAGTTCTAAATTTGTTTAATGGAGCTTCTATTTAGAACATGTTTTGGCTCAACAATTTATTTATTGAAAAACAAGGTACCTTTCGGTGTTCAATCATTAATTTCTTATGATAAAAAAAAGATTCGGCGGTACGCAGCATATAGGGGTTCAAATATGAAATGGTCGTTTTATCACACTGGCCACTTCTAATGTAAATTAAACCTGCATGGTGTCAGATTTTAGAGTGACACTTTTTTA
Source organism: Euplagia quadripunctaria (assembly GCA_963859945.1). Taxonomy (NCBI): domain Eukaryota; kingdom Metazoa; phylum Arthropoda; class Insecta; order Lepidoptera; family Erebidae; genus Euplagia; species Euplagia quadripunctaria. Next base: position 20,122,770 of record OY982561.1, read on the forward strand.
TATGAAAAATATTACATTCTAAATTAAAAAAAAAACATAATGTTCATTGTTCGACTTTCAATTGTCAGCGTTAACGTGAAGATGGATACAGCGAAAGTCAGAGTAATGTTCGAATACGAGTCCCGACGACTGACTAAAGCAGCTGAAACTGCTCGTAATGTCATTCTGTGTTTGGAGAGGATTAGGATTTTCCCGCTTTCTTAGTTTCCAACTTCAACTTGGAAGAGGAACCACGAAAAAGATCGCAGCCACTAAGGTAAATAACAATCCTCTATACTTGCCGAACTTCTGCCCAACCGACTATAATTTTTTCCGCGATTTGGACAATTTATTCCATAGAAAAAAAACTTCCCAGGAAGCCGTACCTTAACCCAGTCTATAAAGTCCAGGTTCCCAGAGTTGTACCGTAAAGGTTTAAATGATCTTCCGATTAGATAGCAGAAATATTTTGACAACGAGGGCAAATACTTTGCTTAAATAAACATATTATTATTTAATAAAAAAAAAAATGTTTCCAGTACAGAACAGCAATTTCATACTTTTATCCCTAATATTTACAATGTTAATGTCAATAAGCAAGTCCCTAAATGTTTCAGTGTGTTCAATAAAATAAATTATTAAGGTATTGCCTGTGTGACTTTTAATCATAGCTTTTAATACGGTTGTAGACTGTCAAATCAAATCAATTCCTCTTTAAAGCTTCCTCTTCATAGCATCCCGGACAAACCCCTAGTGGTTTTTGGTATGCTTGTTGTAAAATATTGTATTTTGTTTTTGAAAAAAAAAATATTAAACGTCAAAACAATACTATAGAAAATGGTATGAAATAAAGAGCCATGACGTCATACCCCCCAAATGTTGACAAATCATTTATTTTAATGTTTGGTTTTAAAAAATAGTAACAAATTTGTAAATAACAATGAATCTAATTTTTTGAAGTCATATAAAACACCTAACTTCCTAAGGAGTGTTAAATTTTTTTAACAGCAGTCTTCAACCCTTTTTGGTTGTTTGGGTTTCGTTCCATACTTCATGCTGAGGTTTGAAAAAAATATGATATGTTTAAATTGCTAACTTATTAAATACTAATATCACGATTTCAATGGAAGGAAGCTAATAAAGCTATAGTAGGGCTGCAGGAAGAACTGTCATGAGTAGAATGTTGTTCTACTTTCAAAAATACCGTTAATATTGAGTTATCAACGGAGTTTTAGGAATTTTGATATGGAACCCTTTGCTGCACCATATGGTCCAGCGAAGCAGAGCGGGAGCGCTAACACAAAAATGAAAAAATAATAGTGGAGCGTTTTTTTCGAAGTAATAGCTACTGCTTCCAACAGCTGTTGATTAGTACCATAATGAACCAAATCTAAAGACGTCGGGTGCCCATAATGTAATCTGCTACACAAGTAAAGCTTTCAAATAAGACTAACAATACGTTATTGTAACCTATTTTGTAACCTATTCCTTTGTAACATTCCAAAAATAACACACAAAGCTTGACTTGAATACCTACTACAGAAATTAAGAACGTAATTTATTCCTAAAGACTTATACCTACGTAAAGATTTATTTTAACGCGTAGGTTCTTCGGAATAAACTATCTTCATAAATCTTAAATGAGTAGATGTTCGTTAGGACTAGGCACTACATTTTAAAGGAGATACTTTTTCAATGATCACAGTTGGATAGTGAATTGATATACCTACTCGTAGTAAGATTGATTACACGAATGAAGCTTTTTTTTCGTAAACTTTTTGGGTTGCTTCTTACCAAACCTGATGAAAACAAATGAGCTAAAACTCACGTTTGAAAGTTTTTGTCAATTCGTCAATAAACGTTGGCTGGAGGAGATACAGAACTTTCACACAAGTTAACGAGTGTAACGGTGTTTTTTAGCCTTTTACATGAGAATAATAAAATGTATTTTAATTATTTTTTGCACTCACTTTTACAACTCCAAAATGACGTATTGTCGATTTTGCTCATGAATTAGCGTCACTACGGATAGAGTGACAGATCTGGTGGCACGCGTATGCATTGCGAATCTCATGGATGACCGTGGTGTGGTCAAGCGGGCCGTGTCCTTATTAGCTGCCTTAGTAGTAAGTGTTAAAATCGTGATCTTGTGGGTAGATTACAAAATATAACACGCAAACACTTACGTGTCGGCTTTCCAGGCAGGCACTGGTTCTGGCGCAAACAGTAGTACACAAACCAGCACAAACGTGACACTCTGCATGTCGCCGTCGGTGACTCACGCGCTAAACTCAAATATTATTGCATTTCACATGTAGCGGTCGTAAATAACGCAAATATTACAAGGATAAGGCACATCGTTACTATGTTTTGTAATAAGTAAGGCCGTTCATTCTAAAGAACTCTAAACTCTTAAGATACGCTAATACAGATATCTATAACTGATAAAGAACGAATAACAGAAAGCTTCCCGGGTTCGAGATAATGAGCAAGGCCACTACGATTTCCAAGCCCAGTAAATACACTCACTAAATACTTTCACTTTGACTAGATTTATTAATAGTTTCAATTATAAGTTACAAGTAGACTCTGAGCTTCACAACACAGTTACATTATGGAAGGCTTAATTTGCGCTAGTTTGTTTTAAGAGATTTATTGTAAGGTATATTTCGTGCGGTTTACGCGGTTCGTGCGTGCGCTGTGCAGGCGCGCGGGACGTGTGTCGCGGCAGACGCACGTGCTGCGTCTATTCTGGGCGGGCGGCGACGAACGCTCGGCCGGCATCGAGCGAACTCGATCTAGGTCGGGCGGGCGGTGTCTGTCCATACACTGCTACCAAACGACATGCCGCGCACGCTATGCTAATGCTCAGCAGTAATTATTCTGTATGTCGTAATACTCACAAACAATTAACAATACATTATTAAAAATACCTTCTGTGAGGAAACATATATTTGTTTTCAAAAGTAGTTTGTGTGAAGGTAAGTTTGTAAGAATCGAGTTTGTACTTGGATATCCAGTATGCCGCAGATCTGTGTTTTAACAATTGGTGGAAAGATAATTTGAACATAAACTATGAATGTGGGTTAACACCACTCTATTTTGATTCCAAAACCATTATTTTTTATTACTTTTGTAAAAAAAGTTTCTCTTGAAAAAACCTATAATACAAACTCGTTAAAATTCAAAGAAAGCAAATTATACTATACTTGGAAAAGTTTTTCATCAAAACTGATGGAATTTTAAAGCTTCATTAATTAAAATTATTTGAAAATTTCTCTCTTGAAGTATTTTTTATTATGACTTTTTCCAATACATTTTTTGTGTGTATAAGTTGGGAAATCAGTGTAGCGGACTCATGTAATATCAGGAGCATCTACAATTTACCTGTTTCATCATTGAATAGTAAAAATCACAAAAAAAGCACAGAATGATGGTCTGCATACACTATTTCAGGATTCGGTACGGTGTCAATAACACCCTGTATATTAGTAGGAATTATAGGCAAAATATTACTCCACACAGTACCCTGTCTCTGTCTAACATAATAAGTAATGAAATAATGTTCTCTGTAAAGGTAAGGTACATGAAAGCTTTATTAGGAGACGTAAAGTAAACTGATTTAATATGCAAGGACGGGCGACCGAGTAATGTGTGTAAACATTATACATTAATACGTGGAAAAGCTGCGTTTAAATGATATTAGACTCGGCTTACAATTTGCTACTTAGCTGATCGTGGTGTATTCAGCGATCAAAATAACTCCACGAGTATTTCAAATTCAAATTTAAAAAAAATTGAATTTCAAATACTCGTGGAGTTATTGAGTCTACTCAAAGATATATTTCTTACATCGCGACACGTTAAACATCTAAAATTCTTTTCTGCTTAAATTGCCCAAATTTATAAAGACGACACGCTCACATTTGAAGTAACTCGATTGGGGTTAAATAATAAATTCCCGACCATAATTTCTTTTGAAAGAATATTCTCGAAACATTTCCATCACTAATTGGAACAATAAATTCCATTTCATAGAAGATTAATTTTTGCTGATGAGTGGTCGCCAGAGCTCGATAGCGTTATGTAAAGTTGACAATGCACTCACAAATTGACTGGCCTGTTGGCCTAGTGGTTAGTGACCCATTTTGGCTATGCCATAGGTCGTGGGTTCGATTCCCACTCGACTCTGGGTGTTCTTTGTGTCCGTTGTTTGTATGTTTGTAAAGTCCCCCGCGACACAGGAGTAACTCCTAATGCGGGAGTTGTCGTGTAAAAAAAAAAAAAATGATACTACTGGTGCCCCTAAAAGTATATAAATATAAAGTATAAAGCTACTATAATAAAATATATATTACTAATTAAACGTTACATACGTTTAATTTGCGGCAGAATTAGCGCTAAGTAGGAAAATACTCTTAAAGGTTCTAAGGACACATAGGTACCTGATCTACATAATCACGTCGCGTGCTTAGTATTGACTACATATTGTATAATTTAAACTTTCAATTTCAGATTATACGAACTGTTGTATATAATAAAGTCAGTAATAAAGTTTGTAACATAAATATTATTGTGATCTCAGTTTTAATATGATGTTAATAGAGCTGGCAAAGTTGCTTTGTTATGGTTAAATAAATAAATAAAATAGTATCAAGGTTTCCCGACAGATGAACGTTTTAATAATCAAAGATAATATTGAATCATACTTATGATATAATCATAACACAAGATCTGTATTAAAAGGTTGGACACAGCCGTTATAAACTGAAAATAATTAACAAACACTAATAAGACATAAGTAGATTCATTTTATGGTTTTAGATGTTAGAATAAAAAACGGAACCCTTACAGGATCACGCGTGCGTCTGTCTGCCCGTCTGTCACAGCCTATTTGCTCCGAATCTACTTGACTATTTTTTTTCATTAAACCACCCGTTCTACAAGAAAGGTTTTTAAAGCATAACATTTATTGTCAATTAACAAATTTATCACAAAATATACGTCATCGTCGTCCATGTGCCAACAGTGTTACTCACCAAATACATTTATGTAAATTCAATTTCGATAATAAAATGTTAAGGTAAAAGACCAATATTATTTATCCCTGTCACTATAATTTCGATTATCACTAATATTGATTTTGAGTAGGGTTACCGACGTTTGTAGCGTTTGAAGTCCGAACCCATGTTTGGCCACGAAAACTACTGGGACCGTTACAATTACCTTCAGCGCCCAGCCTTCAAAGAGCGCAAATTACTTAAATGTTTACAGAAAGTTCTCTTTTACGTTTGGTCACCGAAGCGCAGCCACTGGTAGAATAAAATTACACCACCTTACCAAGATTCAACTGTGTAATATGATATTGTATTGATCTAGTTGTTGCCCGCGACTTCGTTCGCGTGGAAATTTTGGGGAAATCCACAGGAGCAGTCCAAGATAATCCAGACTATAATCTATATCTGTGCCAAATTTCATCCAGATCCGTTCAGACAATTTTGCGTGAAAGAGTAACAAACATCCATACATCTTCACAAACTTTCGCCTTTATAATATTAGTAACATTAAATGGTGTTATTTAGACTAGGCAGATGACACCACTATTACGTCCAACACCATGATGACACGATGACATATTTTATACGAACCGGTTGAAAATGAGAATGCTTATTTGTAATAAACGTTATTAAAAGTTAAACCGACCTAAACAATCACTAAGAAAGGGCACTGAAAAGTGAAAAATAATATCAAACTTAGTTGAAAAGACTACATTCATGTGACACTTTTAAAATAATAGGTAACATTATAAAGGGACCAGGTACCTACTGGTCTGTTTGAAGTCGGTGCCAAGCTAAATAAGTACTTGATAGGCTTTTTCTTTTCTTTTTTTTTTATCGTGTGGAAACCCCCACGGGTCATCACCTCACCGGAGCTAACGGTAAAGTGGTATGTCGGAATCGAACGGACTAAAACCACACGGTGTTCCGTCACTAGTGGTTCTATTGGGAACCCGGGTATACCCTAGGAAGGAGTCCTCCGGGAACCCCTGCAGACCTTGGCCGCCTTCAGTAGGCGACCACATCATGGGGTACGGGGGGCCTTACCCCCCTCCAGATCAGAGAGGTGCGCGTGGAACACGTCGCGCCACCGTCTCGGGCCTGCTTCTGCAAGGGTAACGGCCAGCCCTCATGAAGGCCGGAGATCATTTTGCGCTCTCCGGCGCCTGGTGCGTCTTCTGCGGGATGGGAGAGTACTTGTCCTCTCCCGTTGCCGTCCCGCCGCCTCTTTAGCCAAGATCACTTCCTCGCAAAACAAGGCGGCGGAATCCCATGCACTGTCACTTTGGACCATGGACAGAACCATGGTTCTGTCCATGGTCCAAAGGGGGTTCCAAGTTCCCAGGGTTCCCACCCCAATAGCTGTCACGAGATCGTTTCGCAGCTGCGTCCATGCTGAGCACTCCACCAAAGTGTGGAGTGCAGTGTCCTCGCGACAGCCTCCGCAGTGGTGGCAAGTACTTGATAGGCCACCGTGGTGCACAGGTATATATAATTAACAAAATATTTAGATATTTCAGTAAAATTATATTTCGTTCTTAATTATTTATATCCCTAAGTACACACAAGTGTCGAGCTGGCACCACCTTCAAATAGCCCAGTAGGTACCTGGTGCCTTTATAATGTTACCTATTGTTTTAAAAGTGTTACATGTATGTAGTATTTTCAATTAAGTTTTTCCCTCTTCCTTTTTAAAATCGGGTACTAACAATAACGCTCATTACTTTAAACATCAATGCTGCATAATTTCAAGAAAAATTAACACACTACATCTGTCCGTAATTTCTGAGGGTTTCTTTGTTTTCCCTAAGATATCATCATCAGATCTGGATTTGGTGACAATAGGACCACCTGGGGAGCATACCCTTTCAAACAAAAAAAGAATTTTTGAAATCGGTTCATAGATGACGAAAATATCGGTGAACATACATAAAAAAAAAATACGCAATGTCGAACATAGAACCTACTCCTTTTTTTACAAAAAAAGTACAATGAACTGTCAGAAATATTCACCATCAAAGTTCTTTCATTGTGGTAAGCTCGCAGTACATATATACATACATACGTTATCCAATACAGTGATGGCTGCCAAGGCATGAAAATTTAAAGGCCATCATCTCAAACGACCCCTGCCGTCCGTTCGTCGTCATGCAAATTTAATAGTATTCAACGTAATCCGCTTGTCACTAATGACGTATCAAATTTATATAATAGTTGGATCCTGCTGGGATTATAAAAGATATAGTTACTGAAATCGTAAGTGGTGAGAGAGTTTGTAACTTGTTTGAGCAATGGGCCTCTCAGGGACCTGACTCATTTTAGGTATCCTCTTTATCCTAAGTATTTTAGCTATAGAGAATAGATACGGCAGCAATACATTGGTCGTCATTCTGACTCACTTGTTGGTATTCATACTTACGTCATGTCTTCCATATCCGTTTTTAATCCCCGACGCAAAAAGAGGGTTTTGTTTTATAAGTTTGACGTATCTGTGTGTCTGTCTGTGGCATCGTAGCTTCCAAGAAAATGGACCGATTTAAGTGCTTTTTTTTTTGTTTGAAAGGTGACTCAATCGAAGGTGTTCTTAGATATAATTCAAGAAAATCTGTTCAGCCGTTTGAGGATCGTCAGCTCTTTTCTAATCGTTGACGGGATTTTCGAGTCGGAGGTGTTTTAAATTTATGATTATAGGGCTTAGATAGGAGCTAGTTCGGAGTACCTATGTCATGCTCGCCTAGAAGTCCTACCGATGGTGGCGTATGCGTCGGGTCGTTCGACTCCCTTCAATAAGGTTGATCTGAACGATGGCTGGCGTGTGCGTCATGCCGGTGAACGGGTGCCGTTGGTCAGGGCTGGCATCTCTGGACTGCTATTCCCTAAATATATATAGTAGTAATTAGCGCGTCTACTTATATTTTAGAATAATATTTTACATTGTCCTCACATTTTATAAGCAAAATAAAAATGTGTAATTTTTTTTTTTAAAGTGTGTCCTTGTAGTTTCTGGCCTGTTCTTTTCCATAGGATCTACGGATTCTGACTGACTCCTACTCCTGACAATTCAAAAATACCTTATGGGTTTAATTGAAATTTTGTATATAACATCGTTGGTATACATGCAAACATTTCATAATGACCTGTGGAGTAATTAAAGCGTGAAAGCGAAACAAACTCCCTTTATACAGCGTGTAAGTTTGAGCTACGCGAAAAACTTACAATAACCTCTTTCTGTTTAAACTTAACACAATACAAAAGTCAGTTCATCATAAAAATGCAAGATTAAGGATTTATAGTCATTAGTTTCATTTGGGCTGCGCAATGTACATGCAACATGCGTAGGTATTCTTTTTGTGCGGTACGGTGAATGACCTTAAACGTAACCAAGACCAGCTGATTGTATAAAATGTTTAAATGTTGTTCGATATTTATAACATTTTTTTACGGTAAAATGTTCTGTTTACTCATTGTGATATCACTTTTAAGCAAAAAAAGTTTAATAAAAAAATGAAGAATTTGCCAGCAGAAAACTCCAATGATTTTCGACTCAGAATGGTGGTCTGAATATACTATTTCAGGAATCGATACGGTGTCTCTTACACCGTGTATGTGTGTAATATCAGTTAGGATAACAAACTAGTACTAGTTTGTTATCCTAACTGATATTACACACATACACTTGATATACGAATATGTAAGAGATCGTTATGTGATATTACTTCCTAACAAAACCGGCATAAAGTTTCGCCCAGTAGGCACTTAACGTACTCGACAGCGGTCCTCGCACGGTAAAGTTCGGAGCGAGCGATATATCGATAATAGGATTCATCGATACATCAATAAACAAGACTAACTTACTTGCGTACTTGGAAAACTTATTTACAAATTATTTTTAATTGTATTAAGGGTAATAATGAGTTTGCACGGCACAAACATGGATAATCACAATTAAAACGAAACTTAAATTTTGCCCATTATTTTATTGTTATGGGTACTTAATAATAAGTTTGCACCACAGAACTGAGAATAAGCAGCCGATGCTATCAGCAAACGCTCATAGCTTCGGCAAACACATGCAATAACAATAAATTCAAAATTTAAAAAACCCCCGACTCGAAAATCTCTTCAACGATTACAAAAGAGCTGATGATTTTCGAACAGCTGAACAGATTTTCTTGAATTATATCTAAGAACACTCTCGATCAATTTTTCTTTCAAACAAAAAAAAACAAAATCAAAATCGGTTCATCGGTTCTTGAGCTACAATGCCAGAGTATAATACGCCGTCGTTTTTGCATCGGGGATTAAAAACAAAACCTTTATGAGCTTATTTGAAATATAATAATTTCATCATTAATATGTTTGTACTATTTTTCTTTGCCTCAAAAGTTTACTACAGTACTTAAAACTTAGCAGACACCATCCCAAGTTATGTCATGTATGTTCACACGTAATTGTTTTTGTGCGTTAAGTGCACGAAATCATACGCCAATACGTCATAGAATGAGGGTTTCATACTACAAAGACACTACTGCAGTATGTCATCGTCAAAACGTACTGAAATAGCATTTTCGCTTTTTTATCGCCTGGGACTACAAATTCTGAAATTCAGTTCGTCACAGCCAGGGGAGGGGACGTACTGAAGTAGCATTTCCATAAACTCCTCCGGGGGCCATAAGATTCTCGCTAACTACCGCCGTTACCGATTAGCCTATTGCCGTCAAACGGTCACTTTGGGAATTAAAGATGACAGAATTGGAAATATATTAAAAGGAAAAGTAGGTAAGAAGTAACCTAGCTATGGATATAATAAATAATTTGGCGGAATCCTGGTGACTTTTCCACGGAACCCACTTTGGGAAGCGCTGATCTAATCTACTAAAACAATTATACTTTGCGTATAATAGTTGAGTACTAACTAGAGTTACTTACAGGAATATTGCTATACATTTTGCACGAAAATATTTGGTAAATGTTAATATGCGCCCTCGTTAGCTCTCTATTGACGTACGGTTGTCTTGAATTTGTCTTCTGGCAAGTATGTATATAAAACGCTACCTTATACTGATCAACGTAAGGGTGTATTTAGTATAATTATAAAGGCGTGTACGATACATATTTAATAAATCCTCTGTGATGAATTAGAGTTGAGTTCTGTATGTGTGTAAAATAAATATTATCGTCTAAGCGTGTGCAACTGGCGACACATGATTTGAAGCAGAATACAGCTGATGGCATTTCTAAATACATATTCTCAGTTCTGTGGTTTGCACGGTACAAATATGGATAATCAAAATTGGAAGGATTCGGGATTTCCTATGAATCAAACGTGCCCAAACTCGATGGGTTTGCGTCGTTTCATTACAGAGTTCCTGTGGCCGCCGTCCACCTCCGTCATCAGATGAGCTCCATGTCATCATAATATTGCACTGTCACGCGATGTATATATGCGTGCAAAATTTCAGCTCAATCGGAAACCGGGAAGTGTGTCAAATTTAACTTGCAAGATTTGATTACAGACAGACAACGGGACAAGTGAAACTAAATAAAAGTTTGTAAAAAAGCTTGTATAAAAAGTGTATTCTGATATTAAATAAGGCTGATGAAGTTTTAAAATATAAGACTACAACTAAACTAAAATATAAGTTACAAGCTACAAGGGCAAGACGACCGGCGACACGAGGGCGGGCGACAGGCGCCTTACTGACGAGACTCCCTGCGGCGTCTACAACTATATATTAAGGTATAATACTACATAAATTCATTTACGCGTTTAATTTAGCTGTGTAGACATTTCTGTTACGTGACCTCCTTAGTCATAAAGTGAAATAAACAGTTTTCATCAAATGAAAATCAATTTTAGTATAAAACCACACAGATCCTGAAAAACAGAACGCTAATGCTAAGACTCCACTGTCCGTCCGGCTGTCTGTCTGTCTGCCACCAGGCTGTATCTCATGATCCGTAATAGGTAGATAATTAAAATTTTAACAGAACGTTGGTGCTATAACAACAAATAATAAAAAAAAAAAAAAAATTAAAGTTGGACTAGATACGTATGTTTTTGGCTTATAATATTGAATCTTGTACAATGTCTTGTGCGGAACCCTTCATGCGCGAGTCCGACTCGCACTTGGCCGGTTTTTTATTATAGATAAAAGTTACTCTTTATAACACCAGCTATCTGCCCGTGAAAGTCGCGTGGAAATCGGTCCACCCGTTCCGGAGATTAACCGGAACAAGCAGATAGACAGACAGACAAAAATTTGAAAAATTGAATTTTAGGCACAGGTTTCGTGCAAATAACTGTATGAGTTTAAAAAAGCTATTATTTTGACATTACAAACAGACACTTCCATTTTATTTATTTGTATTAATGTTGACGACAAACGGTTTTACTAACGTATGGATTTTGGACCCGACAGATGCCCATTAGCAACGAGTGAAGCGACCTTCCGCGTTGGTGAAAAGCTCCACACTCTTTATAAGCCTATTGTGTCATTTAAACGTCAGTAATTTCAGGATCTGTCAGATTCCCCGTTTATTAAGAAGATTGAAGACTGAAATTCAATGAAATTTAGCTGTAATTACAATATGACGTCGTCGAGGAGCGGAGCAGTAGGTAACCATAGCAATTGCAGACACACTTAATACAAAAGAATTTACTCTTCGCAGACAAAACGTACATTTTCGCCAGTTTCGGGTGCTTCTGACCTGGTATGTAGGTTGTTTTTTTATGGTATAGAGGGCAAACGAGCAGGCGGGTCATTTGATGGTAAATGACTACCGCCGCCAATAGGCAGCTCAAGAGCCACAAGTACGTTGCAGGCCTTTAAGGTGAAAGTAGGAGAAAAAGGGGAGAGGAGGGGAGAGGGAAGGGATAGGCCTCCGGTAACCTCACTCACTCGGCGAAAAGCAAAGCAAACATTACTTCACTGCCCGTTTTCTGTGAGGCCGTTTTATCACTCCGGTCGAGCCGGCCCATACGTGCCGAAGCATGGCTTTCCCACGAACAACGTTACCACGATCGACTACCAGTGGCAAGTGGGCAAGTTTATTGGGTTCTAATTTGTTACACGAGCCCAATCCATAACTTTTTCAAACCTCACCGCTTAAGTATGTCTGCATTCATCGTTCTATCGATTAAACTTATTCCACACATCATTCTTGGTGATCTCATGAATTGAGTAGATTCTACTTTCATGCTTTTCTTCCTATCAAGCCTTAACATTATAAAATAAATTTTTGAAGTGAAAACTTCTTTAGCGGCGGTGTGCACTTTTTGGGATGGGTAAAAAATGTTAAATTCGCATCAAGACACGTGACCTGATCGAAAATTCGTAAGACGGAGCCGAGTTTCTTATACTTATTAAAAAAAAATTTTTTACGCCATCTGTGGATTCTGCGCGATACTACTGTAGTTTGATATATACTTATGTAATATATGGTATAGATCCACTAGAGGGCGCTAATCTAAACATTGAGTTTTGTCAGCTCCTTTTTAATTAATATCTAAGAAATGTGTTTTCACTTCTGACGTACAATCCTACGACTGACAGTTTTTTTTTGTTCATTAGAATGATATGTCCTTTTGATATGTCACTTAAATTCTTGGCAGTTATAAAAGTAACACTACCAATATAACTATGATAAACATAGATACACTTTACATAAGGGTTAAATCGGATATCTCACTTCAGCTTCAGAATATTTTCTACGGCACGTACAAATGGAAGAAAATGAAATGGGGTCGTATTTTATCCGGAAACTCCAAGCCGTATTTTATTGCGTACAAACGAATTTGTAACATGTCTTTATTTTCCCTTGATTTCCTGTGTACCCCTGGCTGTTCCCCTGGTGATACAGTTTAGATAAATTATAACCGCTGTATCCCCGGGCTCGGAGCCCAACTAAATTAAACATGTTATATTGACACAGTAAGTAAGTATGTACCTATTACAAGCTTATTACAACATTAACATTAAGTGCACTTTAGATAATACCTAAATATTACATTTTCCTGTACCTAAGGTCGGGTATCAGTTTTGAAATTGTTTACAAAAAAAAAAATTGTTGTTAACATTGATAAAAAAAAGGTTATTTTTTTTAAACATGCTTTTATAACTTCTTAATGAAAAGGACTAAAAAGTTAAAAATAATTTAATTCTGATACGAAACATACCATTTTATACGTACATTTTATGCCATTTTTTCAAATTAAACACCTTTATTTCTCTTGCCGTCAAAATGTAACTCGCTTTTATTTTAAATGGGATAAAATGGGATATAACGTACCTATGAAAAGGTATATTTTTTATCAGAATTAAATTATTTTTATTTCTAATAACTTTTTAGTTCTTTTTATTAACTAGTAATAAAAGCTTGTCTTAAAACACTTTTTTTTCTTTAGTTTTATTTTTAACTTTTTAGTATTTATGGTTAGGGATTTACTATGATTCAAACAAGTCCAAACTCGGTGGGGTTGCGTCGTTTCATTACAGAGTTCCTATGGCCACCTTCTAGCTCCATCATCAGAATTGTCTCCATGTCATCATAACATTACAATGTCACGCGATATACATATGCGTGCAAAATTTCAGCTCAATCGGAAACCGGGAAGTGTATCAAATTTAACTTGCAAGATTTGATTACAGACAGACAACGGGACAAGTGAAACTAAATAATAATATTAATAAAGAAAATAATTAAATAGTAAAAAGATTTTAACTTGAGATAAGCCCGCACCTGTATGTTGGTTTATTTCAAATGGACATTTTTAATGACCCGGGCTATATTACATCGCGATAACGGCAGAGCCCAGGTGAATGCCGACTTTGGCGTGTGTTGAAGGTAATTAGATGTCCCTCATCTTGACCGGTTAAAAGTGTGTATTCATAAAAAGTTGTGCATTTGAGTACATAAATACGTTAGATGTTTTCTTGATGTAGTAATTCAATCATATAAAATGGTATATGGTATTATACTACTGCTGTGTAGAAAAAAATATTCTTTATCGGTGTATGCATTATATGCAATAATAGCATTGAATTATGTTAAACCAACTCATTAGCAAATGTACCGGAATATGATAAATGTTCTCGTAACGGTTTTACCCTATTGCAATTTTTCTTATTAAATCCAAGCAAAATTGGTTCGTAAATTAGGCTTCATCCTTAAATTAAACAGTTATCAGGCTAACAACTAATTAGCTCACTAAATAAAACAAATTATTACCGAAAAGTAGTAGAGGATTAATAAAAAAAATATTTCATGAAAAAGCTTAATTCATGAAAAAAAAATTTGCGAGTGGATCACTTTACAATATTGTGTGAAGGATGATGATTAGATTAATAATTTATTATGACAAGTATTTTATTTTTTGCTTCTGATAAATCTATTCAAGTCTAGCTTGCTAATCAAGTAGAAAGAAATTTATCCCGAAGGACCATTTGGATGCAAAAATATGCAAAAAGTAATTCCATTACATTCATATAGATATATAGATAAGACAAAAATGTCTGATCCCAGGAATCCGACTGTGTTATACAGAAAAGGAAATTATTTGTGTTTTAAACACCATTTTCACTTTCTATCGGCATAGCACATACTTTATTCCTGATTAGCCTATGTTACCTACATATGTGCTCAAAATGTAATACATATTACTAAGTGAGTAAATATGTAGTTATTGAGGCGAAGCCAATTAATGGTTTATACAAAAAGGCTAATTCCTGTGGTTACTATCGGCTGCAATATTAGTCTTTCTTCTTAAATATTTATTATTAAATAAATTAGGTATGTACCTAATTTATAAATATGTATTTATCAACATCAATTATTTGAACTTGAATCACGATGTAACAATTTAATTTAAGTTTGACAACTTATAAAAGTACATTATTTTAACGTGGGAGAGCCATGCTTCGGCACGTATGGGCCGGCTCGACTCCGCTCGATACCACGGTGTCACAGAAAACCGGCAGTGAAGCAATGATTGCATTGCATTTCGCCGCATGCGTGACGTTACCGGAGGCCCTAACCCTTCCCTCTCCCTTATTCCCGTCCTTCCCCTCTCCCCTCTTCCCACTCTTCCCCCCCTCCCCCTCTTCTCCTACTCCTAACTTAAAGGACGGCAACGCACTTGTGACTCTCGAGTTACAGGCGCCCATGCGCGGCGGTAGTCATTTACCATCAGGTGACCCGTCTGCTCGTTTGCCCCTATACCATAAAAAAAGAATTATGGATCTCTCATCTCTTTGTTCTATCTCATTACCGTTATTGTGACTTTTATTTGTTATTGTGATAATTGTGGTTTTTGGTGACTCCGCGTTTAAATTCAATTAGATACAAATTTTTACACTTTACCACAAAAAAAAAAGAAAGACGAGGAGGCTCTGATTTCTGGTGCTGCTAGTTATGTAATAGTTATGTTATGATTCTTTGCTATGCTTGGTTTGGCTGTCATCAATAAAGTTATGTGTAGGTCGATGTTAAAAGTACACGTACAGTTATGTTAATGTGTGTGATAGACATCTTACCGCTCAATATGAACAATCTTATTGTAAATACAAAGGTGTTAAAATTAGAGATACTTTTCGTTATTTCAACATAGAAAAAACAACTTCAGACCTCCAGGTACCACTTGCCAAGGGCAAAACGAAGGCGTTATGTCAGGCTCTATCAGAATTAAACCGCGCGGTGTCTTACTCTTGAAGAATTGTATATAACTGTTTTAGACTATTTCTAATAAAACAGGTAAATTATTAAAAGGAACAAAGATATCCTGTTTCCTGGATTATATAATGATAACGCAGAGGAAACAAAGCCCTCTAACGAGGTTTAACCTAAACATTAATTGATTAGTTTGGCGTGTAACAATATCATTATTCAACAAGGTAATTGAACTTGAAACTAACCTTTGCAGATAACACAATATCAGAACCAGGAAACTAGCGGCACATTACTTCAACATATTTCCGTAAGTTCATAGGGATAAACATCGGTGATTAGTGTAAGGGAATCCCGGAGTCCAATAAAAGATCACACGATTTTATGAAAAATGAATTAATAAAACATTTCGTCCTAGAGGTACAGTTCAGAGAGGACTGATAAAAGGAAATAGTACTAGTAGTAGCAGGTGACTGCTTGGCTGGTTCAATAAAGCCACAATGCTGTTTTTTTGCTAGTGCTTTTGCTTTTGCATTTAAATAAGATGATACGCCAAGACGAGAACGAATCCGATAGCACGATATTAGCTATAATCATAAATTTAAAACACCCCCGACTCGAAAATCCCTTCAACGATTACAAAATGCCTTACATCATTTTGGAAAAGAGCTGATACTCTTACACTGCTAGACCGATAATAACCAAACATAGCTAAGAACCACCGCAAGGAAACTGGCTTTCAAATGAAAAAAACCGCATCGAAATCGGTCCATTCGTTTGAGAGCTACGATGCCACAGACACACACACACACAGAGAGACATCGACGTCAAACGTCTGTATGTCTGGTCGCGATAAGCTGAAAAACTACTCAACGGATTTTCACATTTAACATTTTGTGTAAATTGATTGATGAATGATTGTTGAAGATGTCTCTATTACCCGTGCGAAGCCGTGGCGGGTTGCTAGTATAGTATTAGTACATAATGTTTGCTTCACTTCTTCAATACTCAAAAAAAAAACATATATACGGGTTGACTTGACAACCTGCTCGGTTGTTTTCGTCGGTTAAAAACTAAATAGTATTTAGAAAATTTGGCACGATATGTATAAGTAGAAAATTTAAAAACGAGAAAAAAAAGATCAATCTCAAGTTTGAAAATCTTTCTTAACAAATGAAAAATTCTTTCAGAGATAGATAGCTATAGGATAGATAGGATCCACCGACCTAAAAAACACGTACATCCTGAACGGAAATTTTTATTTTCCGGAGAAAAATGTAGGCTTGCGGAAACAGGACGGGTTCATAATATTCCCGGTCTGCGTGAAATACCAATGCGTGACATACCTTTTTGTGCGCCGCTATTCAAATTCCTTAAGTCATAGATTACATTTCCTACATACAAATTAAATTTCTTAAATAGTCTACTTCCGCTTAACATTCTTCCACACGCTTGCAGAATCATGGCTCTCCCACGATCGAAAATAATTATATTTCATCACCACATATTTTAAAACGAAGTCCCCCGCCGCGTCTGTCTGTCTGTCTATTCGCCATAAACTTAAAAACTACTGAACGCATTTTCATGCGGTTTTCACCAATAGGGTTTTGTGTAAAATAGTTGAAATATGATGATGATTGTTGAAGAAGCCGGGGCGGGTTGCTAGTTCAAGTATAATTTAGAATTAAATAAGTAACATGCGAAATTTCACGTTATGGTAGCAATAGCGAATAAGAGACCAGGTAACCTTTGCACAAAATGGATATGTTATTCGTTGTGTTAGGGAGTTTTTCTTTTCACTTTAATGTTTTTGCAATAATTAAATCATTTGGCATTTACGAGTATAACAGCAGAAAGGATTTACTAGTATTAAAAGGTATTTCTGCGACACAGCTCAAGTATAATAATAATAATAGTTAATGATGCGCACAAGTTTTTACAAATTGCTCTTTTTTAAATTGGACATAATGAATTACATGTAATTTATTTTATAGTAACAAAGAGATTTGAGTTGCTATTATTTGTAACAGTATTAGTATACAATTTAAAATACTGCAGGTCATTGTTTAATGAAGATAGAAAAATATATATAATTTTATTTTTTTGCTTTTATCAAGTTTTGATCACTTCAGTAACACAATTTTTTATTGTTACTTGGTTTTAGGGTTCCGTTCCTCAATACTTCGAAAAGCAGTAAATACATTACTTTACATGTAAATTGTTTTATTTATTAACACAAAACTTTCAGTGTACCCCACATATAAGCGTGAAAATTTGTGAAGATTTTTGGATGATTATTACTCTTTCACTTTTTTGGTATGTAGATAGCTGTAGACCTAAATTAACACATAGGCTACTTTTCATCCTGATATTCCCACAGCATCGGGGTTTACGCGGCTGAAACTGCGGGGCACAGCTAGTATTATATTGTAAGATATCTCAAATAAAGGTAAAAATGACAGTACAATAAAACTCACGTGAATACTGTAGGGTAGATATATATTCTTCCATTTCAATACACTTTTAAACACACGTCCGAACTCGATGCTGGCCACGAGCAAATAGGCCGCCTAAATTTACTGTTCTCCCGGGGTAAACATTCGGTGTTGCCCGTAACAATCGTTTCCACTCCCCAAACATGAACAAACGAATACAATATTTCGAATTTATATCAAATTAATATATCTATTTTTGTAAACCTAACACTCGACCATCCTGACGTCGTGCATGTCCTCATGCACGCACGCAAAACAGCCGTATTAACCTAACACTCGGCCAATAGTAATCTTCCATAGCATCGAATTCAGACTTACAATTTTACGGACGTATGTGCCTTGCGTCAGAACATGATTATCATACTTCCTTACATACAAGAGGACGTCACAAGTGGTACTTCCTTCCCACAAGCAACAGGTACATACATAAATATATAATAATTATAATCATAAAGGCTGTGAATTTTTTCTCACAAATCAGGGGACGTCACTTGCGGTACTTCCTTCCCACAAGTAACATATCTCATAACGGCTGTGAACCTTCCTTCTCACAAACCAGGGGACGTCACTTGCGGTACTTCCTTCCCACAAGTGACATATCTCATAACGGCTGTGAACCTTCCTTCTCACAAACCAGGGGACGTTACAAGTGGTACTTCCTTCCCACAAGCAACAGGTACATACATAAATCTATAACAATTATAATCATAAAGGCTGTGATACTTCTTTCTCACAAACCAGGGGACGTCACTTGCGGTACTTCCTTCCCACAAGTGACATGTGTCATAACGGCTGTGATACTTCTTTCTCACAAACCAGGGGACGTCACTTGCGGTACTTCCTTCCCACAAGTGACATAACTAATAAAGGCTGTGATACTTCTTTCTCACAAACCAGGGGACGTCACAAGTGGTACTTCCTTCCCACAAGCAACAGGTACATACATAAATCTATAACAATTATAATCATAAAGGCTGTGATACTTCTTTCTCACAAACCAGGGGACGTCACTTGCGGTACTTCCTTCCCACAAGTGACATGTGTCATAACGGCTGTGATACTTCTTTCTCACAAACCAGGGGACGTCACTTGCGGTACTTCCTTCCCACAAGTGACATAACTAATAAAGGCTGTGATACTTCTTTCTCACAAACCAGGGGACGTCACAAGTGGTACTTCCTTCCCACAAGCAACAGGTACATACATAAATATATAACAATTATAATCATAAAGGCTGTGATACTTCCTTCTCACAACCCAGAGGGCGTCACTTGCGGTACTTCCTTTCCACAAGCGACATACATATATCTAATAATGGCTGTGAACCTTCCTTCTCACCAACCAGCGGACGTCACTAGTGGTACTTCTTTCCCACAAGCGACATACTGGCTGTGAACCTTCCTTCTTACACACCGGCCTCGTAAGGGTAGCAGAGACATCTTCAACAAACATCAACATATTTCAATCAATTTACACAAAATCTTAACAAATTATACACCTAAACCTTCCTCCTGAATCACTCTGTCTATTAGTGAAAACCGCACGAAAATCCGCCCAGCAGTTCTTCAGTCTATTACGAACATACAGACGCGGCAGGGGACCCCGCTCCATTATTATGTAGTGATATCTCATCATAAATCATTTCTTTTTGCTGTCTCGCCTTTTTTTTTTGTTTATATTATATTATCCATGTAAGTGCATGGTTATGTCACATCTTATTAATTAATATATAACTAGCTTATTATGATAAATCATTTAATTTTATACTAATAGTCTATATTTTCTCATACAATTATTCCGTATCATATTTACAGTTTGTACCGATAGACAATAATTATTGCATTCAGCTGAATGTATAAGGCAGTCACAATAAGCATGCCAGGTTTACTTGGCAGTGTAGGTATAAAGCTACAATTACACTTCGGGTTCGACCAATCGTGCCAAAATTCAGTGGGATGCGGCGCGCCGTTTGTTTGATGCTGGAGCACACAATATGCGTCGCGTCATTCTTTCATATGTAGACTATCGAGTTATTGGTACCTGGTCTAGGTTTATTTGTTCACAAAAATAAGGCAGTAACTAAATATTCACATTAATTAATTTAAATAAAAAGACAACCCTAATATCGCGGTGCTGTCGAAACAGATAAGAGTTACGCGATAGAAAGAGGCAACTGCTAGTTGAATATACCTGTAGATAATTAGCGCTGTGTGCCCCGAGTTGAGACTTTATTATGTCGGAACAGGAGTCGCTATTTAATTAAATTATTTATTTGGCAGAGTGTGACTTCTGTACTTGAACTATTATGAATTCTGTGCAATAGGTAAATAATTATTTATTCGGTACCTTATGCCTATGCAAAATACACACACACTACACACACATATACTAATGTTAACGGAATATTTTAACTTTTCTGTTCTTTTACCTGTTCTGTATCATCATCGTCTATGTTTATGGTAGCTACATGAAGGCATGGTAACATACGATCGGCTGCTGTCACATGCACGTTTTTATTTTCCTTGCTGTACATATATATTATGTTTTTGACGGATTTAAGCAATATTTCTAAATTCAAATTTTAGTTACTTTTACGTCTTACCTCATTCAACCGTGGGTCAATCTCCGCATTCATATTCAATCCAAACATAACTTCGGAAGGAGTCCTATCTTTTTGTGGTTAATATTATTTATGCCCCATTGGATTGGTATGGGATGACCCACTTTGTCATCCCAATCTTTTTATCAAAATTGAAATTTCGAGCTGTTAAAGAGCTAAGAGTGGTGCGGTTGCATCGCTAAACCTTATTTTGTAAATAGTATCTAACATTTGGATAAGGTGAGTTTCAGATACGCTCGATCGAATCTATCTAAACATTCAGGGATAGACTTTTCATAAACAAAGATGACATCAATATTGCCTTGGTAAATCTAACTGATCCCCAAGTGTATTTGCTAATCTGAACGGCATGCGATTAATTTCGTATCGACTTCCCGGTGTAACAAAACGATCTCAACGGTTGACTTCAGATCTAAGTACTTGATAGTGACCAGAAGACATGCAAGGTTATGGAAAAAAATGAAATAATTGGATACCGCTGATCGTAATCGAATTTCGCAGTCTAAAATCGACACTTATGTAACATCCTGTTTGCAAACCAGAATTAGGACTAGAGTATTCTGAAACCGATTCGTGGATGATGTCAACTTCCATCATTTCTGCAACCATTTCCCGTTCTTGCTATTATATATTTTATATATTTACAAGCTAACCTGCAAGGTTTGTATATAACAGGGCATTTAGTATTTCATTCGATACTCATCTCAGTGAAGCCCGCACATCCTAATTCCTTCAAGGAAGTTGCGAAGTGCTTGTGCATCACCAACAAGATCATTGTTCTTGCTACGACTCGTTGATAGAATCACATCGGCTCATTTTAATACCTATCTACCTACGGAGCACTTCTGGAAATTACATGCCTAACGACTCGCACCTTCGTGCCTTTCGATAAAATTTCTCCCATTCGTAGTTTATAAAGTTTTGTTGAAGGGTGCACGTAAACATAAACACGACTATTCCTGACACGGTACGTTCCTCCGCTAACGGTGAAATTTGACTCCGGTTTACCAATAATTTTCCTACTCAAAACGTAATGACTCCGTTCACTAGAGTCTCGACGGCTGGACCGTAAACGTCATTATCAGCGATAACTAATACGGTGACCGCCATAACCTCGTCCTCATTCAGTTGGGGCAGAGCTGATTCACAACATCAAAAGCATTAAAGTTCTTCTGCATTTTTGTATACCACGATATGCGGTTGCTCCGTAAAAGAAGGACCTATCAGCATCTATCGAAACCTTTTCTCAATTACTTGTGACGTTACAGTAGTTTTACATTATAAATATTTAAGTCTTCAGAAATACTATCTTTCGAGAGTGAAACGCACTTCCCAAAACCTTTCATAGGTATAGAAGAGCTGTCGTGACTCGGTTCTAATAACTGTAGACTCTTAACACTTCAGCAAGCCCAACAAGCAGATATGATGAACATATTGTCTAACTCTGTACTCATATTCATGCAAATGTAAGAGTATTACAACGTATTATTATTAGTCTCAATAATATGCATGTCACATGAATAGCAGTGTATACTCGAATATAGTTTCCGTATACATTATTTACATGTTTACTTTATCATCGAAATGTCTGTTCGTTGTGTGTATCGATGTTAGCTCACACGTTTAATATTGAAGTATAAATACTTACACAATGTACTAGCACAGAGTATTAAAAGAGTATTAAAGAGATACTGAACACGCCACCACAGTAGTTTCGCTACACAAATAAATGATCCTTATTATTACTATTACCCGGCTACCTAAATCTATAAACCCTTTAGTGTTATACTATTAACGATACATTATTTATTAAATTTGGAATTGGATGCCAACGTAGATATACGAGTTGTTCTTTGCACATCTTCAGGTTTATTAGTGTTTACATTATCACCTGCACAGTTTTCAGCTTTATGAAAAAAAACCTTTCGACACTTCCCATACAATCAACGGCATAGGACATGTAAGGCAAAGGTAGTCCTTTACTTAACAATTAAAACAGGCGGTTAGATATGCCAATGCCTGTCGCATTATACCGGTACGAAGTTTTGTTTCTGAAATTTTACGGCGGTGGCTTGTAGGGTATCTTTGTAGTAATTAAAACTTTTAGTAGTTGTTCGCGATGAGAACAACACATTGCGTTAGCGTTAGACCTAAGGGTTTAATCCAGGGTTTATCACTCAACACCTGGATGAAACACTTAATTGTACGTTTACCATCAATATCACATCCTTTCGGTTGAGCAAGTATCTCAGTCAGAGGTTCACCAAACTAACTTTTCCGTTTAAGCATTATCCTCCAAGGTTTATTCATAATTTTGCTCAAATGGAAACATTTAACAACATTTCATCAAATATATTCATCTCGACCGAATAGTATAGAGTTTAGACTCTCATGCCACATCCTAGCTAATCCTCATAGTTTCTGCATTACAATGCGCTGGCTTTTAATCGAGGGGTCAAAGTCAGATCGAATATTTGTGGTTCATCTTACCATTACTGTTAAATGTCATAATTTAAATTGCGACTACTTAATGACTTTATTTGATTTAAAATATATTTCGAAGTAAAAATTGGACTGTCTGACCGTTTACTCAGCTTTGAAGTCAATGCGCCGACTTCCATATCTGATGCTCCCCGGAGCCGCCGTACATCGACGTCGCAGCAGCCACGAGCAGCGACCTGGTATATAAAGCGGCATTTGCTCGCGTTGCAGCAACGGGCTATGTGTACGTTGCAAGCTTCTGTCTCGAAAATCTTCATCTTGTTATCTTGAATGCAGAACCCGTGTTTGTCTGCGACTTTTTCTATTCGAACAGGAGCTCAATATTTCGATAGATGGCGGCGTGCTTAACCGCTTTTGAAGTAACTACTCTTCTTACAGCATCGTTACTCTGAAACTTATACATGGGAGCTGTGTACAAGGAGCTATGTAAAATAATTAAAAACTCCTTTTTTTTCAGACTAAAATTACTGCAAGGTACTTGAACATTATTCGTGATATTTCGGTAACGATCCTTTGAAAACCAATTTTGTTTGCAGTTGCATGGTTCATTGCTTACACTGAACTATTGAGATACCACGAAGAATATTGCAATATAATTTAACAAACAGATGATATACACCAACGGTTACATATATAAAATTAAATTACGCTTTGTGATGTTATTTCAAAATTATAGGGTATCTCGGAAGCAACGCTTCCTAGCTCAAATTAACGTTTATTTTTTTTTTCTTTGGACACCGAAATAAACACCGCTACGTTTAGCAACTAGATGTTAAGATGTGTAATGTAATATTTAAAAACTTATACCATTTCGTACAAAGGTATAACACTAACAAAAATGTTAAAGCGATGGACTTAATTCTCAAATCTCGCAAATCCAAAAATTTCGAAATTTTGATGTCATCTGTATATGATGCCGAAACAACCACCATGCAATCACTCGTATTTTCAAATTGTTTTTAGTTTTTTTTTTGTATTTACAAAAATAAAACTACCTACTTAGTAAATCCATTACACATGTTTAAGAATTATACGTAAGTCCATTTATTTAATAATTTTATCAGATATAAAAATAATGATTACAACAAATATAAGCCCAATTAATAATAGATATGTAAATAATGTACTTAATAATTTTTTTTTTCTTCTGTAAGTTTTTTTTTCTTTTTTTTCATTTGGAGATACGAAGTTCTTAAATGAAATCATCCGTATTTAAATCAATTAGCCACTATAATCTAAATAAAATGAGGAAAGTGGGCCTATTCCACTTCTGAAAATGTAAGATATCTCAAATAAAGGTAAAAATGACAGTACAATAAAACTCACGTGAATACTGTAGGGTAGATATATATTCTTCCATTTCAATACACTTTTAAACACACGTCCGAACTCGATGCTGGCCACAAGCAAATAGGCCGCCTAAATTTACTGTTCTCCCGGGGTAAACATTCGGTGTTGCCCGTAACAATCGTTTCCACTCCCCAAACATGAACAAACGAATACAATATTTCGAATTTATATCAAATTAATATATCTATTTTTGTAAACCTAACAATATCTATTATTATCTATATATACATTTTTATTCAGCGACTTTTACCCGATACAGTTTTTGCCAAAAATTCAGGCCTTTCGGTACTAGTCGAGCGTCAACGTGTTTGATGCCCAAAATATCGTTTTCATTCAATTCCATTTCGATACAATTCGATTCGTGAGATAGAAATTTCAGCGGCTGTTTTCTCAGACTTAACAATGTATTTCAGTCACCATTTTTTTACTTTAGTAATATAAAGTCCAGTTAAAGACGTTAATGGCCTACCAGTACGGGGCCCCCCATCTCGACCGCTTTGCAAATGCACTGTACTACTTATAAGCACGTTCTTGATAAAGACGATTCACCGTTGGCTTGATTTAACATTTTCAGCGCTTTGGCACAAGAAATTCCATTTGCATTGCAAAATTCTTTGTTTGTCTCGACACCGAAGACACTTGAAATGAACTGACAAAGTGGTGTACTGTAAACAAACTAAATGGCTAGTGATGCTTAAACTCCTCGTGAATATGGAGGACAATTATGCCAATTTAGCGACAAAAATAATTTCGAAAATCCCTCGAAACAGGCTTTTAAAACGTACAAAAACTATGTGTACCTGTCACAACTCTGTTTATTGCAATTATATGTATATTAAGAATATAAATTTATTAGTATGTAACTATTATTATAATAATTTGAATTTAAAAAAAAAATATATAGTGTAGTGGGCAAACGAGCAGACGGCTCATTTGATGGTAAATGACTACCGCCGCCCATGGGCACCTGTAACTCAAGAGTCACAAGTGCGTTGCCGGTCTTTAAGGGGGGAAGAGGGGAAGAGAGGGAAGGGTTAGGGCCTCCGGTAACCTCACTCACGCGGCGAAAAGTAATGCAAGCATTGCTTCATTTCCGGTTTTCTGTGAGGCCGAGGTATCGCTCCGGTCGAGCCGGCCCATACGTGCCGAAACGTGGCTCTCCCACGAATAGATTTTAGAATTGATATATTTATTATAGCATTGAATATACAATCATATTCTGGTAACTTTATTAAGTAACAAAACAGAATTAACGCTAACGACCACCTTGTGATCGCTCTCGCCATTACACAAGCCTTGTAAAAGGCGACGTCCATTAAGTGTTATTGAGTTACGCGTTTTTGCTGACGATTGCACTTACTGATGACAGGATTCCAGGATTTCAAGATGTTGACAAGCGGTACCCATCTTCTCATTGTCTCAAGATTTACATATTTGTTTAAAAACCCATCGGTTGAGACAATTTCTAGATTTTTTATAAAGATGATTCAAAAGTGCTTCCACCCAAAACTCACGATATTGCTTACGTATATCAACTTAGTACTCATGAACCCAATAATAAGAATATTTCTAAGGAATTTGTAGCTAACTTGTAGTACTTACATTTGTAGTGCAAGAAATAATTGTGTAGAACC